>CAUYUJ010015393.1:1634599-1647099 GCA_963575745.1 Prorocentrum cordatum
TCATCATCATCATCATCATCATCATCATCATCATCATCAGCGACATGATCCTCATCATCATCAGCATCGTCATTATCAGCATCAGCAGCATCAGCGGCATCAGCATCAGCATCGTCACCAGCATCAGCATCATCAGCAGCATCATCATCAGCATCATCAGCATCGTCGTCATCATCATGATCATCATCAGCAGCAGCGGCATCAGCATCATCATCATCATCATCAGTTTCAGCATCAGCATAATCGGCATGAGCATCATCGTCATCAGCAGCATCAGCATAAGCAGCATATTCGTCATCAGCAGCAGCAGCAGCATCGCCACCAGCATAAGCATCAGCAGCATCAGCATCAGCATCATCATCGGCAGCAGCATCATCTCATCATCAGCAGCAGCATCATTTCCATCATTATCATCATCACCATCAGCATCATCATCAGCATCATGATCAGCATGGACATCATCGTCGTCATCAGCATCTTCATCGGCATCAGCAACAGCATCAGCATTATCATCATCAGCAGCAGCATCGTCATCATCGTCATCAGCATCAGCAGCAGTATCATCAGCATCAGCATCATCATAATCAGCATCAGCATCATCATCATAATCATCGTCATAAATATCAGATTCTTCGTCATCAGCAGCAGCATCAGCATCATCGTCAGCATCATCCTCATCATCATCGTCAGCAGCATCAGCAGCAGCATTATCATAATCAGCAACAACAGCAACAGCATCATCGTAACCAGCATGATCATCATCAACAGCAGCCAGCAGCAAAATCATCGTCAGCAGCTTATCCGGATCATCGGCATCGCCAGCATCATCAGCATCATCATCAGCATCATCATCAACACCATAATCCGATCAGCATCATCATCAGCATCAGCAGCATCAGCATCAGCATCAGCATCATCAGCATCATCGTCATCATCGTCATCATCAGCAGCAGCATCATTAGCTTCATCATCATTACCATCAGAATCAACATCATCATCAGCATCAGCATCATCATCAGCAGCATCATCACCAGCAGCATCATCAGCAGCATCGGCATCAGCATCATCATAAGCAGCATCATCTCATCAACATCATCATAATCCTCAGCAGTATCATCATCAGCAGCAGCAGCATCATCAGCAGCAGCATATTCATCATTATCATCACCATTCTCCTCCTCCTCCTTCTCCCCAGGGGCTGAGGGCTGTCAGGTCCGCAGGCGAGCACCGCGCACGCTCTGCCCAGGAGCGGACTCGTCCGCCCGCATCAACCCCCCCCAATCTTTAAGAGAAAAAAAAATCAAAAAAAACAGCACACCGCATGTCTGGAACTATTAGGCCTGGTTGGGGGGCCGTTGAGACGGATCAGGCTGGGAGCACGCCGAGGATTAAGCCCGACTAGGCCAGAGTAAGCGGGACTGAGCGGAAACAGGCGGGAGCATGCCTAATCAGGCCAGATTTCGACCACTGGCGCCGATGCTGAATGTGACCTCCCAGAAGTTGCCCCCTAACCCATCGGCCCTCCACACCACCATATCGCGCTTCAGCGCACAAAAGGAAAGAGGATTCTTAGCGTTTTCTGGCCTCTGGGGGCCCTCATCCAGTCCCGGGGCCGTTCAGAGACGACCTGGGGTCAAAAGCTGGTCACGGGGAGGGAGTCTAGACCTCAGGGGGGCCCGCGGTGCAAAAGAAAACCACGGTGGCTGTATGGGTCGCCGTCGACTACGGCACCGCCTGATCCCGAGGCTTTGCCTCCTCCCGGCCTCGTTCTGAGGCTGCGCCCCCCCTTTTCCTCCCCCTTCTCTGGTTAATTCAAGCTTCGCGCGGCCCGCTTAGCTTCGACCGGAAGAGGTGCGCTCTCGACCCGCGAATCAAAAAACTGTATGGGTCGCCCCAGCCCTCGCCCTTCAAATCTGAAACGAAACTAAAACCCGCTCGCCCCTCTACTCCACCCCCGCCTCACCCCCCCTTGTCCCCGTCCTCGCCTGAGCCTCATCCTCGCCCTCCCATGAAGATAGGACCGGGATGGGGTCTTCGGGAACCTATGAGAACTGGCGGCTCAGGATGATGCATCGGGAGCCGCGGCCATTCCAGAGCGCTCTGAAACGCTTTGGAGCGAGATATGTTTTCCCAAGATGAGTAACATCTACGATCGATCAAGGCAGAGTGAAATACATTGGATGGCTCAACCATGGTGAACAGCTGCGCTCTAGAGCCAGGCGAGAGCGCGCCAGCGGGGCCCTTCAAAGGGGGGGGGGGCTTGGCCACCCCAGCCTGACCAACCCACACCTCCTCCCCTTGTTCCGCCTTCCAGAGGCCCCCCCCCGCCGCAGCCCCCGAAAGTGCCGACAGCGTCGCAGATCACACAGCCGAGGTGTGGCGGGATCTGATCTGGATCTGCGGTTGGATGTCACTCCGCTGGCCCCCCCAGCAGCCCTCGACAGTGCCGACCGCTTCGCAGTTCGCAGACCTCCGAGGATAGCGAGGTCGTGCGGTAAGACGTCACTACGCTGAACGCCCAAGGAGCCCTCGAGAGAGCCGACAGCTTCGCAGTTCGCACACCCGAGGTATGGCGGGATCTAACATGAATATGCTGCAAGACGTCACTCCGCTGGACCCCCCAGCAGCCCTCGAAAACGGCGACTGCTTCGCAGTTCGCGCACCCGCAGGCATGGCGAGCTCACGGAGGACGGCAACGTAGGAGACAGGCTGGCAGGCAGATACGAGCCAGGTGGGAAGGAGGAAAGTGGAGACCCCAGCGTTCCATTTAAAGCGAGGATCCAACGCAGGACTGTAGGGAAACAAATAACGTTATGCAACGAGTATGGTTAAGGGATCCGCGGGCCTGGGAGGTGACAGAAAAGTTCTAGACCTCGGGGCCGTCAATTGTCGTCGCTCGTCGGCGTTCGTCGCCCCCCCCATCAGCCCACCCCTGCACCCATTGCCCTGGACCCCACTGACCCATTTCCCCCCCTGGGCAGGGATATAGGCTGCTCAAGTTGAGTTTCGAAGGGCACATCCCCAACTGGGATGGTGGGGTGGTGGGTATCGGGATGGCGATGGGGATGGACCTCGGCCAACAGATGCTGACCCCTGCACCCGTCTCCCCATCGGGGCCCCAGGACAGCCCCAAGGGGACTCCACCTGCACCTCGCCGCTCCCCTCGTGCGGGAGCCGAGGCGCGCGCGCCGCCTGCCAGCACCGCCCCCACGCCCGCCCGCCCCCCAGGGCCCGTTCTGGCCTCCTCCCCCCCGCGCGCACCGAGCCCACCCGCCGACGCGATCCCCCCCCCCACCTCTCCCTCGGGTGGCGCCGTCCGGACCCCGCCCCCCGCCGGCCCTCGGCCCTCCTGAACCGAAGGGGGACGGGAGCAGGCTTCTGGCCTCGCCACGTGCTCGGCGGATTCCGAAGCCTGCCCCCGCCGTCCGTCCAGCCGCCTGGATCGTTGATCGGCGAAGGTAAGGCTACCCCCCCCCCCTCCCACGAGCGGCGACCATGTGCGTATCCGCGCCCTCGCGGTCTGGATTCTGGGGCGCGGCCCTGCGGATGCGCGGCCGCGCGGATACGTTCCGCGCGGGGCATCAGCAAAAGACGCCCCATATCGCGGGGTCGCGGCTCAGGGGCCTGTTCCGCGAGGCCGCGGATACGAATCTGCGGTTCGCCCACGGGCTGAAGCGACTCTCCCCCTCGCGCCATGCGAAAGACCAGCCTTTCAGAAAACCAAACATATACCTACACCGCTACTCCACGGATAGGTGCGTCATGACCAGACTTTCGAGGCGAATCCAGCCGTGGCGACAAGAGAAAGGTAGCAGTACCGACGTATCTTCCGCATCTGAAGCCCACTCCTGCTTTAGCCCGTCGACGTGGGATGCATACCCCTGCTCATGAAAAAACTCTACGGGGGCGAAGTGGAGGCACGGATAACAGCCGGCAGTTCTCTGCACGCTAAGTTTTTAGCCATGCCTTGCCCCCCCCACACCCCCCTGGTAGCCCCCCCTGGTGGCCAGAGTGGGGGGGGCAGCAGCAGAAATATGGACACCCCAGGATGGCCTAAATATCTCGCCCAGACGTGCACATCTCAGCAAAGCTGTAAGATACGAATGGACTCATTGATCGATCACCTCTGACACAATCGTCCATTGAAGTAGCTCAGGCCTGCAGCACGAGACCAAACATCGGAGACGAGTGGATACCTGTCTCTTTCTGCCCAGCGGGAGAATGCATCCGAATTGCGAGCGACATGCAAAGAAGCTCGCGGGTGGCAGCGGGTGGGCGGACTTGAGCCGCCGCGTTGCGGAGGCACGCGAGGCTTGCATTAAACCTGGCGGGCGAGAAGGGGCCAAGGGGCATTCACGTCTACGACTAAACACACCCCAGGATGGCCTAAATATCTCGCCCAGACGTGCACATCTCAGCAAAGCTGTAAGATATGAATGGACTCATTTATCGATCACCTCTGACACAATCGTCCATTGAAGTAGTTCAGGCCTGCAGCACGAGACCAAACATCGGAGACGAGTGGATACCTGTCTCTTTCTGCCCGTACCCGTAACATGTACTGGTGGCCCGGCTAGCGCTTGCGCAGGCGATCCAAGAGAAGCTGCGGCAGCTTGTTGCTCCTGCTCGCCGCCAGTTTCTGCTTCTGCAGTGGGACCTCCCGCAACTGCTGGAGAATGAGGGCGCCTTTCTCATAGCGGGCTACCGAAGCGGACGATGCCCATCGGCCGCGCTTCTGGACCTCCTTCAAAGTCCCCCTGTTGTGCGCCTTGTCGTTCGAGGCCCCTGAGTGCCTGAAGACGCGCGGGCACACGCCCAGGGGCGAGTAGCCCAGGCGGTCGGCGCTCTTTTTGACCTCCCGCTCGTACTCCGCCAAGGAGAAGTCGAAGATCTGGAGGGAGTCTGGCGCCTTGGGCTGACGGAGGAGCCGCAGCACGCTCGTCAGCCAGGGGCGTGCCGCGTCGCCGACCAGCAGGCTGTCGTCCTGGCCTCCCGTCTTTGTGACCTCGTTCCACTCCGAGGGCGCGATGACGATGCCATAGTGCGCGCCGAGCCTCGCGGCTGGCGCGGGCGGCAGGATCTGGCCCTGCCTGAGCTCGTCAACCTCCGAGGGCCTCAAGTAGGCGTCCGTCTGCAGCTCCACCGCGGCGCCCATGAGGGGCATGTCGTGCTCCACCAGGTCCAGCGCGATGTCGCCCACGACGATGTCGGGCAGCGGCAGGCGCATCCGGCCTGGCGACCGCTTGGCCCAGCCCTTCAGCGAGGCCAGCGCCTTCGGAAGGTCCACCTCCCCCGTCGTCTTGAGCCGCAGGAGCCTGTAACCGTACAGGGTGTTCCGGCCCTCCCAGACTCCAAAGCCGTCGTCGTACAGATCCACGAAGTACTGGGCCATGCTGTCGCCCAGGCGGCTCAGCGGCTGCAGGTCGAGCTTCCTGGCCTTCGCGTAGATCTCGAACTCGTGCACGGCGGCCACGCACCGCTCGAGCGTCGCGTTCGTGACCGTCGCCATGACCAGCGAGTCGCGCCTCTGGACGCGGATGGCCCCCACTCGGCGCGGCGCCGACGGCTGGCGAGGGCGGCCCTTGCCGGGCGGCCGCTGCCTGCCAGCGCGGGTGGGCCCTCCAGCGTCGCAGGAGCTTGTCCTGGCCGAACTGGACGAAGGGGTCCCCGCTGAGGTACGCATCGGCGGCCTGGCAGCTGGCCTCGGGCCGCTCGCCGTCCTCACCGCGAATCGCCTCTCCTCCAGTCTTCGGCTGACGGCCCGCGGCCCGGAGGAGGCCATGACGGATCTCACGCGGGTCGAAATCCCGCGCGCTCGCGAGCGCCGCTCTGGGGAGCGCGGCACTCAAGATGCCTGCCCAGCAAGAGCCCAATGCGAACGGATAGGCAGCAGCCTGAGACGCGAGGTGCCCGTGCAGCAGGATAGCGCGCTTGCGCGGTATGCGAAGTTTATCACCGAGGGCCCGCAGGGCCTCAACGTTCGTCAGTATGCGAGTCGGTTTTCGATAGGCCGTACCGCACATGCTCATATCGAAGCTGACCTCTATGACGTTCGGGAGCCCACGAAGCCGAGCGATAGGGTCGAAGTTCCACAGCCTCGGAGTTCTTGGATTCTCCACACTCCAGTAACACCCACGACGAGATAATATGTGACATAATGTGGACGAAAACAGCGCGAACTCTACTCCAAGACGTTCCCTAGCTCGTGCCCACGCGTGGTTCTTAATTCCCCGTCGTGCGATACTCCAGACTTGACAAGGCGTCCCAAGATGCACATAAACCAGACGGCCTCTCCGGGCCAAATCCAAGATAAAGTTTTGCGTGCTCCGTCGAGACAAGTCAAACTCGCAACCATCCTTGATGTCCACGGGATCTGCAAAGGGGAGTCCAATCTTCCTGCAAGCTCGAGTCAGCTGTCCGAGACCACCGAATAGCTCCAGGCAAAAAACTGATTGACAAGGCTCGTTCTGAATTTCCGAAAAACAGACAGATGAAGAAGACGCTGACGAAGACGATAACAAGGGAGAGGATGGTTCAGTCCGCTCTCCCTCGCAAGCTCCAGCGGCGGCGGCGGCAGCGGGCCCCTCGGCCCGCGCGTCACCTGCGCCGCGAGCGGCGCGAGGACCGCAAGGTTCATCAGGAGCAACTCGCCCAGCTGGACAGCGCTGCCGCTTCCGCGTCGGGCTCTGCGAACTGGGCCCCTTGATATCCCACTGGCGCGACCCGCGGTCGCTGCGATGCGGATGCGCGTTTCGACCCACAAAACACAGGGTCCGGCCCAAAATGGTCGCATCGGTCACTGCAGGCCATTCTGGGGCCGACCCTATTATTTCACTAGGATAATGGGCCTGCGCCGCCGCAAATGCCGGGGGCGGCTGCTCCAGCGCTGGGCTCTGCTTGGCGGGCAGCTCGGCGCCCCACTGGCGCGAGTCGAGGTCGCTCGGGTTCCGATCCGTCTCGATGTAGCGGAGCCGCCACGTGATCTGGCCCCCCAGGCGGTAGGCGGCCGCGCGCCGGCACAGTGCCTGCAGGCCCGCGCCAGAGCGGCCCTTCTCGAAGGCCCCCACGGTGACCTGGCTGTCGCTGAGCGTGAGCAGCTTCGAACCCAGCAACCTGACAGAGCGGCAGTGCATTCGCAGCCCCATCAGGGCCACTCGCGCCTCCTTCAAGTTGATGTGCTCGTCCTGTCAGCGCCAGCGGTCGGCTGCCACCAAGTGGTAGCGCCGACGCATGGTCCAGCCATCGGCCAAAGCGGGGATCCCCGAGTCGAGCGCCACCCCGACGCGGGCCCTCTTGGCGGGCGCAGCGTGGGCCAGCGACCTGGGGCGCGCCTCGGCCCGGCTCCGGAGGTCCTGGCCGAAGGCGGTCAGCGGGCCCGCCGCCACGCCCGGCGCGTGGCCCCGCACGTAGCCCAGGCCCTCGTTAACCTGGCCCTCCAGCGAGGGGACGTCCCGATATCGCCAGCGCTCTCGCCATCTCCAAGCCTCGCGGATCTCCCCGGGCTCGCCCTTCGTCACGTGCAGAGCGTAGCCGCGGCCAGAGGAATCGCCGCAGTAGACCTGGTCGGAGTAGGTGGCGCCGAGGTCGACCTCCATCAAGAACAGCAGGTTCATCGCGAAGCGGATCTCCGACTTCACGGACGGCCACACCCGCTTCGGCGCCTCCAGGGACTCCTCGATGAAGCGGCAGCACGCATTCAGAGCGGACATCGCCTCGGGGCAGAGCTGGTTCAGGTCCACCACGTGGCCGAGCCAACACTGTAGGGAATGTCCGCGCAGCTTACGCCGTCGCAGGAGGGCATGGCCAGCTAAGTAGGCACGCCAGACACGCCGAGCTACATGTCGAAGTCGTCGTTCTCGCCAGTGGTACACCAAGCCAAGCGTCTGCATCTCAAGACCGCCGCCTGACTCGACGTCAAAAGGTATGTTATCTTCGCAAAAACTCTTCTCAATCTCTGTCATCTGTCTTACTGCATCGCCTTCGCAGCCCCCGATCACCTGCACGTTGTCAACGTACACGCCTGTAACGCACTTGCCAGGCCTCAAAACTGGTGCGGGCTGCATCTCTCGCATGATCTGGTCGGCGCAGTCATCGAGGGTCTTCTCAACTCGGTAGGTGACGGCCTCACTGGCGAAGTACAGCGCCCACGACCAGCCCATGCACACGGCGGCCATGCAGGGGTAGAGCACCTCCCCGTCCACGACCTTGGTCTCGGCCCCCTCGGCGTCGTCCCAGATCGTAGCCGATCGGCATCCCATGCTCTCCAGCTCAGCGGTGTCGAAGCGGTCCTCGAAGCCGAACCAGGAGGCGAGCTCGGGGATCGCGAAGTTGTAGAAGCAGTCCCCGACGTCGCCCTCCAGCCCAGCAGGACTAGCGGCGGTCCCAGAGCCCACGCCACCGAAGCCAGAAGCCTTCAAGCGGGGGTCGGAGAGATCCAGGTCGGCCATGCAGCGTGACGAGCCGATCCGTGTAGTTGGCGGTAGCCGATGTGCTCTGTTCGCCGCTCGGGCGTCGATGATTAGCCTCTGAAGCCCATCTTCCTTCTTAACCACGAAGATGCCCGCGCGCCCCTTCAGCAGCCGGCGCCAGGTCAGCAGGCCCTGCTGGCTCAAGCGCTGGCACAGCCGCTTCCGTAGATCTCGCGAGCGCCGAAGTCGGGGATCCCAGTAAGGCGAGAAGCCCTCCCCTTCGGCTCGGTCCTTTTCAAGCTCCGCCTCGCCCCTCTCGATCAGATCGGACGCGTGCCTGATGTAGCCAAGCGCCGCAGGAGGAAGCTCTCGACGAATTGGTCGAACGTGGACCTTCCTGTGAAGGATCTTGACCTTGTCGAAGTCGAAGCTGGCCAAGTTCTTGGGCTCCATGCCGCAGTGGTCTCTTGAGTCGAGGATCTCCGCCAGGGATGATTCCTCTGTAAGGTCAGTTGGGCAAGCCCCATACGCCTCGACCCGCCGCGCGACGTTCTGGAGCACCCAGCGCTGCACGGCGGTGGGCCGGAGGTGGCCCTCAGGTGGTAAGTCGTGCCCCTGGGCGCGACGTGAATTCAGGTTGGCGGCAGCAAGCTGGTCCAGGGCCCGAACCGAGTCAAAAACTTGCCGAAGCCGCGCGGCGTCGCATGCAGCGCCGAGGCCAGCAGGATCGCAGGGCAGCGGGAAAGGGTCTCCATGCCGTCGATCGCGCGACCTGATGCCTCCTGGGCTGGAGGCGGCAAGCCCTCGTAGATGTCGGCTGCGGGGGGGGCTCGATCGGCGCCCGGGCTGCCAGCGCCGGCGCCCCCGCAGCCCCGAGGGGCGTCATCCCTCCTCGCCGGCGCCGCCACCAGCGCCGGCCGCTCCTCCCTTCGCCTTCTTCGGGCGCCTCTTCGGGTTGGCGAGCTCAGTGTTGTCGCCGCCCTTGCCGTCGCCCTTGCGCACCTGCTTCTGCTCCTCACGGTAGAGCCGCTCCTGCTTCCAGATCGTCGCCCGCTCCTCGAGCCTGTCCGTGACCCAGGTGTTGAACCTCGAGATGGAGGCGCGGCCCACGGCGTTCACAGGCGCGGAGATCACGATGTCGAGGCCGCTGTAGTCTGGATGGCGCGGGTTGCGCTCTACCGCAATCTCCGTCGGGATCATCCAGCGCACCAACAACTCGGCGGAGGCCAGCATGGAGAGATCCACTTGATCCCACGAGTGCATGAGGCGGATCACCTCGCACAGGTTCCGATGCACGTGGTTGACCGCCGAGCCCTCGCCGACCCCGCTGAGCCGCTCCCACTAGGCCTGGTACGACGTCATGTTGCCAGGCCCAGCGGCGACGCTATCCAAGAACTCCTTCACGCCCCTGACGCCCGCCAGAGGAAAATTCGGCTGGTCGGTGTCTCGCATCAACGCGACGGCCTCCGACAAGCGCAAGCTCCTCAAGCCGGCCTCGTCGTGGTGGTCACCCAGCGCGCGCACATCGCCGAGGTCCGCCTTCGCGTCCCTCTAGAAGTCCGCCAGGCTGCTCGCCGCGATCTTCTGCACGAAGACCTCCCCCCCGTCCAAGACGGCCACGCCCTTCTGGTCGAAGCCTGTGCCGCGGTTCTCATCATCCATGACCGCAGCGTCGACGATCTCGCCGAAGCGCTCGGAGCGCGGCTCGGCCACCACCCAGATCATCCGCTCGATGGCGTCTACCTGGCCGACGCCGAGCAGCTGTCCCTGCAGCTTCGCGCGGCGACGGAAGGCGGCCAGCGCTGCCCCGGCGATCGGGTCGTGGGCGTACACCTGGTTCGCCAGGTGCGCGGGGAAGGGAGCCCTCCTCTCGAGCACCTCGTGCCTCACATCCAGCAGCTTGATGCGGACCAGGTCGTGGTCGGGGATGAGGCAGATCCAGATGTCTTCGCTCACCCTGAACAAAAGCACGCGGTGGTGCCAATAGAAGCCGTGCGGGACGTTCTCGTACCGCACCAGGATCTGGGGGTCCGCGATGTCCAGCGTGAGGACGTCAGCCATGGCGTCGGCTCGGCGTCGAAGGGCCGCCGCCTCCAGTCACCGCCACCAAGGGCGCAGCGGCGCGCTCGGGCGCCCCGCCTGGGGGACCCCCGTGGGACGCCCGCCCGCGCGAGCCGCAGGGGCAGCGCCGGCAAGCCCCGGCCAGGAAGCCCAGCGCGCCCGCGCCGGAGGCGGTGAGGCCGAGCACCAGCAGCCCAGCCAGCAGCAGGCACCGCAGCGCCCAGACCTCCGCCTGGAGGTCGATGATCCGACGCAGCTCCGCGTCGGCGCGGAGGAGGCGAGGGCGGCAGCCAGGCAGGCGCCGCGGGGGCCGTCGACCAGCCCCAGGACCAGCAGGCGCCCAGAGTCGCGCTCCAGGCGGTCACCAGCGTCGCCCACAGCGAGGGCGGCCCGCCTTCCATCCGAGGCCGGCCGCGCGGGGGCCTCTCGGACTTGAGCCGCCGCGTTGCGGAGGCACGCGAGGCTTGCATTAAACCTGGCGGGCGAGAAGCGGCCAAGGGGTATTCACGTCTACGACTAAACATCGACAGTCGATCCCCGATGCTTCGAGTAGGAGATTGACTACAGAGCTGACTTTCTCAAAAACTGCTTGTTCCGTCGAACGTTTGAAAAAGACGGACGTCGAATGCTCTGACGATCTACGGAGCATCATGTGTTTGTTTCGTTGATTCGACGGCAATAGATTGGGGGAAATGAAATGTGTAGTCGATCAACTACTCGACTGCTTCGCGACACGAACTGTTCGTAGCAGCCTTCTGCACGGACGCGGCGCGGAGGGCAGCGAGCACGGCGGCGGCGGCGGCCCCGCAGGAATAGGCCGCGGCGGGTGTCGCCAGGCGTCCTGCCAGCATCCGAGGAGCTCCTCGGAGCAGGTGATCAGAAGCCTGGGGGGCGACCGCGCACATCTCGTCCTCCTCCTCTTCCTCATCCTCCATCTCCTCCTCCTCCTCCTCCTCCTCCTCCTCCTCCCTCCTCCTCCCTCCTCCTCCTCCTCCTGCTCCTCCTGCTCCTCCTGCTCCTCCTCTCCTCCTCCTCCTCCTCCTCCTCCTCCTCCTCCTCCTCCTCCTCCTCCTCTCCCTCCTCCTCTCCTCATCCCTCCTCCTCCTCCTCCTCCTCATCCTCATCTTCCTCATCCTGCTCCTCCTCCTCCTCCTCCTGCTCCTCCTGCTCCTCCTGCTCCTCCTCCTCCTCCTCCTCCTCCTCCTCCTCCTCCTCCTCCTCCTCCTCCTCCTTCCCCTCCTCAAGGAGAGGGGGTGAGGGAGGGGGAGGTGGGGAAGGGCGATGAGGAGGAGCCTGCGGGAGCGACAGCACGCCCCTCCGTCGCCTCGATCCTCGATGCGCCTCCTCGATCCTCGATCCTCCTTTCGATCCTCGCTCCCCCTTTCGATCCTCGATCCTCCTCTCCGAGATGTTCCTACCCTCGGGGCCGGAGAGCAAAAGAAGCGGGGCACGAGCCCGCGCTCGGGCGGGTCGGCGTGCCCAGAGCCCGCCTGGCGGGCGCGGAGGGCCCTGCGCGCCGATGCGAGGAGCTCCTCGGATCAGTCGAGTAGGCTGGGATGCACAAAAACGTACTAGTACTACATGTTATCCTTGGAGGCGCGCGTCCGACCCGGACATATAGTATACCCATCTTGTAGTACATCGTTTCTCGAGCGGTGTGGCCAGAAAGCGTCGCCCCTGGGGGGGCGACGAACACATAGTATAAGTATGTTGGGGGGATGCCGACAGAATTGCTGCACCCCGAAATTGGTTTCGTCGAAATTTACAAACAGATACGTAGAATGCTCGTAGATCTAAAAAGCCTTCGACGTATCTGCTCGTAGATTCTGGTCGAGGTGCCATGAAACTATGTGGTCGATATCCAACTCGAATCAGCAGCGTTATGGGGGGGGGGCGACAGCGCGGTCACCCTTCTTTCTTCACGGAAACAGCCAGGCAGGGAAGATCGACAAATCCGCCGAGGGTTTCCCCAATCGCAAGATGCACGGACAAACGAACACAGCGCGGCATGCGCACGGCAAGTCGTAGAAA
>CAUYUJ010015393.1:1652099-1667099 GCA_963575745.1 Prorocentrum cordatum
CCATAAACCCTAACAAATTACCCCATATTCGTATTGCCGAGGCCAAGAGTGCTCCAAGGCGCCCGAAGATGGTTCCAAGACGGCCCAAGATGGCCCCAAGAGGCCCCAAGACCGCTCCAAAAGGCCTCCCGAGAGAGCCCCAAGAGGCTACCATCGTCGATTTTACAAAAAGGTATTTAAAGGAGTTTGGGGTTCTCGCATTTTCGGCTTTCCGACGCTCCAAGATGGCTCAAGAAGCTCCCCAAACCGCCCCAAGACAGCCAAAGACGCCTCCAAGAAGGCCCCAAGAAGGCCCGAGGGGGCTCCAAGATGGCCCAAGAAGCGCTCCGAAAAGCCCCGAGAAGCCCCCAGGAGGCCCCAAGGGGCCCCAGAAGGCGCCCAAGACGCGCCGAAGAGGCCTCCAAGGGGGCCAAAAGATACCCCACGAGGCCCCAAGAGACCCTCAAGAGGCTCCGGAACCGCCTCCAAGAGGCACCCGAGAGGACCCCCACAACACCCCAACACATATACAAGAGGCCTCAGACCCACAACCCAGACACGGTGGTGGGATGGGCCGAAGGCCACCAGAAAAACACGAATGTCTGAATACGCGCTGATGATTCCTATCCGCCCCGCATGATGTTCCCAAATGCGCCAAGGCAGCGCCAAAACGCACCGACGCGATTCTGATATATCCGATTATGATAGAGAGTGGGCTGGCGGCAGAGGGCGAAACCCTCACGGATGTGTATATATGCATACATATACATGCATGCATGCATACATACATGCATGCATGCATGCATGCATGAATGCATACATACATACATACATACATACATGCATGCATGCATGCATGCATGCATACATACATACATACATACATACATACACATCTACATACACATCCACATACACATACACATCCACATACACATACACATACACGTACACGTACACATTCACGTACACATACACATACACATACACATACACATACACATACACATACACGCATACATACATGCATATATACATACATAAGCATGCACACATACATACATACGTACGTGCATACATACATACTTGCAAATACGCATGCATGCATGCATTCATACATACATTACATGCGCACGTAGAAACGCACATCCATTCATACATACATACATACATACATACATACATGTACATGCACACATACATACATACATACATACATACATACATACATACATACATACATACATACATACATATTTACATACATACATACATACATACATACATGCGGACAGACAGACAGGCAGACAGACTGCCATAACTACATACATACATATACATATACAGATATATGCATATACAACTATATAGTACTAGAACCATCGCGCGCTTCGCGGGCGCTCAGGTTCTACCAGGCCCCAGGCCTTGACGAATTCACTGCTCCACTGAAGTAGTGGACCACAGATGGTTTGAAAGGGAAATGAAGAAGTGCCCGCAACACTGACCGCATCATGGGCAGTGAAAAATCCACGCACGTCAAGCAACATTCCAGAACGAACGAACGAACGCTGGAGTCGAGCGCGCCCCGCTTGGGAACCCGCCCGTGCCCGTGAGGGCATGGCGAGGAGGCCGTTGCCGAGGAGTACCTACCCGTCGCTTCGGCGAGGCTCGCCTGCCAAGAAACGACACACTTGACCTTGTCGCCATACATGTTGAGGATCCGCTCGAAGCGGGTCATCGTTCTGCTTTCAAGATGCCGGAAGCATTCTGGCGCCTGTCTCGCGTCCTCCGTGACATCGCTATCCTTCTTATCCTCCTCGCCGTTCATCTCCTCCGCGGCCTCTGTCTCATTCTCGTCCTCGTCCTCTATGTTGTTTTCTTTCTCAGTCATGTCCTCCGTGTCCCTCTTGTCGTGTTCCTGCATGTCCTTCTTGTCCTCCTCGTCGTAGTCGAGCTTGTTGGAGATCCCGGTTTGCTGCGCGTCGTCCTCCTGGTTCCTGCCATGGCCCGTCTTGGCGAGGTCGTCGAACGCAAGGCGCCTGCTTATGCTGGATTTAGTCTCGCTGTCTACGTGCATGCCCCCTCCAATTTCCAGCGGCGAACCCTCCAGATCAGGCTGGGCAATATGACGGTCAACGAGAGCATCGATTCTTGAGAATCCTCCAGGAAAGTACGAACGAGTAACAATTCCATGCTCGTCACCCGCTGCTCCACGGCTGTCATGTTGCCCCTTGTCTGCTGGTTCAGCCTCTCGTCGATGCAATGCTCCACGCGCCGCATCATGTTGGACACGGCACGATGATCCGTCTTGCCGAATGCGTCCTCAAACTTCTCCCCCATCCGGCTAACCGTTGCCACCGCTTGCTCGAGGGATTGCACGCGTTCAGTGAGCTGCTGGATCGCCCCGGGAAAGATGGTTGCTGGCATTCCGGAAGTCTTTCGGGGAAGATGGTTGCGTGGGGGGGCGGAGGCCTGATGAATCGGGTTCCCTGAAGGCCTTCTGGGAACATGGGTTTGGGGGGCGTCTTGGGGAGCCTGTTGGGGCGTGCCGTCGTCGTCGTAATGTCGTCGTCGCCTCTTGGGGCGCGCTGTCGTTGTCGTCGTCGTCCTCGTCTTCGTCGTCGTCTTCGTCGTCGTCCCCGGTTCAAGACGGCACTTGGGGCAACTTTGTGCGAAACGATCCGCGGAGGGCCGCGAGAAGGCGATCAGTCATGTTCCCAATCAACTTCCCAGACAGCTCTCCGGTAGCGTGATGGTACTTCGGAGCCTCTGGAGACTCTCGGGCACATGATGAACCATGTCCCCCGAAGGCTTGCTGGGAACATGATTTGTTGGGGTGTGTTGGAGGGCCTCGTGGGCGTTCCCTGGGGGCCCCTTGGGGGCCTTTTGGGGCTTCCTAGGGTCCTCTTGGGCGCCCACGGACTTGTGGGAGTCTGTTGGTAGTCTCTTGGGGCCTACTTGGGGGCCTCTGGGGCCAGAGACCTCGAAATATCGGTTCGCGGTCCCCTGGGCCTCCTGGGCCGTCTTCGGGCCCTCTTCAGAGCCTCGTGGGCCGTCTTGGAGCGATCTGAATGGCATCCGAGGCCGTGGGGGAGCGCTGGGAAGCGGGAAAAGCGAGAACGCTCAAATCCTTCAAAAACCCTCGGAAAATTAATGAATGTTGCCTACCAGGGCCCTCTTGGGGAGCCTCTGAAGTCCGCCCTGGAGCGTGGAGTCCTCGTCGGCCGTCTTGAGGCATCTTGGGCGTCTTCGGGGCCTCTTGGGGCCGTCTTGGGCCCTCTTGGGACCACCTTAGCCAATCGTGGCCCGTTTTCGGAGCGGACCCAGGCCGTCTCGGGAGCTCTGGGACCCACCCAGAACCCCTGGGGGGCGCCCACGGATGGTGCAGGCAGCGCCCCCCCCCGCCTGTTTAGATCTCTCTCTTTCTCTCTCTCTCTCTCTCTCTCTCTCTTTCCCTCTCTCTTTCTCTGTTTTTTCTCTCTCTCTCTCTCTTTCTCTCTCCCTATGTATGTGTATATGTGTGTATATGGATACACCAATTCCTGGATTATAAACAATGCATATATAAGCGTATAGATGTATGCCGACATACCTGCCCACCTACCTACCTACCTACCTACCGACCGACCTACCTACCTATATGTATACCTACATGCATTCATACATACATGCATATATACAGGCAGACAGACAGACAGACAGACAGACAGACAGACAGACAGACAGACAGACAGACAGACGTACATACATGCATGCATACATACATACATGCATATATGCATGAACGCACGCACGCATGAATGCACGCATGCATGCATACGTACATACATGCATGCATGCATGATTATAGATATACGAACATACACACATACACACATACACATACACACACATACACATACATACACATACACACATATACACACATGCATCCATACATACATGCACACATGCACACGTACATATGTACATACGTACATGCGTACATACGTACAGTCATGTGTACATCTATACAGACATGCATGCATACGTACACACATACATACATACATACATACAGACAGACAGACAGACAGACAGGCAGACAGGCAGGCAGGCAGGCAGGCAGACAGCCTGTCTGTCTGTCTGTCTGCCGCAGACAGACAGACAGACAGACATATGTATACATATATGTATATATATAAGAGAGAGAGAGAGAGAGAGAGAGAGAGAGAGCGGGATCCACCGCCGTTTACTGTGGAAAATTGAAAGCCCGGGGGTCGCCCCCCCCCTCCGAAAATCCCCCCCCTGCTGGACCCCCCCCCCCTCCTCCCCCGGCAAAACCCCCCCCTCCCCTAACCCCTCCCCCCCCCCCCCTCCCCTCGAAAACCGGGGGGGGTCACTACCGGTTCGAACCCCTCCCCCCCCGCCCCCCTCCGGATCCGGAAAACCGAGAGGGGTCACTACCGGTTCGAACCCCCCCCCCCATCGAAAACCGGAGGGGGATCACTACCGGTTCGAACCCCTCCCCACCCCCCCACTCACCGCCAGCAAACGACTCCCGGTCCCTACCACCGTCCGCATCACATCCCCCACTGTTGTTCCCAGCACCACTGTCCTCACCACCACTGTCCCCACTGTGTCCCCACCAGTGCCCCCACCACTGTCGCACTGTCCCCACTGTCCCCACCACTGTTCCCACCACGGTTCCACTCTCCCCACTGTCTCCACGGCCCCAACCACTGCCCGACTATCCCCACTGTCCCCACTGTCCCACTGACTCCTCCGCTGTCCCACTGAGCTGTCCCACTGTTCCCACCACTGTCCCCACTGTCCCCACCACTGTCCCCACTGTACCTCTGTCCCATTGTCCCACCGCCGTCCTCGCCACCGCCTTCACCACTGTCCCCACCACCATTGTACCCTCCACTGTCCCACTGTTTCCACCTCATTCCCACTGTGCCCACACCACTGTCCCCACCACCACCGTCCCCACCACTGTCCACTGTCCCCCCTGTTCCCACCATTGTCCCCACCACTGTCCCCACCACTACCGGTCCCCACCACTGTCCCACTGTCCCACTGTCCCCACCACTGTCCCGCTGTCCCCTCACCACTGTCCCCACCAACACCGTCCCCACCACTGTCCGCACCCCCACTCGGTTTTCGAGGGGGGGGGGGTTCGAACCGTAGTGACCCCCCCCCCTTTTCATGATGAACTGGGGGGGGGGGAGGGGTTCGAACCGGTAGTGACCCCCCCCGGTTTTCCGGAGGGGGGGGGGGAGGGGTTCGAACCGGTAGTGACCCCCCCCGGTTTTCCGCCAGCAGCGGTAGAACATGCTCTTTCATATATATCTATATATATATATATATGCCACCGTGCATTGAGGCACGAAGTCGAGTTTCCCCAGGCTTCCCAAGTTCTCCCTATTCTGTATTCTAATCAGGGGCCGCCCCGCCAATGCATTCCCAGACTGTTCGGGCTCCAATAACGCCGAGCGGCGCTCTCCAAGTTTGCCTCAAAGTATGCGCACTCGCTGATCCTCCCCCAAATGAGCAGAGCGCTGCTCTGCGAATTGGCCTCAAAGCAGGGTTCCCCATCCTGCTCGGTCCCTGATTAGCAGAGCGTCGCTCTGCGAACTGGCCTCAGAGCATCTCCGCGTTCACTTCTCCTCCTGTCACTGGCAGGGCGCCGCTCTTCTATTTTGACTCAGGGCATGCGCACTCGCTGCTGTTGCTTTATTCACTCGAGGTGCTCTGCTAATTACTCCCCCGGGCACCCTGTGGACCCCATGATCTTTCGAGAGGCATCCCAAGAAACTCTCATATGCATCGAACAGGCCCCTGACCCACAACCCAGGCACGATAGCTGAATAGGCCATAGGCCACTAGATATACACTAGAACCATCGCGCGCAATTCGCGCGCGCTCAGGTTCTAGCAGGCCCCAGCCCTTGACGAATTCACTGCTCCACTGAAGTAGTGGACCACAGTCCACGCATACCAATCTGCATTCCGAAAGGCCTTCGAGGAAAATGTTTGTGTAGGGGGGCGGAGGCCGTATGAATCGGGTTCCCAGAAGGCCTTCTCGGAGCATGGGTTTGGGGCGTCTTGGGGAGCCTGTTGGGGCGTGCCGTCGTCGTCGTCGTCGTCGTCGTCGTCGTCGTCGTCGTCGTCGTCGTCGTCGTCGTCGTCGTCGTCGTCGTCGTCGTCGTCGTCGTCGTCGTGTTGCTACGACCGATTCCCGAACCTGACCTTGGGGGGGGCCTAACCTGGCGCAGCCCCGATTGGCAACAGACCCGACACGTTCCGTCCAAACTGAAC
This sequence comes from Prorocentrum cordatum, assembly GCA_963575745.1. NCBI lineage: Eukaryota > Dinophyceae > Prorocentrales > Prorocentraceae > Prorocentrum > Prorocentrum cordatum. The sequence continues at coordinate 1,658,381 of CAUYUJ010015393.1, forward strand.
GCCAGGTTCGCACTCGCCCAGCACGAAGGGACGGCAGCTGCGGTCGCCAATTGTCTCGCGCCGAGTCCGTACGTTTTACTACGGGGACGGGCTGATTTTTGCCTCTTGAAGGCCCTCTTGGGGCCCTCTTCGGCCATCTTGAAGCCATCTGGGGCACTCTTGGGCCTCGCTGAGGCTGTCCTGGGGCCCTGTTGGGCGTCCTCGGAACCCGGAAGTCATGTTCCCGGAGAGGCTTCCGGGAACATGATTTCGAACGGGGCCCTCTTGGGCCTCCCTGAGGCCGTCTTGGGGGCCTCCTGGGCCAGCTTCGGGGCCTCTTGGGCCGTCTCGGGGGGTTCGGTGAGCCCTACAGGCCAACCCTTTTGGGCCGTCTGGGGCCCACTTGGGTCTCTCTTGGGCTGTCTTGGGGCTCCGCGGGGGCGTCTGGGGCACTGTGAAGACGAAGCCAGCGAGTATGCCGAAAATGCACGTTTGACGAAGGAAATGTGCCGACGTTTGCCTCTTGAAGGCCCTCTTGGGGCCCTCAGGGGCCCTCTTGGGGCTCTCTTGGGCGTCTTCGGGGCCTCTTGAAGCTTTCTTGACCATCTGTACGGCCCGCGTGGCCTGTCGTGGGCAATTTGGTAGCGGCCCAGGGCAGTCCCGGGGGGTCTCTGACCCACGATTTGTGGCTATTGAATCTCTGCTCGGAAGGCTGTGGGAGCCATCTTGGAGCGTCTGGAGGGCCTGGTGGGCTGTCTTGGGAGCCTCATGGAAGCCACTTGGGGCCTCTTGTGGCCTCTTCAAAGGCTTCTTGAGACTGAGGGCTCGAATTTTCGGCGAGGGGGCCACGAACCTCGTGTAGGGTGCCAAAAAATTGCCCGGGGGGCCGCCATGGCGACCAGAGGCAGCAGCCGGCCGCCCCCCCGGCCTACTCCGATATAATATATATATATATATATATATATATATATATATATATGTATATATATGTATATATATATATACATATATATATATACATATATATAGATATGTGTGTACCCGCTGCCTGCAGATGTCTTCACGCGTGTGAGGGCTGCTGTTGAGACGGGGTGGATCGCCAGTCGCGGTGGTGAGGCGGCTTAGCCCAGTGATTCGGGGGCCCTTCCACTGCAGAACGTTGTCCCCCAGGTGAGGTCAGGGGTGCCTTCAATGGGTGGCGAAGTGGCTGTATCTCCGTCGCCCTGACATGCTACTTTCCTCCCTGATTCTGTTCTCGTTTTGTCTTCTAGCACAGGCTCAAACTTTTAAACCCCATCGAGCAAGCGAGGAAGCGCGAAACTGCTCGAAAACGACACCGCAAGCACTGGGCTGGCTGGGAACGAAAAATCTCAAGGCGCACCGGGCTGGCTGGGAGCGAAAAATCTCCACGCTCGCCCGCCCCGATGGCTGACAGAATCGCGCCCAGGCAGGCCCTGCCCCCCGGGCCCCGACCGTCGTCGTCGCCGCCGCCCGCCGTCGTCGCCCCGACTTTGGCGGCGCGCCCAGGAGGGGGGGGAAAAGCGAGGAGCCCTCTCAGAAGGCGGAGAGGAGGGCGTCTCGGACACGCAGAAACCAGCCACGCACCACCAGCACCCCTGGCCAGGGCCATCCTGGGCCATGGCACAGGGTACACGCCCTCCTGGCCGAGGCCAGGCGGGCCCACACACAGCATCCGAGGGCCCAAGATGGCCCTGGCAAGCCATGGTGCGTAGGTGGCTCCTGCAGGTGGGAGGCCCTCCCGCCATCTGAGAAGCCTCGGCGTTCGCCCGCCGCGAGCGCCGCCCCTCCCGCCGACAAACTTCACGTTGCCCAGGGCCCTCCGCTTGCGCAGAGCGCTCGCCTGCGGGGCGAGGGCGCGGAAGATCTCTCCCGAGCGGGCGAGACGGACGCGGGTGGCGTAAGAAGCGGATAGGCCAGGGTGTACAAAGCGGGCATCCGGCTTATGCGAATGAAGGGCCTTGCTCCTTGACGAATCCTGGCGAACTGCTCCCAGCACCTTCTTGCCGGCAACGTCGAGGGGACAACGCCGCGGCGCAGTGGGAGGACTGCCGCAGCAGTCCGCACGAGGTGCAGCCGTTGCGGGAGGGGAAACGTGGGCCAAGAGGGCGGCGACAGAGCCGAACGCTGACAAAGCTAAAACATCCCTGACGACCTACCAGACCACCCCAACCAAACACGAAGACCCGAATTTCGGGTTTGGGGGGGTACGGGCTTCATATGTGTCTTTTCCATGTTCCCCGACCCACACCCACTGGAAATGGACCTCAAATCGGGATTTTCGGATTGGGTTGGAGTGGTGTGGTGGGCCGTGAACCGCATACGCGGAAGTGAAGAATCCGTGCCTGGACGAGCAATCGGCGGCGAGGCAGCAGCATGAGGACACGAACTATGCACCCACACTTATCCTTGCCAGCCGCATCCTGGGTCCCCAAGATCGGCCCAGCCAAGATCGGTGTGGTCAGTTATGCAGTTAGCGCTCCCCGAAGGGAAGGCCACGAACGACGACCATCGAGCTGACTTCGCCCGACTCTGCCGACAGCTCTGTTGCAGCGTGGAGCTGAACTGAGCAGAAACCTGGCGCCGCCCCCTCGGAGGGCACCAACTATACACCAACACCGATCCTGGCCAGGATCACCCTGGGCCCAGGATCGGTGTATATGCCTTCTTGCCCAAGGCAGGAGGGCGTATACACCGATCCTGGGCCCAGGGTGATCCTGGCCAGGATCGGTGTTGGTGTATAGTTGGTGCCTTCCTAGCCCCCTCCACCAATCCGACCTCGCCCGCCTCTCCTCCTGCGCGGAGCCCACTGTCCTCCCATTCGCCGATGACGCCCGTCGCGGGCCCTGGTAATCCACGTCACGAGCCGCGCCGGGCCGTCCGAGGCACTCTCGGGCGGCACCCGTGCGAGTCGCGACGCTACGGCTAGATCGGGCATGTCCCCCTACTGGCGAATCTTGGACGGAAAATAAGAAATACAGTCGGGACGTTGACCCAAGGAACCCTGAATCAGGAACGAGGCCCCTTTTCCCATCAGTCAAAGTTCGATGTCCCATCGAAAACCTAAGGAAAACCTAAAGCAAACTGTGAAACAATCAAGGAACACGGAGCCCCTCCCCAACGAAAAGGGTTCCTTCTTCAGCGCCCCGACTGTACTCCAAACATACAAAAAATATTCAAAAACAAATTAGCCTGGCGAAGGACCCAACCATATGCAACTGTGAATACCGCAAGTGTGAATATCGTTTTCGGCGGCGCTACCTCTGGGTAGTGGAGACGCATGCGAACACCCCCACTGGGGCCTTCGGTGGAGCTCCCTATGGGGCTACGAAACGCTGCCCTGGGTGGGGGAACCGCATGCAGGCAGCCCCACTGGGGCCTTCGGTGGAGCTCCCTGTGGGGCCACGAAACGCTGCCCTGGGTGGGGGAACCGCATGCGGGCACCCCCACTGGGGCCTCGGTGGAGCTCCCTCTGGGGCTACGAAACGCTGCCCTGGGTGGGGGAACCGCATGAGGGCAGCCCCACTGGGGCCTTCGGTGGAGCTCCCTATGGGGCTACGAAACGCTGCCCTGGGTGGGGGAACCGCATGTGGACACCCCCACTGGGGCCTTCGGTGGAGCTCCCTCTGGGGCTACGAAACGCTGCCCTGGGTGGGGGAACCGCATGTGGACACCCCCACTGGGGCCTTCGGTGGAGCTCCCTCTGGGGCTACGAAACGCTGGTGGGGGAACCGCATGTGGACACCCCCACTGGGGCCTTCGGTGGAGCTCCCTATGGGGCTACGAAACGCTGCCCTGGGTGGGGGAACCGCATGTGGACACCCCCACTGGGGCCTTCGGTGGAGCTCCCTATGGGGCACGAAACGCTGCCCTGGGTGGGGGAACCGCATGTGGACACCCCCACTGGGGCCTTCGGTGGAGCTCCCTATGGGGCTACGAAACGCTGCCCTGGGTGGGGGAACCGCATGTGGACACCCCCACTGGGGCCTTCGGTGGAGCTCCCTATGGGGCTACGAAACGCTGCCCTGGGTGGGGGAACCGCATGTGGACACCCCCACTGGGGCCTTCGGTGGAGCTCCCTATGGGGCCACGAAACGCTGCCCTGGGTGGGGGAACCGCATGTGGACACCCCCACTGGGGCCTTCGGTGGAGCTCCCTATGGAGCTCCCTATGGGGCCACGAAACGCTGCCCTGGGTGGGGGAACCGCATGTGGACACCCCCACTGGGGCCTTCGGTGGAGCTCCCTATGGGGCCACGAAACGCTGCCCTGGGTGGGGGAACCGCATGTGGACACCCCCACTGGGGCCTTCGGTGGAGCTCCCTATGGGGCTACGAAACGCTGCCCTGGGTGGGGGAACCGCATGTGGACACCCCCACTGGGGCCTTCGGTGGAGCTCCCTCTGGGGCTACGAAACGCTGCCCTGGGTGGGGGAACCGCATATGGACACCCCCACTGGGGCCTTCGGTGGAGTTCCCTATGGGGCTACGAAACGCGTGAGAGGTGTGCCGAGAGCAGAGGCAAGGAGGGGGAGGAGGGAGGAGGGGGAGGAGAGGAAGGAGAGGAACGCGGGGCACCGTCTCTTCAAAACGAGGACCCAACACCACAGGATGGTTGGGAATGATGAAAAATCGCCCCCAGACTATTTTGTACTATGTTTGAATATTCCTCCTGTAGAAGAACAGGCCCGACCGAACGCTACGGGCTCCCTCCCCCTCCCCACCACCCCCGCAACGCCCGTGATCGCCGGGAGGTACAAGAAGGTCTCGCGCTCCCTACCCAAGAGGTCCGCGCGGCCCCTCGCTCGCACAGCAAGGGCGCCCCGCAGGGAGGCAGAGGAGGAGAAGCAAGAGGGGGCCTGCTGGAGTGCGGCAGGTTCGTATCGTCCGCGGATCGTTCAAGCTTGAACGGTTGTCGGCGTCTCGATCGCCAAATCCTTTCATGTTTGGTGGGCCTGTTTTCCACCACCACCACCATAAGTTGGAGGGGGAGGGTGCCCTCCTCCTCCTCCTCTTCGTCCTCCTCCTCTTCGTCCTCCTCCTCGTCCTCCTTCTTCCCCCCTCCAACTTATGGTGGTGGTGGTGGAAAACGCTCCCATCAATGTTGGCCGATTCTGGGACACTGGCGGCGTTCCACCTCGAACGCCCGCGGCGGGCGTCCCATCCCCATCGACACGACGCGAACCTGCCATGCACGGGTCAGGGGGAACGGGGGAGAGGACGGAGGCGCGATGGAAACCGACCAGCCACCACTGGGGAGCTGCGTTGCTTCCCCCCGAGGGAACCCATCATGATTAGGAATTGTCTCTCAAGAGGGGTGTCGAAGCAGACGGGTGCCCCAAGAGGCTCAAGCGCACACCTCGCCCGGTTGCGGTTGGCCTAGGAGAGTCAGACCGGGACGACCCTCGTTCCTCCCCCTCTTCCTGGCTCTTCCTCCGCTCAGAGGAGAATATGGTAGAGACCATTTGTCTACGCGCACCACTTCAAACTTCCTGCGTTCATTCGGCTGATTTACGCTGGGAGAAAACCAAGGTCTCCCCTGGGAGGGCGGACAACGTCGGGGACGCGCTGACATGGGTCAATGCCAAACCGGGCCAGTCGGGCTCTGCAAGATCCTGCAAAATCCTGCGGGATCCTGCGCGCGCGCGCCAACCGGGGCCCAGGCGGCCCTGGCTCTGCAGGACCCAGAGGATCCGGCGCTCTGGCGGACCCCGTCTGCAGCGACCCCCGCCTCGAGGCTGCGCTGGGGGCCCGGCAGAAGCATCGAGGGGGTGCCGCTCCCAGGTGCTCCGCGATTGCACGGAGACGAAGCCAGGACGAGGATAAAATCGGGAGAGGACATCTCGAGATTCTCCGAGATCCGACGGCTCTGGAGGATGTCTCGGGCGCCGCGGCCTTCTCAGAGCGTTCCGGAACGCTCTGAGACACTCTGGAACGGATTTTATCCTCGTCCTGGCCCCACCCGACAAAGGCTCGACCGGCTTCTCCGTGACAGCCCCACTCGTATACTGCAGGTTGGTGTCGCGTCGCAGTCGATGTTGGTTCCTGAGACCGCGAGGATTGTTCAACCTTGAACGGTCCGCCGTTTCCAAAACGCCGATTCGTTCAAACTGAGTATCGTTTAACCGATCCACATCCCCAGCGGCGTGGCCTGGGCCCTACTGGCCGATTTACACCCCTAGATGGGGATAAGGTCGTCCCTTCGGGTTTCGAAGGGTGTATCCCCAACTGGGGTGGTAATGTGGTGGGGGTCTCGAAGGGGAAAGGGATGGGGATGGGAATCGGTTAAAAACGATACCGACAAACATCGACGAGTCTGAGACGCCGGCGGTGTTCCACGTGGAGCGCCAGCGGCGGGGTCGCCGCTGGTCGACACGACGCGAACCTGCCGTAGATCGTAGACCGCAGGCGAGGGAAGGAGGGGGGGGAGGAGTGCACGGTTTCCCACGGGGCCATAGGCGACCCGAGGAGGAGGAGGAGGAGGAGGAAGAAGAGGTGGAGGAGGGAGGAGGAGGAAGAAGAGGTGGAGGAGGGAGGAGGAGGTGGAGGAGGGGGGAGGGGGGAGGAGGAGGAGGAGGAGGAGGAGGAGGAGGAGGAGGAGGAGGAGGAGGAGGAGGAGGAGGAGGAGGTGGAGGAGGAAGAAGGAGGACGGGTCGCCTAAGCCCTTCGGAGAAGCCCTCCAGGGAGGAGACCGCAGGCGAGGCGCAGGCCTCCTGCCCTGGAGCCAGCAGTGAACCACGGAGTGGAGACCCGCGGGCGCGGCCAGAGCGGGCCCTGCGCTCTCTCTGCACCGGCCCGGCCGCGAGATCGCTGGAGGGCCTGGGGGCATCCGGAGCAGAGGCACTGCAGGCAAGGGCTCCCAACTTCGCGCTTCGCGCTGCGCGAAGCGCGAAATGCGAATAACTTCGCGCTCTCGCGCCGCCTTCCAGGGGAGAAGAGGAGGACAAGGAGGAATCGGAGCCGAACCGCGAAGCGCGAAGCGCGAATAACTTCGCGCCCTCGAGGGCGCCCTTGTGCAGGCGGCTCCTGCCGCGACGGCAAGGACGTTGGTCTCTGACGCCGCGTGGATCCTTCAGACTTGGTCGACGGCGAGCCCCGGGGGGGAATTGTAAAGGGGCAGGCCTTCTCAGAAGGCGGCGGGGCTTCTCAGAAGCCCTCTGGCCTTTTTCGAAGCCGCCTGTGGCTTCAGAGCAGGCCTGCAGGGATCCCAAGAGGGCGCGAGGGCGTCTGAGAAGCCCCGCCGCCTTCCGAGAAGGCCTGCCCCCTCTCAATTCCCCCTGGGCTCCCAGCCGTCTCGGGTGTCGGCCGATTCCGGCCCACAGGAGGCGTGCAACCCTGAACACCCGCGCTGGTGTCGCCGCCAAGTCAACGCGGCGCAAATCAACCGTACCTCCAAAGCAGGCCAGAGAAGGGCATGTAGAGAGAACCTCTGGTCCCCCCTACTTGCCATCGCCCGGACGTCCCTTCCTCGTGCATTATTCGACTTCGTGCATGCTTGTTTGCTGCTCGATGATCTAGGATGCTCCTCGATGGTCCTCGTCCCCCCCCCCCAAAAAACCAACAAAAAGAAAAACACGCACACGTCCGAGCGATGCCAAGGCTAGGTCCGACAGGGACGGCGGGAGGGGGCATCGAAGGGACCGAGCTCCAGGAGGACGGAGGCGAGCGGAAGGCCCACGCCCTCCCTGGCCAGGAGCCCTAGCCCTGGACTGTCAGGCAGCTGGTCTGAGCGCAGGGGGAGGGAGGTGGCGGGGCGGAGGCGGTCGGGGAACCGAGACGCCGCACGCGACGGAGGTCCCCCCCCCGCCCCAGGCTGGAGACTGCAAGCTCCAGCTTCCTTTCGGCGGCGCGCAGGAGGAGGAGGAGGAGGAGGATTAGGAGGAGGAGGAGGAGGAGGAGGAGGAGGAGGAGGAGGAGGAGGATAGGAGGAGGAGGAGGAGGAGAAGGAGGAGGAGGAGGAAGAGGAGGAGGAGAGGGTGGAGGTAAGCTAGGTGCGCTCGCGTCATATCTGACGTCCTACCCCTCCCTCCCATCCCTTATTATGGCGGTCGATACGGCAGCCAGCAGAATCGTGCACTCTCGAAGCCATGTGATTTCCAGATCCCCACGCATCGAGGTGAGTACCTCGATCGGATTGACCAGGGGAAGTGGCCTAAGCTTCTTAGCAAAGCTGAGCAGCGAAGCCGCCTTTAGTGTGTTTCTCGACTACGTCGTATAGCTCGATACTCGATACTCTTCTCTATTCGCACAATCGGATGTCGTAGCATGGCGTAACATTACATGACATAGCATGGTGTTAAAGATCAACGCGTAGCATGACATAGCATGGCGTGGCGACGCCCTTAAGTGGGGGGGCTTCTGCGGCCCAGAAAATCAACGAATCGACACCGAATGTGTACTTACTTCCGATGGTTGTCTCGGGGGGGCATGCTCTAGAATTTGGGGCCTGCTTGGAAGGACCGAAAACCATTCCGTGGCATGGCGCTGGAAAGAATGACGCCAGCGCTGCAGCGGGAGCCCGATTCGGAACGAGCGGAAGCGCGGAAATGAGGCCAGCGCTGCAGCGGGAGCACGATTCGGAACGAGCGGTAGCCCGAAAATGAAGCCAGCGCTTAAGCAAGAGCAGCATTGTGAAAAAACAAACCAAGCGAAAACACAACTCCCAGGAACCCTGTGCAAAAAAACCATACGCGGAGGGGGGCCGAATATTTCCCAGACGCCACC
>CAUYUJ010015393.1:1672099-1674599 GCA_963575745.1 Prorocentrum cordatum
GGCCGCGCGCTGGACGGCCAGGGCCAGGCGCAGCATCTGCTCGTTGACGCGGCCGGGCTTCAGGCAGCGGGCGATGGACGCGCCGAACCTCGAGCGGCCGCGCAGCTCGACGCTGGCCGGCGACCGCAGCTGCACGGTCAGCTCCAGACGGCCCCGAGCGCCGCAGCTGACACAGCTGAGGCGCGAGCGAGGCCGCGCCCACGTCGGCCGCCGCCCGCTCGAAGAGGGAGCTGGCCTGGACGAGGGCGATTGGGCGCAGACTTGGGTCTTGCTCGGCGCCGCCTGCTCGCGCGGGCGAAGGACCAGCGATCAACCATCGCGCGAGCCCGCGTCGGAGGGGCCAGACGAACCCCCGCGCCTCGAGGGCCCCTGGGGACCCCAGGTAGCCAGCGAAGGTCGCCACTACGTAGGTCACGACAAGCTGCTGGCCCACGTCGATCAGCCTCGCCGCGACGAGGGCGACGACCTCCCATTGGGCCGGGGGCCCAGCGCGGGCGCCCCGCTCGGGCCTCCTGCCCTCGGCGCACTGCTGGCCCATCCACTGAGCCGGCGGCTCGGCTCGACCGCCGTCTCCGTCCGCAGCTGCGCGGGCGAGGTCGCCGGCCACGCTGAGAGCTCATGCCACAGCCCGGGGAACTTGTTCCTCGTGGTCACGGCGACGAAGAGCGCCCCCAGCACGCGGCCCGCGGAGCTCCGCGGGACTGCCGCCTCGGGCCCCCGAGCCGCGGCCCGCGCGGCACGCCGGGATGCTGCCTCGCCCGCCTTCGACCTGCGACGGCGGCCGCGCTTCCCGGGCGGCGGCCAGGGCGGGGCCCTCGCCCGGGCCGGGGCCGGCGGCCTCACCATCGTCGAAGGCTGGGCCGTCGGCGCCAGGCAGGCCGAGCCTGCGCCGCGGCCACGCTGGCGACTGCATCCCACTGGAGCCGTGCGCCGCCCTGCAGGGCCGCCCACGACCGCAGGTCAGCTGCGTTCGCCTCCGACGGGGAGCCAGCGCAACGCCGCGGCGACGGCGCCAGCGACGGTCAACGAGGCCCACTGACAGCACGCGCGGGCCGTCCTCGGCCGCGAGGACCGGCCCTCGGAGAGAGCCAAGACGGCCACGAGGCTGTCCGAGAGAAAAAGAACACGGTGATCATGCTGGCTAGAATCACGGAGAACGCGCTTCAGAGCACGCACGAGGGCCCCCACTCCGACGCGGGGGCGCGCCCTCCTCGCCCCCAAAGCCCCGCCGGATGCGACGGCCCCTTCGCCCGAGTCAACGGCCCCCACATTCAGGGGCTCGAAGGCAGTGGACCGATGGGACCCCTGCTGAAGCTGCGAGGCTGCGAGAGGACCGGGCCCATAGAGGTGCGAGGTTTTCGATGTCGATACCGCGGCGCCGCCGGCAATCCCAGCGCCGCTCGCAGATTCGGGCGGGCTCGAACATTCAGGCCATGATATAACCGACCTGTGCTGGTCGAAGGCTGCGGGGTCGATGCGCTCCCGCTGCTGCCGCGGCTCGCGATCGGCTCCGAGGCTGGCATTCGGGCCCTGGATGCGCCGGCAACCCGCACCCGGCCGAGCCTCAGAACAATTTTTTTGCCCCCAAGAAGACGCCCACGCAAGCCTCGGCCGCGCTCGGAGGCGCCCGCGCACAAATCTCGGCCCAGCCACTCGGCCCGGAGGTCTGCGCGCGCAAGAGGCCCGCGGCGGCCCCCGACGCGCGCCAGGCAACCGCGCGCGCATGGCCCCCGCGGATTTCGAGATGAAGCGGCACACGGCGGAGAAGACCGACAGGAGCGGGCCCCCCACCATGAAGAGGAAGGCACAGCGCCCGACGACCCGCCTCAGCTGCCGGGCCGACACCTGCGGCACGGCGACCGAGGCCCGCGCGGCCAGGATGAGATGCCAGACCCTATGAGAGGCCGGAGACACGGCCCCGCGGCGGCCGTCGAACGCCCCGCGAATGGGCAGCCCGCGCGAGGGCAGCTTCAACACCATGGCGCCCTTCATCTGATCTGCGACGGAGGGGCCCAATGAGAGCGCGGCCAAGTCGCCGACGCGCTCGAGACGGCGCAGGGCGACGCGCGGGCGGCAGGCCAAGGCGACTTCCACTTTGTAGAAAGCGTCCGCGACGACGGCGGAGGCCGCCAATACGTTGGCGCCCTCGGGGAACTCCACCGCCGCCGGCGCCGCGTCCGCGGCCAGGTGGGCGCTCGCAAGCGCGCCGAAACAGACGTCGGCAGGCCAGGCGTCGACAACGGGCCACTGCTGCCCATTCTGTTCAGGGGCTCAGACGAGGCCGACCTCGCCCGCCACGCCCGCGGGGTCGCAGGCGAGGTCGACGACGCCGGCGCCCATCAGCCGCGTCGACAGGGTCGCGCGAGGCCAGGCCAACTCGGGGTTTCTCGAAGCCACCACCCGCTCCAACAGCTAAAACTTCGGCCCCTGGCAAGAACTTGCTCGAGATATCGCGATGGACGCGGCAACCTCGGGCCCCCGCGACCGACCCAGCGCCGCG
>CAUYUJ010015393.1:1679599-1682099 GCA_963575745.1 Prorocentrum cordatum
ACCATCATCCCCGCCTCTCGACCCCCCCAGGCCCGAGGAGGGAGCGCCTGGGGCTTAAGCAGGAGCTCGAAGGCGGCCTGGCACTCGTTGAGCAGCAGGCGGCGGAAGACGTTCTGCTCGGACTCGCCGCCGGCGGGACGCGGAGGACGAGGAGGACGACGAAGAGGACGAGGAGGAGAGACGAGGGGGACGAGGACGAGGAGGAGGACGAGGACGAGGGGCTGGAGGTGGACGAGGAGGGGTCGAGTACCAGGAGGACGAGCAGGAGGGAGCACGACGAGGGAGGACGAGGGAGGACGAGGAGGACAGTAAGGAGGACAAGGAGGAGGACGAGAGGGAGGACGAGGGGAAGAGAGGAACGAGGAGAATGACGAGGAGAACGAGGAGGCGGGAGGACGGGAACGAGCAGGACGATGGAAAGAGGAGCAGATGCTCTTCCTCCTCCTCCTCCTCCTCCTCCTCCTCCTCCTCCAACCTCCTCCTCCTGCTCCTCCTCCTCCTCCTCCTCCTCCTCTTCCTCCTCCTCCTCCTCCTGATCTTCCCCGCCGTCCTCCCTCAAGTACTCCCTCCAAGGGTTCCAAAAAGGCTGGGGGAACACATGGTCCGAAACGACGCAGAGTCTTGGCCTGTTTTCGGCCCCTTGGGGCCGTCGCCAGGCCGCGGGACTTTCAAAAAGCTACCTGAGATGAGACAACGGGCCATGGGGAGAGGGTCGGAACGTCCGAGGACCTCGCATTGAAAACCAAAACAAAACCACAGGAAGAGAGCTATGCCCACGCACTGGTCCTGGCCAGGCCCATCCTGGGGTCAGGAGTGGTGTATACGCGCAGCTGACAATGCCAGAAATCTACAATATATAAACGTTGTTCGGAGCGGTGGGTACAATGCCAACGTGCGTAAAACCGTCGTGCGTTGTACTTGCAGGCATCGTGGACAACATCTCAGTACACCGAATTACACCACACCACTTCACGACCTCCGGAATATACTCCGCTCCTGGGCCCGGGATGGGCCTGGCCAGAGGCGGTGGATACGTATAGGTCCCGCCGCCCAACCAGGGGGAGCCGAGCGTCCCTCCCCGCACCCGTCGGGAGTTGAGGGAACAGAGGGGGGCCAGGAAATCGAGGCACATCCTGGGCCCGGGAAGTACACGCGCCCGCGGCATGGGCAGGCAGACATGTACACCGCCTTTGGGCCCGGGATGGACACAGTTTTGATCTGCGGGGCGAGCGCGAACCTCTTCCGCTAAAAGCTAGGCGGGCTACGCACAGCTTGAATTAGGGAGACAGGGTACAGGAAGGCGGGGCCTCAGGCGGCCAGAGTGGGCGAAGCCCAGGGGTGCAGGCGGTAAACCTGGGATGGACACAGGCGCCCCGCGCTTGGCTGAGTTCCCAGAACATTCGCCTGGTGCCGCCCGTGGGTGCCCCGTGGGCTTCCTGCGCGCTTATAACAACATAGCTGGCGCCTCACACCACACAGCATACACAACATGACTTGCACTCCACGTAGTACACAACATCGCTGTCGCCACGTAACTCACACCACGTAGAGCACACGGCATCGTTTACATCAACTAAGTCACACCACATAGACTACACAGCATACTCTACACCGCGTAAAGTACACAACATAGCCCACACCAAACATTTGAAATCACGCAGAATATTCAACATAATGCACACCACATATCATCCACCATATAGCGTGCACCACATAGCCCAAACCGCAAAGCTTACACAAAAAATGTTGGCGATCGTGGACCCAAAACATTACGTTTCTAACAGTATGTGCGGCGTTTCCATGTAGGACCATATGCGTGAGGGAATCTATGTGGTGCAGCATATGTGGTGCAATATATGTGGTGCAACCCACTTTGACCGTCTTGAAGCTGTCCTCTGTACTGCTCGTGCAAACATCCCACCCTCCCACCCGCAACTTGGTCGCAAGACTTCTTAAGACAAGACCGTGACGGTAGGTACCACATGGCACTTGGCCACGACACCGACGCCGACGACGACAGCGACAACGAAGACGACGGCGCCGCAGACACCGACTACGACGACACCGCCGACGTCGACGTCGACGAAGACGACGACGACGCCGACGCCGACGACGACGACGAAGACGACGACGACGTCGCCAACGAAGAGGACGAGGGAGGAGAAAAAACAACGACGGCGACAACGACGACAACGACGATGGAGAGGGAAGACGGCAACGACGCGAACGACGAAGAAGGAGGAAGGACGGCGACGCCGACGACGACAACGACGAGGGAGGAGGGAAGACGACGACGACGACAACGACAATGAAGACGACGACGACGGCGACGAAATAGGAGGGACGACGACGAGACGCCGACGACGGACGACGACGACGACGAGGGAGGAGGATAACGACGAGGGAGGAGTGAAGACCACGACGACGACGACGACGACAACGACGACGGCGACGAAATAGGAGGGACAACGACGAGACGCCGACGAAGACGACGAGGGAG
>CAUYUJ010015393.1:1687099-1739599 GCA_963575745.1 Prorocentrum cordatum
GGAGGGAGGCAAGGAGGGAAGGAGGGAGGGAGGGAGGAGAGAGGGCGAGGGGAAAAGCGAGGAGGGGGGGAAGGAAAGAGGGAGGAGGGGGAGGAGAGAGGGGGGCAGGAGAGGGAGGGCTGCGGCGCAGCGGGGGCCTCCACGGCGGGGGCGACGCGCGGGTCCTGAGGGGCTCGCGGCGGGCGCGGGCCGCAGCACGGCCGCGGAGAGGCTCCTCGTCCCCGCCGGCGGGCCGACCTGCTCCCCCCAGCGGGGGCACAGGCTGTTCCCGTCTCGGGCTTCGCGGGGCCCATGCCCACTGGGGGGGGGGGGGGGAGCTGGTGGGCCGCGAGACACCATGGCTCGGCCCCGATGCAGCCAGGCAGCCAGGGGGCATCCTCGCGTCGTGGAAGAAGCACGGCGAAAAATGTTCGACTGTTTTCGGCATCCAGGGTCCCTTGCCTGGCCACGGGGCAATCAAAAAAATTATCCCGTCAAAGCAACCTAACAGTCGCATGTAGTCGCAGGAGCAGTCAGTCTGCTCAGCCTCAGCCTGCCTCAGCCTCAGCCTCAGCCTGCCTCAGCCTCAGCCTGCCTCAGCCTCAGCCTCAGCCTGCTTCAGCCTCAGCCTCAGTCTGCCTTCAGCCTCGGCCTCAGCCTCAGCCTGCCTCAGCCTCAGCCTGCATCAGCCTCAGCCTCAGCCTCAGCCTGCCTCAGCATCAGCCTGCCTCAGCCTCAGCCTCAGCCTGCCTCAGCCTCAGCCTCAGTCTGCTTCAGCCTCAGCCTCACTCTGCCTTCAGCCTCAGCCTGCCTCAGCCTCAGCCTGCATCAGCCTCAGCCTCAGCCTGCCTGCCTCAGCATCAGCCTGCCTCAGCCTGCCTCAGCCTGCCTCAGCCTGCCTGCCTCAGCCTCAGCCTCAGCCTGCTTCAGCCTCAGCCTCAGTCTGCCTTCAGCCTCGGCCTCAGCCTCAGCCTGCCTCAGCCTCAGCCTGCCTCAGCATCAGCCTGCCTCAGCCTCAGCCTCAGCCTGCCTCAGCCTCAGCCTCAGCCTCAGCCTGCCTCAGTCAGCCTCAGTCTGCCTTCAGCCTCAGCCTGCCTCAGCCTCAGCCTGCCTCAGCCTGCTTCAGCCTCAGCCTCAGCCTCAGCCTGCCTCAGCATCAGCCTGCTCAGCCTCAGCCGCAGCCTGCCTCAGCCTCAGCCTCAGCCTGCTTCAGCCTCAGCCTCAGCCTCAGCCTCGGCCTCAGCCTGCCTCAGCCTCAGCCATTCAGCCTCAGCCTCAGCCTGCCTCCTCAGCCTCAGCCTGCCTCATCAGCCTCAGCCTCAGCCTCAGCCTGCCTCAGCCTCAGCCTCAGCCTCAGCCTCAGCCTCAGCCTCAGCCTCAGCCTCAGCCTCAGCCTCAGCCTCAGCCTCAGCCTCAGCCTTCTCAGCCTTCAGCCTCAGCCTCAGCCTGCCTCAGCCTCAGCCTGCATCAGCCTCAGCCTCAGCCTCAGCCTGCCTCAGCATCAGCCTGCCTCAGCTCAGCCTCAGCCAGCCTCAGCCTCAGCCTGCTTCAGCCTCAGCCTCAGTCTGCCTTCAGCCTCGGCCTCAGCCTCAGCCTGCCTCAGCCTCAGCCTGCATCAGCCTCAGCCTCAGCCTCAGCCTGCATCAGCATCAGCCTGCCTCAGCCTCAGCCTCAGCCTGCCTCAGCCTCAGCCTCAGCCTGCTTCAGCCTCAGCCTCAGTCTGCCTTCAGCCTCGCCTCAGCCTCAGCCTGCCTCAGCCTCAGCCTGCATCAGCCTCAGCCTCAGCCTCAGCCTGCCTCAACATCAGCCTGCCTCAGCCTCAGCCTCAGCCTCGGCCTCAGCCTCAGCCTCAGCCTGCTTCAGCCACAGCCTCAGTCTGCCTTCAGCCTCGGCCTCAGCCTCAGCCTGCCTCAGCCTCAGCCTGCATCAGCCTCAGCCTCAGCCTCAGCCTGCCTCAACCTCAGCCTCAGCCTGCCTCAGCCTCAGCCTCAGCCTGCTTCAGCCTCAGCCTCAGTCTGCCTTCAGCCTCGGCCTCAGCCTCAGCCTGCCTCAGCCTCAGCCTGCATCAGCCTCAGCCTCAGCCTCAGCCTGCCTCAGCATTCAATGTGTGGCCCGGGAATGGAGTTCTGGGAACTCGAAGAACACGAAGTGGCCTACAGTTGGCTCCGGGCATTCGAAATCATGCCCAGGAATGGAGTTCTGGGAACTCGAAGAGCACGAAGTGGCCTACAGTTGGCTCCGGGCATTCAAAATCATGCCCAGGAATGGAATTCTGGGAACACGAAGACCACGAAGTGGCCTACAGTTGGCTCCGGGCATTCAAAATCATGCCCAGGAATGGAATTCTGGGAACTCGAAGACCACGAAGTGGCCCACAGTTGGCTCCGGGCATTCAAAATCATACCCAGGAATGGAGTTCTGGGACCTCGAAGACCACGAAGTGTGTAACTGTTTGCTTAAAACGACTTCCGCGGATCCCTGTCCGGATGCCGCCCAGACCCCCCTGGGGAGTCATGATGCTCTCTTTTGACCCTACTAGAAACCTATCAGTTTTCGCTGTTAGGTAACAACTCGGAATGAGAAGCCAGACCAGGCTTCCACGGCATGGAGAGTACGTCCCAGAGCTCCCACCTGTCGGGCTGAAAACTCCTGCTCCGCCTCCGCACGACTTGCCAGAAGAACCAGCCAGGAGCCCGTTATATGTGTATACATACACACCTATATATACACATATACATGTAGTAAAGACAACGCCTGTGACCAGCCGCGCCCTCCCTTCTTTACCATGCACCATGTGCATTCTGGAACTGACAACACCTGCACCTGGAACTCTGGCTGGCTCGACATTACTCGTGTAGACCTCCTCATTCTCAGCATTTGATCAGAGCAGCGGCACGAGAAAAATCATCCAGAGCCTCAGATTCAATGAGACACGCCCCCCACCCCCATTCCCCTCCCCTCTGGTCACGTTACGATTCGCACCGGCGCCGTCTGGGAATCAGCTACTCATAAGCATTCCCAAACGGCGCCGGCGCGAATCGCGAAGTCACAGGCCCCCTCCCGCCCCACTCCCCACTCCCCCCCGCACTGGGTCACAGCCATCGTTATCGCCAGTGGATAAAACAATCATCACCAGCTCGCCCGACACGCCCTACACCCCCCCCAGGAAAGTAATGCAACAATTCGTGTCAAGTTCGGCCCCCGCCCGACCACCGATCTCCATGTTGAGTCAGCTGTGGCCAGCGGCGGAAAAATGGGATCTCGCGGCGCGCCGCGCGAGCATTGAAATCGAGGGGTGCGGGGAGACGGACCGCCCGCGAGAACTGCACTTATCCAGGGTAATGTTCGGCGGCGAGCGAGGGGGGAAATGAGAAGGAGAAGGCCTTCTCAGAAGGCGGCGGGACTTCTCAGAAAACCTCGCGCCTTCTGCTTAAAGTTGTTGCCCGTCTTCGGGGAAGGTTTAGAAATCTTCCCAAAGGCCTGGGGGCTTCCAGACCTTCTGAGAAGGGCCTCCTCTCCTTCTCGCTTCCCCCGCTCGCTCGCCGCCGAAATCTGGCGACCAAATCTGAGCA
Source organism: Prorocentrum cordatum (assembly GCA_963575745.1). Lineage (NCBI taxonomy): Eukaryota > Dinophyceae > Prorocentrales > Prorocentraceae > Prorocentrum > Prorocentrum cordatum. Next base: position 1,690,651 of record CAUYUJ010015393.1, read on the forward strand.
CTGGTCCTCGCAACCGACGCCACGCTCAGGGGTCCACATGCGAGCCCTACCCCTACCCCCCACGATTTCTGAGGGGGGGGGTGGGGTTCACTTCGCTCAGAAATCATGGGGGGTAAGGGTACACCCTGCGAAATGCTTAAGAAATCATGGGTTAAGAAATTCATGGTCTCAGAACTTAAATAAAAACCCAACATTTCCATCAAAATCTTAGGATTTACATTGAAACGTTAAGAATAATCGAGACTCTGGCCGAAAACTTAGGTTTTCTTAAGCATCGCCTAAGGTGTAGGGTTCGCATGTGGCCCCCTAACGCCTCCAGACATGCAGCAGGCCGTGCGCTCTGACCGTGCCGCGCCTCTGCCACGGCAGACGCGCCGGGCCTCCGCGGGGGGACGGCCGGGCTGGCGGCGGGAGCAGGCCGGCGGGTGGCCCCTCCTGCCTCGCGGCAGGAGCGAGCCCCGACTCCACAGCCGCCCGATGGCTTGTGCAGCGAGGCAGGGGGGCGGAGGAGCAGGAGGAGGAGGAGGAGCAGGAGGAGAGGAGGAGGAGGAGGAGGAGGAGGAGGAGGAGGAGGAGGAAGAGGGGAGCAGGAGGAGGAGGGGGAGGAGGAGGAGGGGGAGGAGGGGGAGGAGGAGGAGGGGAGGAGGAGGAGGAGGAGGAGGAGGAGGAGGAGGAGGAAGGAGGGGAGGAGGGGGAGGAGGAGGAGGAGGAGGAGGAGGGAGGAGAGGAGGAGGAGGACGGAGGAGGAGGAGGAGGAGGAGGAGGAGGGTTCTCCAGAACCGCCGCCCGGGGGCGCCAGCCTTCCGGGGCCTCGGCAGGGCCTCGGCAGGCGGCGGGCACGGAGGCGGGTGACCCTCCCCCCCCCCCCCGAGGCGGGGGGCATGGACGCGGGCGCGAACCCCCCCCCCCCAGGCGGTGGGCATGGACGCGGGTGAACACCCCACCCCTCCCCCGGGGCCCGAGTGCTTCGGGTCCACCGCCTGCCGAGGACCCCGGGGATCCATCCCGCGGGCGGCGGCCCCACCTCGGAGAGGCGCTGCGGCGGTCGTGGCACGACAGGCGGAGCTCCCCGGCCCCCGGGGAGGTCCTGCTCCAGGCGGGCACAGAGGTCGGCGTACATGCCGGCGAAGAGGTGCTGGCTCGTGGCCTTGCCAGGCCGAGGTGCTCCTCCCTCTGCCCTCGGAGCTCGCCGAGGTCCCGCACCCGTGCCTCTCTCCGACCCTCCCTCCTGCCCTCGTGGTCTCCCTGCTCGTCCTCGTCCTGCTGGGTGCAGCCTGGCTGCCGAGAGTACACAGGGGATCCGTGGGGTGCCGGGCTTCTGCCACCGGTGCTCTCTGCCGTGCCGCAGTTCAAGGCGGAACGCCGCTCTGCTCGCTGACTTGTCGGGCAGAGTAGGGACTGCAGGCGGCGAGACAGGCCATCGGATCATGACGGCACTGCTCAAATTGCAGCGTCAAAGGTAGGATCAACAGCAGACCCCAGAGTGGAAACAAGACGAAGAACATGCTGGCATAGCAAATTGACCAAAACCACAAATTCGCATGATGGGAAATTGCCAACGACGACCCGCAGATTGCGAATGGCAGGAAAGAATGAAACGGACACAAAGAGCGAAAAGCTCAAGCGGGAGAGCAAACAAAACTAGCACGTCACAGGAGAGAAGCCGCAGAGGCGTGGCGTAGCCTTCTCGTGAATCTCGCGCATCAATACCGCCACGTGCGCCGGAGTCTTGATCCCGCAAACCGCAAGCTGCTCGTAAAGAGAGTCAAACCTGGGATTGAAAAGAGGACAACCAGAGCAGGCCAGCTACACGTTGATGTGAACGGGTTCCCCCCAACTCGCAATGACAACTGTTGAGACAGCCAGGCAGTGTTGCGTAATTACTACACCGTGTGCAAGGCGGCGCACAGGCTGTGATATCAGCCAGCGCAGCTTCAAAGGCTGAAATGAAGTGGACTGAAGTGAACTGAAGTAAGCTGGACTGAGGCAGACTGGACTAGACTGAGGTGGACTCCATTCCACCCTACTCCACTCCACTCTGCTCTACTCTCCCCGACTCTTCTCTACCATCTATCCTGCTCTAATCGGACATACCCGAACCTGCTCGGCTCTGCTCTACTCTTACTCCTTTCTACTCTACTCCTCCTCGATGATACTCCACTGATACAATGCTCTACTCGAAGTTACCCTCGTTTACTCTACTCTGATCTGCTTTGCTCTACTCTAAGCTACTATCAGCCATGCGCATACAGAGCAAGCCATGCAAATAGCAGAGCACACCATGCGGATACATATGAAGCAATGCGCAACGGAAGCCATACGCAATTGAGGAAGCCATGTGCAACAGAGGACGCATGTAGGGCCAAAATAGAGTGGGTATGAGTGGACAAGTTCTCTATAACTTGAGCAAGGACTTCTATGGGCAAGCCTCTTTGGGGAAAATTGTCCTAGAATTCTCCTTCAGAAAACTGTCGGATCACAGCTCGGGGCTTGGGGCAGGAGGGCTATCCCTTCGTCTCCTACAAAACCAGGAACATCCGACACTGGCACCCTGGCTGGACGCCTCGCTGGCCTCAAGGCACAAGGCCAGACCGCTGGCATTGCGGTGAGGAAGCACGCCGCCCAACTTGCCATCGTTCGGACGTCCATTCCCCGTGCAGTTTCGGGTTTCGCGCGTGCTATTTTTTCCCGATGATCTGGGATGCTCCTCGATGGGCCACGCCGAGAGAAAGTGCTCACGCCCGAGCGATGTCAAGCCAGTGTCCAGACCTCCTGGCCGCAGCCCCGACACGGACCTCCCGCGCCGGCCCCAAGCTGTGCGCAGAGCCGGAGACCAGGACCCGCCCCTGCCGCCCGTTGGCCAGGTCTCCAGTAGGGGATCGACTACAGGATTGATTTACCCCAGAGTTGATTGTCTCGTCGAATCCGGGGAGAAAGCGCAGAATATTCGTTCTGCAAACATTACGCGAACTGTTCTCGTGGCTTCGGCGAGAAAATCAAGTCTGGGGCGAATCGATTCTGCAGTCGATCCCCCACCCGAAGGTCGCCCAGCTCTGCGCACCGCGGCCCGCGGTGCGGTCGGTCCCCTTCGCGCTCCTCGCGCCGCCACGCCGCCTTCCCTGTGGACGGGGGCAGCTGTCCGGCCCAGGCCGCGCTGCGCGCGAAGCGCGGGGGCCCTCGCGCCCCTGGGGGGGGGCCCAGGTCCCCCCCTGCCGCGCCAAAGGACGCACCTCCGCGAGCCGCGCTCTCCGCTGCCCTAGGGAAACAGACAGTGACACAGGCATACAGGGCAGTTTTTAATACATGGGGTTTTTTAAGAACATCGGATTTTCAATACATGGTTAATTCATGAATGAATTGATGCATGAACCCATCGTTGTTTTTTATGTTAAACCCCTGCATTTCTAATACATGATCCGCACGCGGAGCATGTATTAAAAACGGCACTGTAACAATTCGAAGGTCCGCGCGGATTTCTCGGATCGGCTCTGAGGCCCCCTTCCTGGCGCCGCGCGGAGCACGCCGGGGGCGGCGCCAGAGGCGCCGCTAGGGGGCTCCAGCGCCGATCCGAGGACTCCGCGCGGAGCTCCGAGTTGTCATGTTTGTGTCATTGCCTTGCTCCCCTTCTGTGCGGAGGAGCTGCCTGGACCTGCCCACCTGGTGCCAGGTGGCGCACGGACGTCCTCCTCTGGGCGGCATCCTCCCAGCATCGACCTCCCCAGGCGGGCCCGCCAGGCCCCACGTGCCATGACTCTCCCCATCCGAATCGTCCCCCTCCCCTTTCGTCACCTTGCGCTCCTGGCTTCCCTCCCCCTCTCGCCTACGGCTGGTTCGCGTCGCGATGTCGCGGGCGCTGCTTTCTGACGCCGCTTGGACCGTTCAGCATCGAACGATCGCAGCTCTCCGGTATCGCAGATCGCTCAACGTCGGCCGATTCTGGGCTACTGGCGGCGTTCAACCTCGAACGCCCGCGCTGAGGTCGCCGCCGCGTCAATGCGGCGCAAACCTACCGTACACTTAAGTCGGGCCTGTCCCTCTACAGTAAGAATGTTCAAGAATTGACAAAAACAATAAAAACAAAACAATAACAAAAAAATGGGGACGATTTTTAAAATTATGTTTGGGTGTTTTCGTTCACTTTTTGAATATCTTTCATTTTTCGTCCAAAACCCGCCTGTAGGGGGACATGCCCGACCTAAGTGTAGCCGACCCCTCCTCCTCCCTCCTTTCCCTGAGCAGCGAAGCCTGCACTCGCACAGCGCCAGGCCAAAGATCCGAGCGCATGCTGTCCGAAGCACTGCCCTTGCTCAGCACTTTCTGGGGCCGTGTCCCTGCACGGTACCGCACCTTGGCTCATCTCATGTTCGATGGTTGCCGATGCGCGGTCAGGGCGCGGCTGTTTTTTCTCTCGCAGATCTGGAGCTTGTGCGCGCCAGGCAGGCACTTCCCCTCTGCCCAGCAGAAGCCGGCGGTGGACAAACCCCCCTTTAGGAAACCACCCTTTGGTGAAAACGGCATAGGACCGAAACCGACGGACCTGGACCCGCAAAAAGTGAGGGCCGCGACGCCCTCTCGCGAGCCGAAGACGGCCCATTCCCTCATCGGCGTGTCAGGGTAGGAGGTCTGTCCTCCCCCGAAGAATTACCAGCCTGGAACATATCCCTATCCCTATGCTCGGCACCTCCTCATCACGATGCCACTCTTAGGGATTCCCTTATTTTTTGAGGGCGAATCCCTAAGATTGTCATCGCCTTTTGGCGTGTCAATCTTAGGCATAGGGATACGTTCGAGGCTGGCAACCTGGCCCGTGCCCCCCTGCTGCACCGCTCCAGGGTGAGCTTGTTCAGGATGGAGCGAGCGCAGCGGGCGACCTGGCGCGCGGAGCTGCTCAAAATGGGAGCGCGGTGACCCCGGCAAGGGGGCAGGAGCAGCGGCCGGGCGAATCCGAGCGAGCGGGGGTGCGGCGAGGAGGCAGCCGAGCGGGCAGCGCAGCAGAGCTCCGTGGATGGAAGGACGGGGGAGAGGAGCCAGGGGGAGGGGGGGGGAGAGCCGGGAGAGAAGAGCCCTGATGGTCCGCTGCCGAAAATTTCCGGTAGCGCTCCGCAGAGACCGGTCGCTACCGACATACCGAAATGTAGCGCCCAATACCGGTATCAGACCGTTCTTAAATCCGCTATTTCAACGCCCTCAAACGAAGATCCGGTCGCTACCGAAATTCGGGGTGCGTCGAAATCGCTACCGAAAATTTCCGGTACCAGACCATCTGGGAGCGGGGTACAAGCTACGTGCGCTCGCGCCACATCTGACATCCTGACCCTCCTGCCCATCCCTTCCCACTGCGCTGTGTCTGTTCCGTGTCCGCCGTCGGGGTTGCTTCGGACCTTCTGCATTCTACATTCGAATCAGCATTCCTACATTCACCTCGCTGTTGCCACCAGAATTCCGACTGCCTCTGGGGGTTCGTGTGAGGATGCCGGCAGAAAGGCACCACATGTGGACCCCAGTGAAGGGGGTGCTCATATCATCAGATGAAGTACCACGCACAGGAAGTTCACCGCTCAAAGTAGACGACGAAGGACCTCGAACTCTGCAGCGTGATTTCCAACATCGTCTTGCCGCGACCGATCCAGGTGAATACCATCCAGGCGCACGGAGTCTCCCAGAAAGACATCCAGAAAGCCGTGGACCCGTTGAAGGCCGCGGCAAACGAGATCTCAAAGAGGGTCAAGGCGCTGGAGACGAACCTGTCCAGGCCAACTTCGGCGAGAAGCGCATCTGCAATGTCTGCAGGCCCCTGAGTTCGAAGTCACGCTCCATGACCTGGAACGCAAGTCTCTGAGATCCAGAAGCCTTCAACAGCACCAGATGATACATCTACCGTCGTACTCGGCGGTATACCACACCCCACACTCCAAGAAGCAGAACACTAGGTTCGACAGGCTTTGCGGGACGGCAAGATCGACGCCCCCACGAAGATCTACAAGAAGGGGCCTCCAGATGAAGGGTTCAAAGGCATGATGTTTATCGAGCTCGGCACGGCCACAGCGGTGCAGAAAGCCTAAAGAGGGAAGCTGGCGGGTTTGGTGCAATGTTGATTGCCCAATTGAAGTTTGAATTGTCAATTCTTGGCTGTGAGGCTTGCGGCACTTGCTGTCGCAATGGGGATTTGAAAAAAAAATGTCACCATTGACACGGATAACGGTATCTTGAAAGCACGTGGGAAAACGCTAACAACGTCAAAACTCGTTACCAATGACCTTTCTACTCAATGGCTTGATCCGAAATGGGCTACGTGAGAAGATCTTCAGAAATCACAGGAATGGGAAGACATCCAGCAGAAAGCGAAAAGCCGACTCGCGAAGAGCCGGGCTCGAAAGAGCAACGGCGCGGGGAAAAGAAAATGATGGTGCCATGGGCGCAGGGCCGTTTCACCTTCCAGGACTGCTGACCTCGGAAGACCTCCCAAATCGATTTATCCTTGGAAGGGCAAACTGGGCAAAAGTACTAATTATCCTTCCAGGGTCTCTCCAGTCGTACTCGCGAACCCCAAGGGTCATTTACGTCGTGCTACGCGTACGCGTAGAACGTCCGTGGCCTCACCGACCAGAAACTTATGGAATCAACGAAACATGTGGAAACATATGACATTCATATCTTACGCATGCAAAGAAACACGGACGACGAAAGCTGAAGACTACGACGACGAAAGCACAGGGAGCCGCACAACTCGTTCAGGTGCAGATACGGATAGCATGTCGTGATCTGGGGTTAATTTCATAATCTCTCCCAGCCATGCGCCTTTCCTCAATCATACAACCAAATCTTCGACAAAATGGCTCAATGGAAAACCAAGGTCGGCAGCCGCGTGCCCAGAGTCTTCTGCGTGCACGCCCCCCACAACTTGAAGCCATTGCCGGAGAGACGAGAGCTCTGGAGAGTCCTGGACTCCCAGTACCGGATATGCTCAGCGACAGCTAGAAAAATCATCATGGGAGACATGAATGCAAGAATGGGGCTGGCGGTCATTGGAGAATCAAAAGTAGATGGGCCGTTTACGTGGGGTTAGATCTGCTGATTGAATGCTGCTTTGGATTGGGCCTGCGACTAGCAAATCCTTATTTCGACCAGCCCTTCGAACAGACCGTCACGTTCATGGAACTGGGGGCGCTACCGCTGGGAAACATCACTGAGGAAAAGTACAATATGTTGGACCATGTTTTATGCGACGCCGTCACCCTTGGACAGACACAATCTTGATGCAGCCATCGCCAAGCAACTCTCTCCACACATCACTATTTGATCACCGTCGACATCGTGACCTCCTCTACTGGAGCTCGAATTTTGCGGACGCTCCCAAGTAGCTCGAGGACGCGGAAGTACAGTGTATGCCGACGCATTTTCAGACGAGACCACCAAAGATGCCATTAAACATCACGATGTGGATTCGTAATGGGAACAAGGAGCGAACGCAGCCTTGGTTGCGGCAGCAGTAGTTCCTAAGTAACAGAGGAAGCCATGCAGCCTTGGGTATCCGACAGCACAGTGGACCTAATTCAACTCAGAAGTCGGGCCCGTAACTGCAACGATCGTCCAAAGATCGCCGTCTCTGAAAAGAGGTTAGGACATCTCATAAGCATAACAGAACATAATGGATGGATTCACGTCTTGCCGCCTGCAAGAATGGCGAGTACATCCGGCAAGCTTGGACAATGAGCCGCTGGGGTCTTACCTCCCAGGGGACGAGCCCCCTTTCACAATAAAAAATAGCAGCGGCAATCGGCAAACTCGAATGGGGAGAATCGTCGGAACACGATGATATACCAGCAGAATATTGGAAAGCAATGTCGCAGACAGTGGGCGGAGTGTAATGGATTACGGAAAAGTGCAACACAACTTGGGCAGAACAGAGGCCAGAAGCGTGGCGACATGCAAAAGTGGGCACGATTTACAAGAACAAAGGGCCGGCACATTCATGAGACAACTACCGGCCAATCAGCTTGCAATGCGTAGCGTACAAGCCACTGGACAGCCTCTTCTTACGCCGCCTCCAATAAGCAGGAGCAGAACACCAGCTGTCACACACGCAGTGCGGTTTCCGACGAGGGCGAGGCACCACCGACGCGAATCACGCAGTGCGCCGTCTCATCGAGCTCGCGAATGCAAGGAAAAATGGCGGTGCTACGTTTGTCGCCCTGGACTGGAAAAAAAAAAAAACGTTCGATTCGATCAACGTCGATGCTCTGCTGGCCGCGTTGCGCCGGTTCAGGGTGACCCCGAAGATGCTTACGTCCATGGGGAATATATACGGAGGAAGGCGTTTTTGCGTGGCAGATGATGCGACAAAGCATCTGAGCGAGCACCGATGTAAGGAATATCTCAAAGGTGCCCTCTGTCACCACCTCTTTTTGTCATGCTAACGACAGAGGTGTTACGGGATTCCTCCTATGGGCTCAACGAGGAAAGAATGATCCGAGATGTCTGTCGGGAACTTACAAGTGCTTTTGTACGCCGACACCTTGCTCAACTGCGCTCTCCAAATACGGTTTGGTTGAACAAGGCGAAGAGACGACGGCTCGATGGATTCCGAGCGCGGTGTTTGCGTCAGATTTTGCGCATGCCTTCATCCTTTCTGTCACGAGAACCAAAAAGCAGAGTTCTGCAGCAATCTAAACAAAAACCGTACAGCGCACAGCTCTCGCACCCACAATTTGTGCTGTTCGAGCAGATTGCTCGCGCTCGGGACCCTGATTTCCTGCGGCAGCTGACGTCCGAGTCTGGCGTCGAGCTGGCACCGAGCTGGAGCGGATGGTGAGCGTGTTTTCCACCACCACTACCATAAGTGGGAGGGGGAGGGGGTCCTCCTCCTCCTCCTCCTCCTCCTCCTCCTCCTCGTCCTCCTCCTCATCCTCTACCTCCTTCCCCCCTCGAACTTATGGTGGTGGTGGTGGAAAACAGGCCCATGAGCGGAGAGCGATGAGCGGATCGCTCAATGAGTCCTGCGGCCTAGCTGGAGCTGAAGCTGGAGAGCAGATCGAACACATCGATCGGCCCATCGACCGCCGAGCCCGAGCCGAAGCGGAGAGAGCGGCGAGAGCAGAGGCACGAAAGACGGCGTCGGCACCAACGCGCGGGGCTCCGCGCGGGCTGCTCGGATCGACCCTGGGCCCCTCCTCCTCCTCCTCCTCCTCCTCCTCCTCCTCCTCCTCCTCCTCCTCCTCCTCCTCCCCCGATCCAAGAGAAACCCGCGCGCACCGCCGGACACTCGGGCTTCTGCCGTGCCTTCTCCTCCTCTTCGAGCGAGAGCGCTCGATCGATGGATAGATGGGAGGATGTTGCATTCGCGGCGACAGCGGGCGTTCGGGGGGAGAGGGGGGGGGGGCGGGGGGGGGGGGCACATCGTCACGCCCCACCCCCCACCGTGTGGGTTTGGCACCATAGCCTGCACTGGAGGGAGGGGGGACCCTTCCGTTGTGGGGGGCGGGGAGAGGAAGGAGGTGGCGGGGCAGATTGCGCGTGATTGGCTAGCAGGTAAAAAAGCACCTTCGATCGATCGAGACGGAGCGGAGAGCACACGAGATCGCTGGTGCCAAGGCAGCGCGAGATCGAGAGCAGCGCGCCGCCGAAGGCCTCCTCGTCGCCGAGCACGTCGGGCGCCTGCGCTCCACCAAGGGGGGGGGGCCGAGCCCGCAGACGAAGGAGCGCACGGACGCCGGAGACGCGCGCGCTCCGCTGGGGAAATCCGACCGTGCCGAGTCGTAAAGAACATCGGCGGCGAGCCCAGGGGGGGGGGGGGGGAAGGCCTCCTGAGCGGGCGAGAGGGGAGGCCTCCTGAGGGGGCGAGAGGGGGCGAGAGGGGGGGAAGGCCTCCTGGAGGGGGGAAGGCCTCCTGAGAGGGGCGAGAGGGGGAACGAGAGGGGGCGGGCCTCCCGAGAAGGCTCGGGAGGCCTCGGGCCGTCTGCGAAGCTCGCCAGGGCCTGCCCCGGAGAAGCGACGGCCTCCTCCGAGGGCGCGACGGCCTCTGAGAGAAGCCGCGCCGCCTGCTGAGAGGGCCTGCCCCCTTCTCAGGTCCCCTCCTCCCTCCTCCCTCCTCCCTCCTCCTCCTCCTCCTCCTCCTCCTCCGCCTCCTCCTCCGCCTCCTCCTCCTCCTCCTCCTCCGCCTCCTCCTCCTCCTCCGCCTCCTCCTCCTCCTCCTCCTGCCCCCTTCTCAGGTCCCCCCTTGGGCTCGCCACCGAAACAAAACAGAGAGGAATCCAAACGCATAAAAGTCGAGGCTTTCGCAGCCGCGCGCGGACTTCTTGGGTCGATGCTGGACCCACAGGCGGGCGGAGCGCGCCAGGGGCGGCGCCAGAGGCGGTGCATCGGTGCCGTCGACGTGGAGAAAATCGGGCTCCACATCAACCCGCATCGCTGATGCGTCGGCGATGCGGCGCGGTCCTCCAACCCCATCTGCTCGCGCGCAAGGTGGGAGGCCTGCACCGGCGGTCTTCGGCGGTCTTCGGCGATCTCCGGCTCGTGGACCTCTCTTCCGCGCCCTCCTCCCTCCCTGCCCTCGCATGGCCCTGCCCCCGTTCGGGGGGGGACGCCTGCGCCGAGGCAGCGACTCGGGAGCGGCCAAAAGGGGGGTGTCCAAGAGGGGGGGGGTGCAAGTCATGACCAGCGGCATGTGCGCGGCCACGCGGGGGGGCCAGGGACGTAATGAAATAAGAAGAGGCGCCATAAAATCTGGGGAAATATCATGGCCCCCGCCATGAGATCCACCCCCCCCTGTCATCACCACCCTCTTTTCTGCCCCCGACAGAGAGCAGCCAGGAGTGCGGGACGACGGGGCCAGGCAAGAGGCATCGGGGGCCAGGGCAGCGAGCGCACTGGGCCACAGTCGAGTGGGGGACCTGCACTGCCAGTGTTGAGTCGGGCCTGTCCCCCTACAGGGGGATTTTCGACGAGAAATAAAAAATACGCAAAAAATATCCCAAAAAGGTAAAAGAAAAAAAAAAATACTCAAAAAATAGTCCCCTGACCATTTTTGGACTATTTTTTGACTATTTTTAGGGTATTCATTACTTCTCGTCGAAAATCCCCCTGTTGGGGGACTGGCCCGACTTAATGCAAGTGGCACTGCCTCCCACTTGCACCCCGTCCCAATGCAGGCCCGAAGGCACAGTGGGGGCCCGACCACAAGAGAACTTCCACAAGAAACCCAACCCTGAACCTCCAGGAGGTCCATCGATATTGGGTGTGGGAACGTCACGCTTTCCATGACGAAACCATCGAAACCCAAGAAACACAGGACACCATGGAGGAAAGCAGGGTGTTTCTTGGCATGAGTCTCCACTGTACCACACAGGCCACGGAAGGCCGATCGAGGCGATGCCGCCGCCGCTCGGAAGCTGGCAGCAGAGACGGACTGCCGAGACTGGCCCTTGCCCTCTCCGGGACAGCAGATCCGCGCTGAATCCAGGCTCTCCCCATCAAGCCCCCGCCCATCCCTCTCATTCCCCCGCGCAACACTCGGAACGTGACCACCAAAAACGTGGGGCACCTTGGGGGCCATGAGGCTGCGAGGCGTAGATGGTCCTGTTTCCTGCAAAAGATCAAGTTCCCAATGTTATATTACGGCTCAAATGTTGCCACCTGTTGAAAAACGCGCGAGGACCAAAAGCCAAAAAGCATCCCATTCCCCTTCTAGAATCACATCCTCCGATTTTTGGGGAGGGTGGACACGTAAACCTACAACGGACTCGCGTTCAACGGATTCGCGCTCCCGAAACCACAACCCCTCGTAGATAACCGCGCACTGGAGCTCCCGAGACCACAATCGATGGTGAACTGCAACGGGCTCGCGCACCCCAAACCACAATCCCTCGTGAATTATAACAGGCCCACGCTGCCAAGACCTCACTCCCGCAGACACGAATACAACTTGGCATGCCCGAAGCCACGATCCCCCCTGAAGTATAACACATTCGCGCTCACGAAATTTCGTGACCTTGTGTTCCCGAAGCCACAATCCCTTGTAATGTCAACACGTTCGCACCCACGAAGCCACAATTTGTCGTCAAGTACGGCGCGCTCGATCCTCCCAAACGACAGTCGTTTTCAAGTTACGCCGCGTGCGTGCTCTCGGCCAGCATCCCAAATACATGTGGCCCAACGCGGACCCAAAACGTTTTGTGTATAGCTTTCTATGTTGTGCAAGATATGTTGCGCATTGTAGGTTGTGCAATGTTTGTGGACCACTATATGTATACATACATACATACATACATACATACATACATACATACATACATGCATGCATGCATGCATGCATGCATACAAGCATACATACATACATACATACATATATATACATGTTCATACAAGGATTAATATACGTGGTACGATGAATTCACTTCAACCTATGTAAAGCAACATAAGATGGGCAATGGTTGCGGTGCGCAATATGCGCAGTAGATGTGATGCAATCTAGATGGCGCAATTCACCCTGCCGAACTTGAAGTTGTCAGCCCCGCTGCTCGCGCAACCATCCCACCCACTCACCGGCAACGTGGTTCGCAAAACCCATGCGGCGGCGATTTCAATGACTGCTTGGCGCTGGCTGGCACATCGGCGCGGCCGCGCCAGCGCGCACAGGCTCGAGCACAGAACGGCCAGCTACTCTGGCGCGACCGACGCAGCCGCGGTGGCGCTGACCGCTGGGCACTTCCCAGCGAGTCTCGCAAGACGCGCTGGCGCGCGGGCACTTCAGTGCGAGTCGGTGGCTCGGGCGGGCGGGGTATCATGGCGACGTCGGCAACGGCACCCACGATGATTATAGCAGCAGTGCTGGTGACGACGGCAAGGCCAATGACGGCGCCGATGCTAACCACGCCAATGACGATGATGGTGTCCATGCGTCGATGATGAAGGTTGTGGAAGGACTTTGACATGCGCGCGCGGTCGACGCGCGCGAGTGGGCCGCATGGATTGACAAGGATCGTGCCCCCACAGGACGCGCGCAGGAGCGTTCAAATGATTTCGACACGTGCGCGTGCGAAAGGCCCGCTTGGTCGCAGTTGATGAGTATGTTTTGAAAAAGCGGCTGGCGTTTGTAAGGAATCGCAAGAGCGCGCGCAGACTCCTTTGACAAACCACGTTCCATAAGGATTATGTTATATGTTTTCGGACAGATGGTTACGAAATCCGTACGAAACCACAATAGTTTAACGAATTCCGCCACGAGCATGCAACGACGCGCGCGTGTCGACCTTGACCCGTCTGTAAGGGATTCATGACAGCTGATGGACGAATTTGCATAAAAGTGTGCGCGCATTCCGATTTTTGAAGAAGACGGGGATGTCGATACCGGCCGGGCTTGGACGACATGAATCCCACCAGCCCTCTGGGCGTAGGTGGTTGAACAAGATTTGTCTTCTCCCTGCCATAATTCCTCCTCCTTCCTCTGCTCGGGGGGGGGCGGGGTATCACTGTTCCCTGTTAATAAACACCCCCTCCCCCAGGCGACCGGCAGCCAACCTGGACCAATTCGCCGGCCCAACGGGCCAGAGGCGTGCTAACATCTCCGGTAACTGGTTAACAATATTTCTAGTTCGCGCGCGCGGAGCGGCCCCTGGGGGCCCCCGGACGAGAAGTACCCCGGCAAGGTCCCATGAGAAGCCCCCAGAGCACTCCTGAGGAGGGCCATTTTTCGACACCCCTCACGAGGATCGTGGCCTCCGAGGGGGGAGCCACAATCGACTACCCCCCCTCCCGCCCCAAGAGGCCCCCAAAAGCTCCGCAAGAGGCCCTGGGGGCCCCCAAGACGCCGCCAAGGCGCCCCAAGAGACTCCCAAGAGGTCCCCAAGAGGCCCCCAAGAGGCCCTAAAGAGGGCTCCAGGGCCGGCGGAATGAGCGAAGCGATTCAATAAGCCTCCCACCCCACCATCCCTGACCAAACAAAGTACAAGTGCACTTTGCCTTCAAATCTGACGCATGCGCGGGCGCCCCGCGACCACTGTGCTTTGGTTTTTGACAAAGACGGCGGGGGTGCTGGTATATTGAGCGCTGCGCGCAGGCAACCCGTGGCGCGCATGGCATGTGTGGCGTCGTAAGCGATCTGCTGACACTCGGGTGTCACTTATGTGCTTGGAGGGCGGGTGGGAGTGAGCTAGACGGACTGCTATCTAGAAGGGTTGCTTGACCCCTCCCCCTACCCACTCCCCTGCGCCTGGGAGGGGGGGAGGGCACAACCCATTGGAACGCAAAAGATGGCCCAATATTGCTCAACGAGGGCCTCATACAGCCCAAGATGGCCTCCAAGATGGCCCAAGATAGCCGAACATGGTTCAAGATAGCCTCCGACATACCTCTAAGAGGCCCCGAAACAGCCTCAAGACGGTTCCAAGTGCCCATCCAGCCTTCCTAGGCACCCTCCAAGAAGCCAAAATCTTTCAAAAACTTTGAGAAAACCAATGTGTGTTGCCTTCTCGCGCTTTCGCTTCCAATCGACGTTCGAGGCCTGGACCCCCCTCTTTTTGAGTCAGGGGGTCCAAGAAACCTCCCAGGCCCTTCCAATGAGCCCGAAGAAGGCCCCAAGACCCCCAAAATGAAGCCCGAGAGAGCCCCAATGGTGCCCCAAGAGGCCCCACGGAAGCCCCAAAAGAGCCCCCAAGATGGCCTTCCCCGTCATTCACAACCTATTACAATAACATATCTTCAAAGCCCTACTTCTCATTATCTTTGTTATCGTCCGTTCCTTCCCTCCTCCTGTCCCGCCTCCTCCATCCTCCTCCTCCTCCTCCTCCTCCTCCTCCTCCTCATCCTCCTCCTCCTCCTCCTCCTCCTACTGCTCCTCCTCCTGCTCCTCCTCCTCCTCCTCCTCATCCTCCTCATCCTCATCATCAGCATCTTCAGCATACACATAATCATCGTAAGCATCAGCAGCAGCAGCAGCATCATCATCATCATCATCATCATCATCATCATCAGCATCATCATCAGCATCATCATCATCATCATCATCATCATCATCATCATCATCATCATCATGATCATCATCATCATCATCATCATCATCATCATCATCATCATCATCATTATCAGTATCAGCATCATCATCATCATCATCATCATCATCATCGTCATCATCATCAGCATCAGCATCAGCATCATCATCAGCAGCAGCATCATCATCATCCTCATCCTCATCCTCATCCTCATCATCATCATCATCACCATCACCATCATCAGCATCAGCATCAGCATCATCATCATCATCATCATCATCATCTTCATCATCATCACCATCGTCATCATGATCATCAGCATCATCATGACCATCATCACCATCATCATCAGCAGCATCATCAGCATCTTCACCATAGACATAATAATCATCGACATCATCAGCATCAGCCGCATCATCATCACCATCACCAACAACCTCACCATTACCATCACCATCATCATAATCATCATCGTCATCAGAAACATCAACATCATCAGCATCATCATGCATGACAACATCATCATAATCATTATCAGCATCATCATCAGAATCATCATCATCACCATCATCATCACCATCATCAGCATCATCATCATCATCAGCATCATCGTTATCGTCGTCATCATCAGCATAATCAGCAGCATCAGCATCAGCATCAGCATCAGCATTACCATCATATAATTATCACCACCATTAACGTATAATCACCATCGTCATAATACAACAACATCATAATCATCCTCATCTGTATCAGCACCACCACCAACATCATCAGCATCACAGTCAACATCAGCACCGAAATCAGCATCAGCATCAGCATCCGCATCAGCATCAGAGTCATCATCATCATCATTACCAGCATCAGCATCAACAGCATCATGCGTTCCTCCTCCTCCTCCTGCTCCACCTCCTCGTCTTTCTATTACCCCCCTCTTCCATCGCTCTTTTTCCTCGTCCTCCTCCTCCTCTTCCTCCTCCTCCTGTTCCTACTCCTCCTCCTCCTCCTCCTCCTCTTCCTCCTCCTTCTCCCCCTCTCCATCTTCCTCCAACCCCCCAGGTTGCCCCAGAAGGTCGAGCATGACTCAATCTAGCCTCCGACAGACCTCAAAGAGGCCTCAGGGCAGCCTCACGATAGTCCAAGATAGCTGAACATGGCTCAGGATAACCTCCGACGGCATCTAGCCGAACATGACTTAAAACAGCCCCCAAACAGGCCTCAAGAAAATCCCCGATCGTGTCTGGGTGGGCAGGTTGGGGTACGCGAAGCGTCAAGAATTCATGTTCCGATGGAACGATGGGGCCGGATCCTATGTCGGTTGCGCATCCCAAAACCGGACGGATAACCCCGGAGGGGGGGAATAGATCCTAACTCATTTCTTGGGGGAGAACGAATATATGTGGTGCAGGTACTTTCCGTTCGCCATGAATTGTCATCACCACTGTTCGCGCAAGCATCCTACCCACCCACCGCAACCTGGTTCGCAGAAGCCCAAGCGGCGGTTTGTGCGATGAGTGTTTGGTGTTGGCTCGGGCATCTCTGCGGCCGCGGTAGCCCGCGCACGCTCGCGCGCGCAGCGGCCAGCTAGTTTGGCGCCACCAACGCGGCCGCGGTGGCGCTGACCGCTGGGCACCTCCCAGCGGGCATTTCGGTGCGGGTCGGCGACTGGGGCGGGCGCGGTATCATGGCAACGTCGACAACGGTAAACGGGACAATGTTAATAGCGATGGTGGTGACGATGATGGCAACGACGACGGCAAAGCCATTGACGGCGCCAATTCCTGATCAAGCCGACGACAATGACGGGGTGTTCGCGTCGGTGATGAAGGTTTTGGGCAAAATTCGACATGCGCGCGCCGCCGACACGCATGGTGTAATTGGACAAGGATCGCGCCCACACACACCCAGCACGCGCGCAAGGGCGTTCGAATGATTCCGATATGCGGAGCGAGCGGCTCGCCTGACAGAGTTTAGGAACATGTTGAAGCACGCATGGTTTCTTGAAGATTCACGAAAGCGCGAGAGCAGGATTTAAAAAAAAAACTGGCGCTGCAATACCATATGCTGTGTTTGTTTGCAGGTGTTCGGGAATTTCGATTATGAATTCCTTGCGAAACCAGAGGGTTTTGAAGGATTACGGCGCGCAAGCGCGACGACGCGCGCGCGCGCTTCGTCCCCGTTGTCGCATGGAGTTTTTGCCGCAGCACGCGCGCGAGGGCGCCCCGACAATTTCGACGCGCGCGCGCGAGAGGCCCAGCTGGTAGCACTATATGAAGTATAGTAAAACAATGGTCTTCTTGAGAATTCGAAAAAGCACGGGCCCAAGTTTTTAAATAATCGCGTTGCGAAACCATGTCATGCGGTTGAAAATGTCTCCGGGACATTCGATTTGAAATCCGCGCGGAACCCAAGGTTTTGAAGGATTCTGGCATGCGCGAACGACCACGCGCGCGCGCACTCCGCCCCAACTTGCGCAAGGGAACCCATTTGAAAAATATGACTCGTGATAAACGAGTGCGCGCGCGGACTATTCGTTGTAGAAGACGAGGGGGGGCGCGGGCACCCGCCTGCCTGGGACGGCGCGAACTCAGATTCAGGACGGACGACGGGGCAGGACCACGTGTAAATTGCAAAATCAAAGCGGGGGCCCTTTGTTCTGGAGGATGCATTTGAATGCTCTTTCAGAAGAGAGTATCTACGTAATGCACTCTATATTGCGCAATAAATGTGGTGCTGTATGTTAGTTGAAGACTACGTCGACCGCAATATCTGAGGCGCTACCGACGGGGCGCGCTGCGTGGGTTGCACTATACGTTGCGCACTATACGCCCTACAATCTACGTGGGGCCACCCATGCAATGCATGCGGCGCAGCTTACGCAGTGCATTTCCGCTGCCGAACTTGATGTTGTCAATTCCACTGCTCGCGCAATCATCCCACCCACCCACCCGCAATGTGGCATGCAAAACCCATGCGGAAGCGACTGCGATAAATGCTGGGCGTTGGCCGGTGCATCTCCGCGGCCCAACAAGCCCGCGCATGCTGGCGCGCGCAGCGGCCAGTTAGCTTGACGCGACCGACGAGAACGCGGCGGCGCTGACCGCTCGGCACATCCCAGAGGGCATTTCAGCGCGAGTCTGCGACTTGGGCGGGCGCGTTATCATGGCAACGCCGACAACGGTAAACACGATGATGATAGTAGCGACGCTGGTGGCGATGCTGACATCGACGACGGGGCAGCCAGTGACGGCGCCGACGCTGATCACGCCGACGACGATGACGGCGTCTTCACGTCGGCGATGAAGGTTTCGGAAAGAGTTCAACGCGCGCGCGCGGCAGACGCGCGAGAGTGGCCCGCGTGGCATGATTTGACACAGATCGTGCCACCCCAGCACGCGCGCAAGGGCGTTCGAACGACTTCGCCATGCGCGCGTTCGAAGCCCGTTTCGTTGCATTTTTATGAAAACGTTCAAAAATCCACGGCTTCCTCAAGAATTCGCAGGAACGCGCGCGCGCAAGCTTTTTTTGAAAATCAACGTTGCGTAACCTTGTGTTTTACATGTTGTTTGAACACTCGATGTAAAAATCCCTCTGAAACCGAAGGCTTCCGAAGGATTGCGGCATGCGCGCGCGACGACGCGCGCGCGCACTTCGCCCCATCCGTTGCAAGGGGTTCTAATTAAACTGACGATTTGTGATAAACGAGCGCGCGCGCATGATATGTTTTGCAGAGGATGGTGGGGGGTGTCGATACCGGCTCGGCCGGGGCGGCATGATTTCATTGTTAAGATGGACGGCGGGGCAGGGTCACATGTAAATGGCAACGCGAAAAGGTGAACCGATAAACCCGCGGGGGGGGTAGACTCCATTCTCTCTTTAGAAAGGGGACTTGGTTTTTACCCACGAGTTGAAGCGTCCAATGCGCTTGCAAACATCCCACCCACCCACCCGCAACTTGGTTTGCAAAACCTACGCGGCGGCGGTTGCGACGCATGCTCGGCGTTGGCTGGCGCATCTCTGCGGCCGCGCCAACCCTAGCACGCGCGCCGACGCGGCTGCGGCAGCGCTGACCGCTGGGCGCACCCCAGCGGGCATTTCACTGCGAATCGGCGACTTGGGCGGGCGCGGCATCACGGCAACGCCGACTACGGTGGGCGCGACGATGGCAGTAGCGATGCTAGCGACGACGTTCGCGCCGACGAAGGCGCGGCCAGCGCGGGCGCCGACGCCGATCACGCCGACGACGACGACGGCGCCCTCGCGTCGGCGATGGATGTTTTTTAGAAAGAGTTCGACATGCGCGCGCGGCCGACGCGCGAGAGGCGGCCCGCGCGGTTTTATCTCACGCGGATCGCGCCCCACCCCCCCCCCCCCCCAGCGCGCGCGCAGGGGCGCGCGAATAATTTCGGCGCGCGGCGCCAGAGGCCCTTGGCAGAAAGCGATGAAGACGTTGAGAAACCTATGGTTTTCCGAAGAATTCGCAAAGGCGTGGGCGCGAGCTTTTTCTGAAAACTGGCGTTGCGAAACCTCCTGGTCTTGAACGTGCGCGTGGCATTCGGTTCTGAAATCGCTGCGAAGCCGACGCTTGTCGCAGGGTTTCGGCATGCGGGCGCGACGACGCGCGCGCGCGAACTTCGCCTCAGTTACCGCAAGGGTTTCTCGCGACGGCGCGCGCGCACAGGCGCTCGAACGATTTCAACATGCGCGCGCGAAGCCCGCCCGGCAGCACGGCATGAAAATGCCGGAAAATCATCGGTCTTACCTGAAGAAAGAATTCGCAAGAGCGCGCGCGCTCCTTGTTTGAAAAGCAGCGTTGCGGAACCACGTGTTTCAAAATGCTTTGTGGACGCTCGATTTTGACATCCTTCCGAAACCTGTTGTTGCAGGGCTTCGGCGCGCGCGCGGCGACGCGCGCGCTTCGTCTCATCTCTTATGCGGGAAAATTATTGAGAACAAAAATGACGTTTGATAATCGAGCGCGCGCATAATATTCCGCGCAGGGGATGGCGGGGGGGCATCGACGCCAGCCTCCCCGAAATGGGATAAATTCATATTTGGGATGGACGATGGGGCAGAATCACATGTAAATGACAATACGAAAAGGTGTATTGATAAAGCGGGGGGGGCCCTAATTCTCACGTAGAAGAGGGAACTCACTTGCCGACCTTGAAGCTGTCATTTCCACTGCTCGCGCAATCATCCCACCCACCCACCCGCAATGTGGTTCGCAAAACCCATGCGAAAGCGATTGCGATGAGTGCTAGGCGCTGGCTGGTGCATCCCTGCGGCCGCACAAGCCCGCGCACGCGCAGCGTCCAGTTAGTTTGACGCGACCGACGCAGAGCGGCGGCGCTGACCGCTCGGCACACCCAGCGGGCATTCCAATGCGAGTCGGCGACTTGGGCGGGCGCGGGATCATCGCAACGTCAACAACGGTAGACACGACGATGATAGCAGCGATGCTGGCGACGATGCTGGCAGCGACGACGGGGCAGCCAGTGACGGCGCCGACGCTGACCACACCGACGACGATGACGGCGCCTTCGCGTCGGCGGTGAAGGTTTTGGAAAGAGTTCGAAGCGCGCGCGCGGCAGACGCGCGAGTGGCCCGCGTGGTAATATTTGACGAGGGTCGTGCCACCCCAGCGCTCGCGCAAGGGCATTCGAACGATTTCGACATGCGCGCGCTCGAAGCCAGTTTCGTTGCATGTTATGAACTCTACGGTTGTCTCAAGAAGTCACAAGAGCGCGTGCGCAAGCTTTATTGAAAACCCGCGTTGGGAAAGCATGTGTTGTTATATGCTTTATGGACACTCGATTTGTAATTCTTTCCCACACCGAAGGTTTTTGAAAGATTTCAACATGCGCGCGCGACGACGCGCGCGCGTGCACTTCGTCTCTTTCCTGCAAAAAGGGATTCTTGGAAACAATGAGTCTTGATAAACGAGTGTGCGCGCATACGACTTGTTGCAGAGGACGGCGGGAGGGGGGTCAATACTGGCCCGGCTGGCATGGTACGCCTTCATATTTAGGATGGACGACGGGACAGAATCACATGCAAATTGCAATACGGAAAGGTGGACCAATAAAGCCGGGGGGGGTAGGGTCTACTCTCTTGTTAGAAAGGAGAACCTACGCAATGCAATTAACGAATGCCCACCAGTTGGTTGTCAATTCCACTTCTCGCGCAATCATACCACCCACCCAGCCACAGCATGGTCTGCGAACCCATGCGGCGCTGATTGCGATGACTGCTTGGCGCTGGGTGACACATCGCTGCGGCCGCGCCAGCGCGCGCAGGCGCGCGCGCAGAGCAGACAGCTCGTCTGGCGCGACCGACGCGGCCGCGGTGGCGCGGACCGCTGGGCAATTTCCAGCCCATTTCGCAGGCCGCACTGACGCGCGGGCATTTCAATCGGTGGCTCGGGCGGGTGCGGTATCATGACGACGTCGACATCGGCTGACACGATGATGATCGTAGCGATACGACGGCGGCAACAAGGCGGCGGACCCGACGAACAAGCCCAGACGACGGGCGGCGACGGGGCGGCGACGGGGCGGCGACGGCGGCAACAAGGCGGCGGACCTGAAAAACGAGTCCAGTTCCCTAGAAAACAACGCAGAATCCCAAAGTGCAAGCACTGACTGTGGAAGTACGTCGCGCCCGCGTTCCCGAGGCAACAACCCTGTCTGATCCTCTCAAGCTCGTGCCCCCGAAGCAGCAATCGATTATAAGTTGCTCGACACTCGTGCCCCAGAGGCCGCAATCCTTTTTTTGCGAATTCCACCGCAGTCGTGCGCTCGACGCCACAATCCTTCGCAAATTACGTCGCACGCGCTCTCCCGAAACCGCCAGTCCTAGTAGATGACGACAGGCTCGCGTTCCCGACGACAATCCCACGTACAGCACTGCAAGATCGCACTCCCGAGGCCACAACCCGTGGCAGATCTTACAAAGCCGCACTCCAGAGCCCGTGACACCTCTCAAAGCAGTACAAGTTGGCGCTCCCGAGGCCAGTCCGCTTCGCATTGCGACAAGTTCGCGCTCCCGAGGCCACGAACCCATCCGTCGGAGTCTGCCCACGAGCGCCCCCTGAAAAACTAAATGATCTATATCGGGGTACAGTGGGGGCCCGACCACAAGAAACCCTCCACAAGAAACCCAACCCTGAGACAAGAAACCCAACCCTGAGACCCCAGGATGCCCATCGATGTTTGGCGCGGGAACGCCGCGCTTTCAGTGGCAAAACCATGGCATGGGCCTCCACCGTACGTGCCCGGGGGCAGTGTTCGACTACCTACCAGACCACCCCAACCCAACCCGAAGACCCGAATTTCGGGTTGGGGGGGTATATGGGCTCCATATGTGTTTTTCCAATGTTCCCCGACCCCCCCCCACTGGAAATGGAAGGCACATTGAGGCCTTCGGGTTGGGTTGGGGTGGTTTAGTGGGAGGTGAGTGTTCCGTCCCCCCGGCCACTGCCCACAAAGTCTGCCCAGGACCCGAGGCCGCGACTCCACCAGAACAGCTCGGGGCGCGCGCTCCCGGCGCGGCGAGCCCTCGAAGATGGCGGTGGAAGTGCGCTCCCGAGGCCGCCATCTCTGATCAATTACCATAGATGCGAGCAACCAGCCAGACAGCAGCCAGATGAAACCAACAGCCGACCATCTACTTAGACAAAATGCTGATCGGCCAAGTTGCGAGCCAACCGACAAGCCCACAGACTAACCGACCGAAAAAAAGTAGCAATGGAAGCAGTTAGGGGGGGGGGCTGGCGGCAGAGGGCAAAGCCATTCAGAAAAAGTTCCAAGGTGCAAAACCCAACTCCAGAACTAATAGGCGACGAGCCCAGGGGGGAAATGAGAAGGAGAAGGCCTTCTCAGAAGGCCGCGGGACTTCTTAGAAGTCCGGGGGACTTCTGAGAGGTCTCCTTAGCCTATTTCGAATACAGACTGAACTTCTCAGAAGCCCTCTCAGAAGTCCGGAAACTTCTCAGAAGCCTCGGAAGTCCCGCCCCTTCTCATTTCCCCCCCGCGCCCGCCGCCGAACTAAGGTTATTCATCATCCCCGTACCAAGAGTAGCGCTGGCAGATGGATAGACACCCGATTCCTGGTCGAGAACCGACCAGCTTCAAAGGGAACAGCCAGGAGGTGTCCTGCAGCGAGCGGACTGCGCAGCGGCGCATCGATGACATGGGGCGACGGGACAAAGGACCAACGAAGCAGACAGAGAGCGCACCACGCATGCTGGGCGTGTTTTCCACCACCACCACCATAAGTTGGAGGGGGGGGGTCCTCCTCATCCTCCTCCTCCTCCTCCTCCTGTTCGTCCTCCTCCTCCTCCTCCTCCTCGCCCTCCTCCTCCTTCCCCCCTCCAACTTATGGTGGTGGTGGAAAACAGGCCCATCAACGCAACGGGGCAGCGGCACTAGGGCGACGGGGCGAATAGCGTCGAAGACCCCACGCCTCGAGGCAACGGGTACAACGGGGCATAAACAGGTGTAACGATGAGGGCAACGAAGCCAACAGGTGATCCCTCCTCGAGCGGTCGATACACCTTGTGGACTTCCGAGGAACCTCGAGACGCTGGCGTGTGAAACAAAAAGTGAGGCCCTGTGGCATATCGAAATCTTGTAGATAAGGAGGGTCGTGCTGTCGCTCACAAAATCCGCCTTATGTCACGGCCTTGCGGCTACTGGCGAAGTGCAGCTGCCCAAAGCCGAGGGTTGGGTGCCCCGCAGGGCGTTGACCTGCCGTCCCTTCACCGCCCCCGGTCCCTGCCAGGGCCCACTGCCCCTGGGGCCTTCGGCTGCAGCCTGCGCTGCTGAAGCTGCGCGGCCCAGGAACTCTCCGAGGAGGGCGGCAGCGGCTGCGACTGGCGGGCGCGGACGCGGGGCCCAGCGGCCAAGGGAAAGCCTTCTCTCCCTTCTCCTCCCCGCTCCCGGAGACAAGAATCCACATCGCCTCCCTTCCCCCTTCTTCCTCTTCTTCTTCCTCTTCTTCTTCTTCTTCTTCTTCTTTTTCTTATTATTCTTATTATTATTCTTCTTCTTATTATTATTATTATTATTATTCTTTTTCTTCTTCTTCTTCCTCCCCTTCCTCTCGGGGGCGGGCTGGCATGGGCCAGCGCTCACCCCGGCCAGCCAGGGCCACGAATCTCGAACCGAGCCCGGGGCGGCCACGAGCTGGCTCCCCCCGGGCACGGGCCGGCGCACGGAGGGGAGGCGGAGCCGGCTCGGGGCGACTCCCAGGAGGAGGAGGAGGAGGAGGAGGGAGGGAGGGAGGAAGAGGAAGAGGAAGAAGAAGGAGGAAGAGGAAGAGGAGGGGGAGGAGGAGGAGGAGGAGGAGGACGAGGAGGAGGAGGAGGAGGAGGAGGAGGAGGAGGAGGGGAGGAGGAGGAGGAGGAGGCGCACGGAGGGGAGGCACGAGCCGGCTCGGGGCGACTCCCAAAATCCAGGGGATCGGACTAACAGGGGATGCGTCGACCCCTATCCCAGGCTCCGTGAGGTTTTCGAGAGGATCAACAATTTGGGGCCCAACCCTGGGATATACGAGGGGGGGGCGTCCATCCTCGACAGGGGTGCGTCCGAAGAGCCCCCTCGGGATGTATCCCAAGATTCCTCCCCTTTTCTGAGCGACCAAACTTTTCTGGCGGAAGTCGGGGATTGGGGGAGAGAAATCGCCTGCGACGGACGGGCATGGCTGACTCCCGCGGGCGCCGACCCCGTTGCGCGCGCCGCAGCCGTCCCGGTCTCACTTTCTCTCTCTCTCTCTCTCTCTTTCTCTCGTGTCTGCCGCCCGCTCCCTCTCCATCTCCCTCCCTCTTTGGTCCCGCGAACGAAGGGTTAATGCTTCGATGATGCCGTATGGGGCCTTCTGGAGGACCACGCACGCCTCTTCTGACCAGGATGGCCACCGCCGCCTACCCGAGCGACTCTGGAGAGGGGGGGACAGGCGGAGCTTCGACGCCTGCGACTCCTGCAGCAGCGGCCCGCGCTCCGGGCGATCGGCGGCCACGGCGGCGTGCAGGACGTGTTGGAGTGCACTCGCTCGCCAGCGGCGGCGCGCACGGAAATTGGCACCAACACCAACACAGGGGGGTGCCTCCACGGGGAGAAGATGACCCTAGATTTCGGTGTTGGTGGCAATATTTCGGCCACCCTGGAAGCCAGAATATCACCACCATCAACGAGATCGGGATCATCTTCCCTCGGTGGAGGCACACCGCCGATCTTGGTGTTGATGTCAACCTCGAGGCCTGCGACGGTGGGGTGGCGCAAGCGGGGGTGCAACCTTGGAACGATGGGGCGCAACGATGAACCATCTGCCGCGGTGCCGCGAGCCACTGCCTGGAGCGTCGATGCATGGAAAGAGGCAGGGGTCTGGGCGGTGGCCATTCCCCCTGCCGTGAAGCGGGAAGAAACGGGGCAGGCAAGCCACGGACCCACGAAGGCCGCGGCCGAAGAGCCGCGCACTGAAGTTGGGACGGGAGGCGTCCTCATAGAGCAGCTGCCCCGCAGTCGTACTCGAATGGCCAGGATAGGGGGCCACATGCGAACCCTACCCCTACCCCCCACGATTCTTGAGGGGGAGGGTGGGGCTCACTTCGCTCGAGAGCTCCCGAGCGAAGCGAACCCCACCCTCCCCTCAGAAATCGTGGGGGGTAATAGGGGTAGGGTTCGCATGTGGCCCCCTACAGGACACGCGAGAGGCCACAGGACCCTTCCGAGGGCCGCATGGCCACGGGCATGCAGGGGGCACGGGCCGCGAGACGCAGGACACCAAAGGGGGTCGATAGGGGGCCACATGCGAACCCTCCCCCTCAGAAATCGTGGGGGGTAGGGGTAGGGCTCGCATGTGGCCCCCTAGTCGACCCACTGCTCAGGCCCGACTGCACCGTGCAGGCACGGACGCCGTGGAGTCCCCCGGGGTCCCCGGAGAGCCTCCCGCCCTCTGCCCCAAGGGGCCCGCCTGCCCCGGGCTCCGCGCCGCTCTGGGAGGGGGGGCGCTCCCGGTGCCCGCCGCTCCCGGGGCTCCTGCGGCGCCCGACGCTCCCACGTGCGGCTGGGGATTCCGGCCCAGCGTGCGTGGTGCCAACGTTCCTCCCTCTGGCACCCCCAGGCTCCGCGCCGCTCTGGGGGGCGCCACCGGTCTCTCGCTCCCGGGGGATCCACGGTGCACGACGCTCCCACGTGCGGCCGGGCTCCACCCCGCGCCAGACTTCCTCTAGCTCATCGATGCCGAAGAGCTCTACGAAGTTCTACTCTTACCCCGTAGACCTCTTCGGCATCGATGAGCTAGAGGTATTCCAGCGCGGGGTGGAGCTGGTGGGATTCTGGCCCAACGTGCGTGGTGCCAACGTTCTTCCCTCCGGCACGCCAGCCAGTCAGCGCATCGGCTACACCGACCGCCCGCCCGCGGGAGCAGCACTCCTGCCTCGCCGCCGACGACAGAAGCGTGGTGCCACAACACTCTGGCCCAGGTGCGCACACGGCCCCTTGCGGCGCCAGCAGTACCGGCTCCCTTCCAGAGCGGCAGGGGCAAAAAAGAGCACAACGCCGTGAGGGGGGGCGCTCTTGGGCGCCTTCCGAGCGCCTCTGGCACTCGTCGCACGGCTCTCTCTCTCTCTCTCTCTGGGCGGCCGCGTGGCCCCGAGCGCGGAGCGCGGCCATCCCTGCGCCACTCGGCGGTACGGCAGCTGCAGTGCGCATCGAGAGGCCCATGGGCGAACCGAGTCAGCACGTCCACAGACGGCCCCAGCGGCCCCAACACGAAACAAGAGGGCTCCCATGGCCCCCCCGCGGGCTTTTCGGATCTCCGTTGCAAGTCTAAGAGTTGCTCAGCTTCCAACATTGCTCAGCCCAAGAAGGCTCCACGACTGCCGAGGAGTGCCCAAGACTTTTCCCAAACAGCCCTCGAGGGACCCACTGCGACCCTACGAGGGCCTTCGCAGGGGCCCAGCCCAGGACCCCGGGCACGGTCCAAGGGGCATCTCAGTCGGTCCACGGCACTCCGAGACGCCCACGGCGGCCTCCAGACGGCGCAAGGGGCCCCCAAGATGTCCCAAAAGAGCGAGCCTCCCCAAGAGGGCCCCGACAAGCCAAATGAATGAATTACCACACAGGTTACCCAAGGATCTATGCGTTCTCGCTCTGGTCGGACGTCGGACGGTCCAAGACGACCCGAGAGGCCCCAAGATCGCCCCAAACCAACCCAAGAGGGCCCCGAAAAGGGCCCCGAAACTCCGCAGCAGGCGCCCAAAACGGCCCTCCGAGAAAGGCCCTAAATCGGGAGCACTAATTTCCACGTCGGACCTTTCCCCCCAAAGCGACCCTCAAGAAGCCCCAAGAAGTTCCCACGAGCCCCCGAGGGGCGCCCAGAAGCACCCAGGAGGCCACGGCAGGCCCCCAAGAGGCCCCAACAGGCGCCCAAGAGGCACCCCACAAAAATCAAAGCGGCATCGACTAGGCCTCTGTCCCACAGCATAGACACAAGGAGTCGACGTCCTCTATGATCGATATGACCCGCATGGTGCCACTGAGGTATCAGGTGGGTCATATAGCTACCATCCACACGGGAGACCTCCCCCCAAAAAAACGAGAGGCACCCCGAGGGGCACCACACCAGACGCCTGCTGACATTCAATACGACATGGCCCGAATGGTCCCCGATTGGTACCACACGACCCATGTTTACTCTCACCAGCATCACCTGTACTTCTTCTACGTTTACACATCTGGTCGACACGATAAGAAGCCCCCGATAGGCATCCTACGTGACTCCGAAAGGCACACGAGGAAATGCTTTGAGTGGTACGCGAATGGTACCACGTGTATCATACCTACTCACATCGGCATGCTTACTTCTGCATTTACTTCTACAACTCCTGGCGATAGAAGTCAAGGTCCCCACGATTGATACGACACAGGTGATCCAACTCACCGTGATCGTATAATTACGTTCCTCATCCTCTTCTTGCCACTCACCGTCCATGCCTCTCCTCCTCCTGTTCCTCCTGCTCCTCCTGCTCCTCCTCCAGCTCCTCCTTCTCCTCCTCGTCCGCGGCCTCCCCCTCAACCTCCCATACCTCCTCGCCGTCCAGACCTGAATGATGCCCCAATCGACCTCCAACAAGCATCTCACGAAGCTCCCAAGAGGCATTTTCATACTCTTGCAAGAGACAACTCAGAGACCACGCGAGGCTTTTCAAAGGCCTCTGGCCTACAATCCAGGCAAGCGGGGCCCGTGCCTTTGAGCACCAATATAACTCAAGTGGTGCTAACCAAACACCTATACGACCACCGTTCGGGTGAGAAGAAGATTGGGGGGGGGAAGAATCAACTGTTGACAAATGCGATGGGCGAGATTATGACGATGCTGGTGGCGCGCCCTCGAGTTAGCGACGACGCGTGATGACAATGTTGCGCTGCGATGTCATGTCACTATCGTGCCCCCTTTCGATCTCACTCGATCAATCCCAACATCGACCTCGCGGCCAGCCTCGGTACCAAAAGATTCGGCGATCGATCCTATTATCGATCCCACTAGCGATCGCACGATCGATTCCTCTATCGATCTCATTATCGATCCTAGGACCGATCTCACAACCAATGTCACAATCAACCTCACTGCCAATCTCACTTTTGACCGCACTATCCATCCCATTCTGGCGATCTCATCATCGATCTCACCATCGACTTCACGATCGATATACCCAGGCGGGACACCCCCCGGTCACCGTCTTCCCACCGCCGACGGAACACCGACGGGACACCAGCAGGGCACCAGCGGGACACCACAGGACACCGCGGCTGGACACCCCGAGCCACCGCGCTCCCACCGGGGGCGGAGGGGCGGTCCGCTGCGTCCGGATCGCCCTAGCGACGGCGGGGTCGGTCCTCTTCGCGCGCCCACGCAGCTTCGCCTCGCCCGCACGCCCGGCACGAAACCGAAACCGACTTCCCGGTGGGGAGCTCTCTCCGTTCCACAGCGATTTGGCCCCCCAGCATCCCAACAACCTGAATCACAAAGGTCGCACGCAAGACAGAAGCATCCCACGAAGCTCACAGGATGTATTTGATCTGGCCCTGCTTTCGCGCTTTCCTAGTGCTGATCCGCGCAGGCTCAATCTACACCGCGGTGCCGCGCCACCGCAGCCGCCGCCGCGGTCGTAGACCAGCCCCCGCGCGAGCACAAAGTAATTAGAAGAGGCAGGAGTCTCATATTAGGGGAACAAAAAATGATATAAACATTAAAACTCGGAGGTCCGCGCGGATTTCTCGGATCGGCGCTGGACCCCCCTCCCTGGCGCGCGGAGCGCGCCAGGGGCGCCGCCGGAGGCGCCGCCGGGTTGCGGGCCGCGCACGCGGAGACGCGCCTCATGGAGCCCGGGGGCGCCATCAAGCAGCTGGTGTCGAAGGGCGCCGATACGTGGACCGCCGTGCAGGAGGAGTTACAGGCGCAGGCACTCCCAGACGTCGAGAAGCTCCTTGGCCAGATTCATCCAGGAGGTGCCGACGCCGTGCCCCAGACGCGACACGAGGCGGTCAGGGCTCTCATGGCAGCCCTCCAGGGCGACGCCTGAGGCGACGAGCACGCAGTGATAGTTGACTGATCCACTCCTTGCGGACCTTCCCATTCTGGCAGGGCTGCCCAGTGCAACGGTACGCTTGCCCAGGTGCGGCCCACTACCGTCATCATAGTCGTTATTGCTCTCTTCGTGGGTGCACTCGCTGGCATGTTCATGGCTGGGGGCGCGGAGCCACAGTGGCTGCCTCGGCCATTCGCCCGGGCGTGGAGGTACGTGTCAGCCCTCAAGGTGGTAGCCTGGGACGAGCAGTACTTCTCCGGGTGGCTGGAGCATGTGAGCGGCGTGCCGATCCTTTCTGCCTCTTCTGGCGCTCTGTTTGTTCTCTTTGGCTATGCCCGGAGGGAGGCGCCCGAGTCCGGGGACGCGGGTAATTCACTCCAGGGCGCTGGGCGGCCTGGCCGGCGAGCCCAACGGGGGGGGCTCTCATACCTACCTCGGGGGGCCCTGGGTGACGCGGGGCACCCGGGCGATGCTCGTCGATTGAATTCGTAAGCTCGCGCTGGTGACCCAAGCCCCGCTCAGTGCACGCGTGCTCCGACGGGGGGCTTGGCGAGTTGCGCGGCCATCGTATTCAGAGGTGTCGGCGCGCCGAGGCGCCTGCAATCGGCGGGGGGTCCCAGGGCATTGGACCGCCGCCGATTTTTGTCCCTTCTTCCTCCCTCTTCCCTCCCTTCCATTCCTTCGTCCTCCCCCCCCCCACTCTCGCCGAGAGCGTCCAAAGCACTCCTAGGAACTCCAGTGGCGCTCGGCCTCTTGCTTCCAGTGCGTCTCTTCACACGGCACGCGCGCAGTCTTTGTCTTACACTGTGTTGCATCGTTCTGCACGCGTAATCTCCGCACGGCACGCGTATGATCCTCTTGAGCAGTGTAGCGTAGGAGCAGTGCACATGCTTAAGGGAATAAGGATAGTCAGCTTCACAGCTTTAACTCTGAATCCTCCGGCTCCACGGGGGGAGCTGGTTTGGAAGGTAGTTCGGGGCTGCCAGGTGCACGGATCCAGGAGACGTAGGGCGTGCTCCGGGAAGGGTTTCCCCGGAGCATGCTATTCGGGGTCGCCCGGCAGCCTTCATAGGCCCAAGTGGCTGCCCATCGCGGGCGGCACGGGGTGCTAGCAGCATACCGAGTGCTCACGGAATCCCCCAGACCCGGCACTTGGGCAAGGGAGGAGCGAGCTGTTTCGCGCAAGGGTGAAAAAACAGTCCAGCGCTCCGATTATTCTTGCTTACTCCCCAACCTCCTCCTCCACCTCCTCCTCCTCCTCCTCCTCCTCCTCCTCCTCCTCCTCCTCCTCCTCCTCCTCCTCCTCCTCCTCCTCCTCCTCCTAATTATCCCGCCCCATCCCCCTCCTCCTCCTCCTCCACTTCCTCCTCCTCCTTCTCCTCCTCCTCCTCCTCCTCCTCTCCTCCTCCTCCTCCTCCTCCTCTCCCCCCCCTTATCATTATCCTCATCCTCATCCTTATCCTCCTCCTCCTCCTCCTCCTCCTCCTCCTCCTCCTCCGCCGCCTCCTCCTCTTCGCCCGCGCCCACTGAGGCCCATGCTACCGGCTGCTGCCCGATACCAAAAGCGTTTCAAAAGAGGCCGGAAAATGCAGCGCGCCTGCTGGCGCCAGCTCGGAGCGTCGGCGCCGCTTGACCTCGGCAGACAGGTCCCACCGGCCTCTGAGCGGCCGTGGCCTGCAGTCTCTCCCTGACTACAATCGGGGGCACGTACAAGTCGGGTTCGGGGGGTTCGGGCCCTCGCGTTTCTCTACAGGTGCCGGCCCCCATCCAGATCGCCCATGTGCTGCGCCGGTGGAAACTCGCCAGAGCGTGTCCCAGCTTAGCGTTTCGCGACGGTGTCGTAACCTCGCCGATGGAGGAACAAGTTCGGGGGACTCGGGCTGGTCCATAAAAATCAGCATAGGGCCTTCAATCGGCAATCGGCTGAGACGTCGCCTCCCTCAACTCTTGCGCCAAATCATCGCAGCTTCCAGCAATCCAAAACGGTCCGTTGGGCTTTCGAGCCCGAAACCAACAGTCCGAAAGACGGAATCACAAGCCAACTTCAGGCGACGACGACGACGACAACGACGACGACGGCGACGGCGACGACGACGACCAAAATCGTCCGCCGCCTACAGGGGGCTCCGAAGTCACGAGAGGCCCCCGTAGACCTCCAGAGGCATCGTCCACGGGCCCCTGGAGGCCTCCAACAACCCCCCAAGGGGCCTAGCAAGGGCCGAACACGCCCAGGAAACAATGTTCATCGCGCTGGCGCGAACGCGGCCTCGCCCCGCCGAGCCGCCATCAAGCAGCGCGAGCTGATCACGGCAGGCTCGTGTCGTGACGGCTTCGGCATTCCATTGTGACACCGCGCGGATCGCTCAACCTTCAACGATCGGCGA
Organism: Prorocentrum cordatum; assembly: GCA_963575745.1. Lineage (NCBI taxonomy): Eukaryota > Dinophyceae > Prorocentrales > Prorocentraceae > Prorocentrum > Prorocentrum cordatum. The sequence continues at coordinate 1,722,612 of CAUYUJ010015393.1, forward strand.
ACTTTCGATCGCGCGGACTCACAATTATCCATATCAGTTACCTCCCGACGGGACGTCACGGTGTGCGTGTGCGCGTGTAAGTGCGTGTGCGTGTGCGTGTGCGTGTGCGTGTGCGTGTGCGTGTGCGTGTGCGTGTGCGTGTATACGCGCGCGTGTGAACTCCGGCCTGCGATTGTTCGGCATGAAAAGGAACGGGTCCTCAGGGAAACGGGCCCTGGACCGTGGGGGCCTTCCCCCAGGACCAATTCATCATCCTAGATAACTGTCCGATGGTCCCGAGGCCCGCGAAAAGCCCCGTGAGCCCAACAACGACAAAAACATGAAGAACCGTTGACCTCGGGATCCGCTTCATGGAGGAGGAGGAGAAGGATAAGGATGAGGCGTGCAGTGGCACGTAGTGTATGGCTCTCCCTCCCGGACGCGAAGACGCAAAGGAATGTGCCAAACTCTCTTTCCGTCTCGAACACTCAGTCTGTGACGCGTCTTGAGCGAGTACGTCGACGCACGGGCTCTCGTGATGGCTTAAAACTGAAACCTCAGGCTCTGAATTACTGCACTCACTAGCGAACGGCAACGAAAACGCGAATTACATACTGCACTAGCAAAGACAATATACTACATGGAAACGTGCAACAGAAAGCAAGAGCAACAGGCTGGCCTAACTGACCAGGCTCAGCCCGCACACACACACACACACACACACATAACCGAATTCCAGAATATTCCAAACAAAATCTCAGTGTAAGTGAATGGTCGGCGTGGGTGGATGCTTCGCACGTGGAGTGCTTGGCTCCAGGCACGACACTTCCACGCCTTCACGGACGCCGAAACATATGGAGATAATGGAGGTGATAATCATCATGAGAATCATCGCATCCTGTCCATCATTTGTGACTATGAACTCCATCACCTCGGCTCGTGCTTGGGCATCATCAACTTTCCATGATTGAGTACATTCATCACGTCGAACCTGGAGATACTTCCTTTTTCGTAGGTCCGTTACACTACATATCTCGCGGGTCAATCCATATCAACTCTGCGATCATACCACGATCCAGCCATTTTCGAACTTCCATTACAGTATAAGCCAAATGTCGCTCTGTCGGGAATTGTACCTCCGTCGCAGCGCACGCTTTATGGAACGACAACTCACTAACTCACTGTCAGTGAATACCACAATCTTCCTGCTGAATCCTCCGCGTTCTGCGCATGTGGCCAACGTAGCTGCTGACCAAAATCCTACATCACTCTCACGCAGCAACCCGGCCAACAATACACATCGATGCTGCGTCTCCCACAGCTCCGGCCTCTGCACTGAACGTGTTCCTGTTCACTCTGGACTGCTTCTTGCAGTCGTCACGCATATGAAGTTTTCCGCCGACGGGGGCTGAGATCTGCTCGCAGTGCCAGGCAATCTGGCTCGTCTGCTCTGAATGCTGAGTCGACAATACAATACAGCGCCGTACTCCCAGTCATTTGAACATATGTCACTCCAGAGTGATGCGTCTGAATCCACTCGAGGCTAAGGTTCAATACCTGCGCGTGTCGATGCTTCAATTGCTTCGCATTTCTTCGACACCCCAACAAAGACTTGAATCTCTGGTCGTGATTGAGTAACCCATGATAGTGCTCCGAGTAGGCTTCTCGCCAGGGCATGTAAGTCTGCTCTGAAGTCGTCGTCGGGCATGCGAGCTGAGTGCGCCAGCAGGGGCATGAGATGCACCTCCGCAAAGTAGCCCCTTTGGTGCATATAGATAAAACTTATTATCCTGCCTGTTCGTGATCAACACCCAGATAAGTAAACTTGCTCATGTGTTTACTGCACCTCCCGAAAGCCTTTCCCAGCGCTGTTCAGAACTCTTCTCTCGCCGATGTTGTCGATGATCCTTTCACATCGTCCAGGTGTCCGCAAGCCAATGAGGTGCACTTACCTTGACCATCGTGCATCACGTACAGCTTGATATCCGTCTTGCTGGGCATTTGATTCGTCGCGTGCATCACCTGTGCTAGCTTCAGCGCGAACAGCCCCGGCGCGATCTTCAATCCCAATATAGGTCGAAGAATTCGCAAACAGCGTAGCTCATGATCGAAACTCCCCCAACCCTTGAACGTTCTCAACACAGATGCGGCCGTGGCGCCCACGATGAGTTGAACTTGCCCAATCAATCCATCCGTAGTCATCTGATGGATCACCTCGAGCGCGAGGCTCTTGAGGAGAGCTCCTGATAAGTCCAACGCCCATAAATCCAACTAGCTCTGGCAGGCGCGACTGTTCACAACTCGAATGCTGCATCGGGCTGCCGTTCCACTGAAGGCCCCCACGTGTGACTGTCTGTCCTTGAACCCTCGCGACGTCCATCTGCCTTTTACCTCGCGCTGCTCCTTGCCGTCAAGGACCATGATCTCCCACTTGAAAACCCAAGTGCCGTGCACGAGATCTGTTGCTTCCTTCTTGAGCACGATGCCAACACTCTCGAGCTCCAGCCACTGCTGTCATTCACGCTTCATAGACATGATGACCTTGTCGTGGTTATGCCGCTGGTCGTCTGCGCTGAGGTCGTGGAGATCTCGCTTGATAACCTGACTGCTGAGCTTCGCTTTGGACAGACAATAGACCAGATCGTAGCCTTCAGGGATGCGATGTTTCGTTCGTAGCTCAAGATTGGCAACGCACCAAGGCAAAGCGAATTCGGCCAAAGGTTCTTCGCACTTGGGTAGAAATAACATATCGCCCGAAATATTCAGCAAATCCTGTCTTGTCTGCTGCTCTGGCGCCTCGAAATATTCAAAATCTGCCTGGTTGAAATCGTCTATCTTGTTGGTGCTGCCCAGCAGGGTTTCTGGCCTCCCCCTGGTAACATATGCTCTAAACTCTTCAATCGTGGAGGGTAGTGTGATCTCGTTCCCGCGCATGCCGCAGCACAAATCTCCATATTCGGCCCCGCCCAAATTCCGAGCGAGGTCTTCGCTTGAAATCTCAGTCGCGGCTGGCGAGGACGGCGTGGATGTCGGGGGTGCTAACGTAGACGCCGCTGCGGTCGCACCTGCTACTGGTGGTTCGTAGGGCGGCGGATCCAGCATGGTTCCACCGTCTCTATCATCTGCTGGATCCGTGCTTTGATGTTTGGCTGCCAGTAACGCACCCCAAGAGGGTCGTTCGTTGTCCTCGTGGTCCAACGTGCGATATTTGCATGCTCGATCATCATCATGTTCGCCGTCATGCCTTCGCTTTCGTGCCGGGGCTCGTTCATCGTCCTCCTCTGGTGGGGGAACTGCCGGCGGTGCTTCAGGTGTTCATCGTTGCTCTGGAGGCGCCGGCGGTGCTGAACTCATCTCTATGTCTGCTGGTACTTCCACCTGATCACCGTCGTCGTCGCGACTACGTGGTCGAGGGAGAAGAAGAAAAAGAAGAAGGAGAAAACAAAAAAAAAATGCACGAAGGATATCTTCCACCAATATGCCTCTGGCCGTTCGTCCTCGCACAAGATCCGTCTCCAATCCACGCATGCGTTGCCGAACTGGACGGTGTTGTAGCGCACTGAGGAGTGTTTGTACCACCATATTAAAAATGAATCAACTTGGCATCTCTGGTAGCTGCTACAGGTGACGCATGCCACATCCGATTCGCGCTCCCAAGCAGTGCCGTACTCTGACAGGAAGCGCCATATGAACGATAGCGCTCCACAATCTATGGCTTTGAATGCTGCTCCGCGTGAGCCCCCATCTTCCAGCGGCCGACACACTTCACCCAAAACTTCGCGCTGCTCGTGAACAAGAATCTGCAAACCTCGTCAACTGCGCCACAACCGCGCCGATGCCCGTGATGCTGCTCTCCTGGCAACTGGCGAAGTGTAGGAACTCTATGAAAAGTGATCTTCGCGCGTCCGCAATCCTAACTGACATGGGTCGTCCTTGCCATTTGCAGTGGATGATATCGTCTCGTAGATCGGAGAGGTCTGTTATCTTACAGGGTCCTACCCAATTGGTGATGCCCTTCTTCTCGGCATTCCTGAGGATGTCCACAAACTCACCAACTTGCAACTCGAGGTTCTGCCCAGAAGATCGCGTCTGTGATTCCAGTGCTCGGTGCACTCGAGCTGTCGCCGCGGCCTCTAGCATTGTGCTGTTAGCGAACTTTCGAATACGATGGGCATGCCTGGTCAAGCTGGGCAGTCTTCCCACGTGATCTTGCAGAGGTACCGCGCCCACCTGGTCCAGGTCTTGAAGCTGCGCTGGCCGTCGCCCGCGTAGAGCTTGGGAAAGAGAAAAACCGCAAACATTCAACAGCTGATTGCGTGCCATCAACGCCTCTGCCACCACATACTCATCTGGAATAGCCATGTCCAGCTCCTCTGCTTGTGACTTGATGCGTCGAATGGCGTTGCGGACAATCTCGTGGTGGCGCTCCACAATAGCTGCTTTCGATCCAACTGGCTTCGCTCGTCTCTGGATTCGATGTAGGACACAATAAAGCCGTGCCCCGTCTGACTCCAGTGCTCCTTCTTGACCTGCAATGAGGTGCTGTGGTGGCCCGTGTATCGTGACCCATGATAGGTGGATGCCCTTTAACACGTCTTGGGGGGTCCTTGCTCGCCGCGACTCCACCTCCAGAAACCTCCAGGCACTCGTCGATCATATGCACCACGATGAGCTCCCCCACAAGTAGCAAATCCACTTGAACAGATTCATTGAATGTGAGAGATAGCCTCAGGGTAGGCATGTTATTCGGTGCTGGTCTCTGCCATTGTCTGCATGCCCTGCAGGCGTCCACGATGTCGTGCGCCATGTTGCAGATCTCCATCGGTACCCCAGCGTTCTGCAACATCTTGATCATGTCGTGTGCCTGAGCATGCCACCATCTGATGTGAAGTACACGTAGCGTTCGCCTCACCAGGTTCAAATCAGCGGATTTGAGTCGATGCAATGCTCGTCCCAAATCGTACGGTGACCATGTTCTCATATCCGTCATAGTGGGAAGTCCATCGCCTTCCGTCTGTGCTCCTCAGGATCGAAATCGCTGAATAGCCCCACCGCCGGCTCCACCACGCTGTCCCGGAGCGTCTGCAAGTCCAAGTCTGCATTCGTCTGCTGGTTCGGCTGCCGGCGCTGCCGCTGCTGCCGATGATAATGCGGCCGCTGCCGAAGATGATGGATCCTCTGACAGCGGTGGTAGGGGTAGTTCTAGTCCAGAATCAGGGTCCACTCGATCGGCCGCCGTTGGTTCATCTGCTAGACGATCTCGGGGATCTCGAGGTAGTTTGGTGGCGTTTCGCTTCCCCGCTGGTTTGATGGATGCTTCTCCCACTTACAGTCGATGCCGTAAGTGCGTCCTTCATGATATCCTCAAGGTTTGCACACCTTACAAGATGGACACTCCCAGACCCGAGGTGCAATCAGCGCTCGCATACATGAACTTGGATCTCGCGCATGTCTGGGATCATACATGTCTCGATTGGACCTGCAAGCCGAACACTTGACCCACTCTGGCAGTCGCCCGGCAGGCCGTGGTCCTCTCGCCGCTCGTGACTTGTCCACCCTAGCTGGAGGTGGTTCAGCTGCTGCTACTACTGCTGCTGCTAGCGCTACTGCAGCCAGTGGCTCAGGTGCCTGTGGCAACTGCGCTTGAGCCGCCGCTGCAGCCGCAGCGCCCGCTCTGGGCCCTCTTCGTCGCCTGGGTCGTGCTGCTGCTGCTGCTCCAGGTGCTTCTTCGCCCTCGCTCTCATCATCATCATCTGCTGGGAAGGTCATGAATGCCCGTAGCTACCAGCTTGGCCAGTTCCCAGGTCCATAGCCTCGCATCGTGGGGTCGTCCACCAGATATGACTGAACGTTGGCGCTGTCGATCGCACATCAGATTCAAGAAAGGTTTGATCAGTAGATAATATGATGCCCAGAACTCAGTGGGCTTCAACAGACGAAGAAAGGGGTGTCGGTTCTCTCCGAGATTCGTCATACATTGATGACCAATACACCAGTGAAGCGAACGTAGTCCCATTCTGGCATGTAATACATCTCTGTAGTCTGCGGATGTTCCGATATAAGATGCCTGACGTTGCCTGCAAGCTTCGCCAAGGGTACTGACTCCTTCCTGTTCAACTTCCAGGCCTCCGGGTTCGCACATTCGTTCAGAGTCTGCCCTCCAGCCAACCCAGTACAAGGTAAACTCAAGATAGTGACCATGGCCTTGTCGGATCTGAGGCATTGCCATAGTGCTGCTTCCTGTGTTTTGCCCAGCAGGCCGACGCCGACAGCGATGTCAAGATTTAAGGACGACCTTGGTCTCATGGAAGCGATGTATCAAAACTTGCGATGTTCTCTCGTTGCGTCCGCATATGTCCACACCGTCGATACAATGATCGCTGGCGTTGATGCTGCGATGCGAAGGAAAAGACCAATTTGCCATGAAACTGCTGAACGTCGCGAATCTGAACTTATCGGGTACATGTGAATAAGTTTTCTCATTGGTATTCGAACCGCACAAACCACGCAGCGTAGATACAAACAACGAACAAGTTGACTGCTCCAGCTCGTCCTCAAAGATCTGGCCCTCCTCGTCATAGATGTCCAAGTTCACCTGGTTGAGTGACCACATCGTCTGCTTGAGGCTGGAATCGTCGAGCCCGCAGTCGTCGAAGTGCTTCTCTACTTTGAACCTCTTGTTGATCGGTGTAGCATGCGTCGGGTCGATGGCGCGCGATTTGTAATGTCTTTCTCGTTCTTCGGCTCGCATTGCTGCATCGGCGGAGTGCGCCGTGGAATCTTCATCGGCGACGTCGAACGTGACCTTCTCGCCACTGCCGTCGCCCGGCGTCGCCAGCAAGGAAAGCGCCTGCCCCGATACAGCCGCGCATGAAGTAACAATTTGCTCTCGTGATGGCTCGTGCTCTGACTTAAAAGAGGCCCAAGAGGCTCGCGACAGCAGTCGGCGCCTCTGTACTGCCCACTATGCCCGGAGCTCCCCGATCGAAGTTGGCCTCCATGCGAATAATCGAAGTGCGATTGCCATCTCTCAATCGCATCGTCGTCGTTCTCAAGCCGCCGTTCCGACGCCGCTGGTCAATGAAGTTCCTGAAGTGATGCTGCGCCCGCACGGCTTGCACGCGTGCGTTTGCCTCAAGAAGTGCAGCTCGCCGCAAGGATATCTGCTGCTCGCGGAATTGGCCCATAACCTGAAGACGCCGTCGTGGGTTCTCGCAAACTGTCCTGTTGCAGGCGGCCCTGGAAAGCGCATCCGTAACAAGACTGGCCGATGTTGATGGAACAGGCGTTGTAAATGATTGCTGCTGCTCGCCGTTGCGCGCCGCGAACTGCGATTGTAGAGCTGGACCTTGAATCGTCGACTGCATGCGTGGCATCTTTGGCTGTCAGCATCGCCCACGATCCAAATCTTCGGTAGAATGTCGTCATGCACGGGGGGAAATCGAGGTGGAGAATGGGCGAGGATGTTGCCGCGCGTCGCCTTGTCGACGGCTCGCCCTCGCTGAGGGGCCTCGGCGGGGCGCCGTGCATGGCACCAGCGGGCGTCCACTCATGCTGCTCTCGATCTTCAGGGTGGAGGTGCCATGTGGCGCACTCACGCACACTCGCCCAGGCCCGCATAGATGTATTTCGCTGTTCACCAGATCGATTACTGCCCGCTGATGCCGCATAGATTTGGTTCCCCACGACGCGGGCGCTGCCGATGGATCCTCGTCGGTGCCGACCACTGGTGCCGTGTACGTCGCGCTGCTCTTCACGTCATTCGCGATGACCCTCAACGGTGCTGTAATAGACCACTCGGCAAGCTGGCTCTGCTTGCCGACTCCCGAGACGCTGATAGGCTTGGAAACATTTGTTCATTTCAGCTGGTCGGCAAGGGCCCGCTTCTTGTGGATGTCCAAGATGCGTTTGATACATAGATTGCCAACCAGTCTGTCATGCGCGCCAGTGCCCACGAGAAGCCCCTCACGCCCCTCGCCTGGAAGCTTGGTCTTTCACAGGAAGATCTGCTCGCGACTCAGGCCTGCCGCGTTGAATGCACTGTTATTGCCTGCTTCCAGGTCGAGGCCCCACCATAGGAAAGAACCGTGCTGAGATCTGTTCGCTATCGCCCGATGCCTGATCCAACACTCGCAACTGCTGCACGATGGAGAGGTCATGGTGCTCAACTGCTTCTAGCGCTTGGGGCTGATGCGCATGGTAGTTCATTCTCCTCATCAAATCCTGCAGCTGTCGTTCTTGATGAATACAGGCAGTGGTGCGCGCCGCTGTCCGTCGTGATGCCCATGGCTTCGGTAATCATCTGAGACCAATCCATCGCTGGAGCATATGGAGTTGCTGGTTCTGCTTGTGGCTCGACTTCTCCGTGGAAGAAATGCCGCTGCATCACATGCACACGTCCAGGTGCCAACGCGTGATCTTGCTCTGCCGAGGATGACGCTGCACCTGCCGGGAGTGTGCGATGATGAAGCTTAGGACAAGTACGTCGAAAATGTTCGTCGCTTCCGCATTCGCGGCACTTCATCGCCTCGTCGGTGACAGGGTCCTTCCGGTTCTTATTGCTGTTGTTGTGGTAGCCTTTTCCTTTCCGCCCTTGAAGTATGTGGGGTCAGCCTCTGCCTGGAAGGAGCTTGGCTTGCCGAAATGCCTCCTAAATCCACGCTGACCCTTTCCTTTTGACTGTCATCCAGAATGCCGCTTGCTGAATATACGAAACTTCGTCGTTCTCTTCGAATAAGCTCGATAGCGCTTCTTGATATTCAAGTAGGTCTCGTAGAGTATCGTCGTAATGTTCGCCCTGCTTGCTGGCACTCCAGGTGGTAGCAGAATCGACGCGTATGACTCGATGGCTTCATCGGTACAGTCTGGGCCCTGCTGGTAGTCGCCGTCAGACTCCGTGTCGCTATCTCCGAAGAAATCCTCATATATGTATGTCTCATCTTCATTCCATGCCTGTAAGATTCTGTTCGTCTGGTAGGCTGCTGCTTGTTGTTGAGGCGCTGCTACCATACCGCCCCCGTAAGGCAGCCATCGTCTGAAGGGGGGCCCAACATCACCGACATTGCTCAGGCGCGCTTGCTGTCATGGGCGCTGCGTGTCCAGAAGGATGCCGTGCGGATGATGTTCTAGTATGTGTGCTTGCTGCCGCATGTGTCTTTTCAGGATATTCAGCTGGTCTTCGGTCGTCGGTATCTGTCCGTTGAGTGGCATGAGCAATTATGACCACATCAATGGGGCCAATTTGGCAGCTCTAAGTAGGATCCATGCCAGGCCTTGAGGTCCGAGTGCGAAGTTCTGGAAAATATTCGTCGTTCCGTACACCGTGACATCGAACCTCGAAAGTGCCTCAATGGTCTCACCATGCACTCGCGTGACTCCAAGAAACTGTGACAACAACCGAATACTCTGTTCTTCGTCCAATTCGCCGAAACGTCGTAGTAGGTTTCGCAGAAGAGTAATACTGGCGACCTGGACCATCTGCTTCTGTGTACAATCCCATTAGTGTCATCCGTTCGCCAACCCGTCTACATTCATCTCTCTGCCCAGGACTCTCGTCATCCTCCGAGCTGTAATACTGTTGCTGGCCCTTGTCGTGCTGGGGGTACTTCCGTCGCTGCACTCCAAAGGATTAGGTCCTGAGCATAGACCCATAGTGGATAGTGTGACTCGAACTCGGTGCTCCAGCTCGGCGGTGTCTTGGAATTCGCCATCTCTGAGGCTGGAGCCGCTCCGAATATTTGTGGGCCTTCCTGTTGATGCACTGGTGGAAAATGTCCTGCGCCCTTGCCGCCGTACATCGTCACAAAACAGAATAACGTCCCAACATTCAAGGATAACCGAGAATCTCGAATTGGCTGCTGTCGAACGTCGGCTCGCACTCAGCTGGGTCGGAGCCGAAGTCGCAGTATCGCCTGGCGGCGGCGGGAGGGAGCACTGAGATGCTCCGCTACCACGTGCAGTGGCACGTAGTGTATGGCTCTCCCTCCCGGACGCGAAGATGCAAAGGAATGTGCCGAACTCTCTTTCAGTCTCGAACACTCAGTCTGTGACGCGTCTTGAGCCAGTACGCCGACCTACGGGCTCTATGTACTTACCAGTGCAACTGTGGGGCCTTAAGATCTCTAGAGGCCCCTAGAAGAGAATATGAGTACGAGGTAACAAATTACTTGAGGATAATGATAATGATAAGGAGAAGGAGAAGAAGAAGGAAGAGGAGGAGGAGGAGGAGGAGGAGGGGGAGGGGGAGGGATCAGGAGGAGGAGGAGGAGGAGGAGGAGGAGGGAGGAGGGAGGAGGAGGAGGAGGAGGAGGAGGCCGGAGGGCGGAGGGAGGAGGACGAGGTGGAGAAAGTTGGCGGCATGGGCCAACGCCTAAGCGCCAGGCTGCTCCGAAGGAGCCCGGGCGCGCCAGGCGGGCGAAGCGGAGGCGCCCGCGGGCGACGCGTCCGCGTGGGGCACCAGACCGAGCGCCACGAGCTCGGCCTCTCCGGGCCAGAATCCCAGGCCGCCGCCGCCCGGATCGAGGATCGAACTCCGAGGATCTCGGATCGGATGCCGCCGGCGATGAAGACGAGGCCGGGGCAGGGGCAAAAAGCGGACCAGGACAAAGGGGGGGTCTCTGAGATCTGGCGGTTCTGGGGGGGGGGGGGCATCGGGCGCCGCGGCCTCCCTCAGAGCGTCCCGAGACGCCACGAAGAGCGTCCTGGAACGCCCTGGGCCTGCATTCGTCCCGACCCCAGGCCTGCCTGTACGATCCATCTCTGGGGAAACCGAGAGGTACTGATACCGCTGCTCCCCGGACCTCCCGGGGTGCGTTCTGCCCAGGATTTCTAGGCGAATCCAGCGGTGGCGACGAGGGCCTCCCAAGGGGGCCCAAACAGGGGGAATACGAAGGAAGGGTAGCGGTATGGGTACCTCTTTCTCCTCTGAATCCCGACGATCCTGGCCGGGTCGATCCTGGGCTCAAGATCGGTGCCCATGCCTCCGTGGCCCAGACCAGAGGGCGTTATTACAAAAATCGTGGCCCTGGATCGGCCTGGACAGGAATCGGTGAGGTGGACAGCTGACGTATCGGGGCTCCCAGAACTCCCTGCGCATCTCGAACCTCTCCTAGAAAGGGGGGCCAGGGACACACAAATAAATAGACACAAATCCCAGAGTAGCGAAATATCATCACCCCCCTGGTTTCAGACTGCCCTCTAACGTCTCAGGTGTTGAAGTCAAATCAGTTACTTAGTCAATCAGTTCCTCGGCTTCCTCTTCCGACGCCTCCTTCTTCTCCTCCCCCCTCCTACCTCGCCCTCCTTCCTCCATGGTCCCCCTCGTCGTCGACGCCGCCGTCCTCCTCATCCTCTTCCTGGTCCGCCTCCTCCTCCTCATCCTCATCCTCCTCCTCATCCTCTTGCACTTCCCCCGACTCGAAGATCTTGCAAGACGAGCAGAAAAACATAATCCGCCACCATGCCTGGCGACACGACATGACGTGTTCTCACGTTTTCAAACGTTGTCTGCAGGGCCGAAACGACCATCAAAGCAGCCCAAGAACACGTCGGGACAGCCCAACGACTTCACGTGATCGCCTTTCGACGACCAGAGATCCTCCGCGACGTTGCCAGGACGCACATCGAAACTCCACCGAGGCTCACCACAAGCGGATGGCCCAGTATCGCCCCTCCCCTGATTCACGGGGTCGGCGGGTGCGTAAGCCTTTAGAATCTAAGCGGTTCAATCGATGTTGTACAAGAAAGGTTTTTTTCGCGGTCACAAAAACTAGACAAAGTGCCCCCTGCCAAGAGTCAAAAGTAGGGCGTTGCCCGGCCTGGCGGCTACAGCGAAACATTTCCTGAGCAGCGTGCCCTTCGGATGCCAGAGGCATTCCATCCATTCCCTACCTAGCTCTGCCTAGAAAAGTTCTTAACCTCTGTCTTAAAGGGGCCGGGCAGTGTAACACGCCCCGGGCGGTTCCCCCAGGATCCGCCCCGCGGTTCCCCCGGCATCCGCCCCGCTTAGCTTAGCTTAGCTTAGCTTAGCTTAGTTTAGCTTATCTCATCTTGGCTTAGCTTAGCCTAGCCTAGCTTAGCTTAGCTTACCTTAGCTTAGCTTACCTTAGCTAGCTTAGTTTAACTTAGCTTAGCTTAGCTTATCTCAGATTAGCTTAGCTTAGCCTACCCTAGCTTAGCTTAGCTTAGCGTAGCTTAGCTTACGTCACCTTAGCTTACCTTAGCTTAGCTTAGCTTTGCTCAGCTTATATTAGTTATGATTTGCTTATATCATCTTAGCGTAGCTTAGCTTAGCTTAGATTATAGCTGAGCTTAGCCTAGCTTAGCCTAGCTTAGCTTAGCCTAGCCTAGCTTAGCTTAGCTTAGTTTAGTTTAGCTTGTCTCATCTTAGCTTAGCTTAGCTTACCTTAGTTTAGCTTAGATTAACTTAGTTGATATCCTCTTAGTTTAGCTTAGCTTAGCTTAGCTTAGCCTAGCCTAGCTTAGCTTAGCTTATTAGCGTAGCCTAGTTTATCCCAGCTTAGCTTAGCTTAACTTAGCTTAGCTATCTTAGCTTAGCTTACCTTAGTTTAGCTTAGCTTAGCTTCTGCTGCTTTCATGGGGGCTCCAACTCCTAGATAGGGTCGCACTGGGATAATTAGAACATTGGAACGCAGATAAATACTGACGCTGTAAGGCGACTGGCGATCACGCTAAAGTTGCCATTGCAACTGCCGGCACGGAGGCCAGAGCACGTCCGCTCGTTCTCCTTTCAGCCACTTCATGCAGAGACGTATGCTCGGCACAAGCCGCTGGGGGGGTCATTACGTCCTTGTGGTCGTCTTCCCCCAGCAACCCTCCGACGGCAAACCCTGCGCGCCGCAAATGCTTCACATACACATTCAGATACAGGTGGCCCCCCTCCGTGCGTCCATGAACGACTTTCAGCTCCACTTTTCGGAACCGTAACCCCAAAGCGAGCCACTCTGGAGCCTTGTCATCAGGTTGCCACGCGCTGTAATGGTACCCTCCAGCTTGGTTCGCATCTGCCCAAGTCCCTGTGATATTCACTCTCTGGAAGTACATATCCGCGCAAGATCCACCCAATCGGCGCGCATCGGCCTGCACTCGAAGCAGTGCGTCTTCAGCGCCCACTCCACGAGGGATGCTTATCAGAACATGCTTGCCGGGCTTCATCAGATCGAACCGCTCGCCATGGACGTTCTGAAGATGGGGGTCGCCAGTGGCAGCCACTCCGGCACCGCCCATGGCTCCAGCCATGGGAGCTGCAGGAGGGAACGTCGGATGCGGGGTCGGCCAACCCAGAGGATACGTCGGGCCGGGCGTCGGGAACGCCGTCGGGAAAGCCGTCGGGAAAGCCGTCGGGAAAGCCGTCGGGTAAGGCGTCGGGAAGGCAGTCGGGAAGGCCGTCGGGAAGGCCGTCGGGAAGGCCGTCGGGTTCGGCGTCGGGAAGGCCGTCGGGAAGGCCGTCGGGTTCGGCGTCGGGTTCGGCGTCGGATTCGGCGTCGGGTTCGGCGTCGGGCTCGGCGTCGCACTTGAATAGTAGATGTCAATGGTAATAGCGCCGGTCATCCAAGGTGCGATTGAATGGGCGCCCCAATACCACCCAGGGATGCCTGATGGGTATGTAGCGCTCGTCGCCGTGCATGAATAACAATAGTTCCTCTTGCATCCACATGCGATATTCTGGCTACATGTGCTCGAAGTGGCCGTGACTCCTGCCATAGTCATCGAAAGTGTGCCCGACGAACAAATATCTCCCTGGGCTCGCACAGAGAAATGGGTCACGACCGCACTCCCGCCCGGGTCTGAAATAGACACAGGTGGAAAAGTCGAAGGTGACCCCCCAAGTCAAGCAGGAAGTGCTAGGGGCCAGCGCCTGATAGCTCAAAGGGGTCTGGCGCGACGAGCTGTTCCCAGGCACGTGCGTCAGTTCTGCTGCAAAGACTTGCACTTCAATATAGCTGTCATCGCGAATCTCCCCATGCGGGGCGTGCACCGTGATGGATGTCACAGCGAGCATGCTGTGAGCAAACATTACCACCAACAATGCTATCCACGGTGCCATGCTTGCTGCCGCCCGGCCAAACGGAACGAGAGGAACTCGCCAGTGTATGTGAATAAGTTCGGATGGATGTGGCTGCTGGAAGCCGGCTCGCGTAATCAACTTGAGCTTGAGCCAAAATGGTTACGGACAAAGTGATGCAACCTGTGTGGTGAAATCAAGATTGTGCATCCTACGTGATACAATATATGTGGTGCAACCTCTGTGGTGCAAGATCTGTTGTGCACTCTACGTGGTGCAATGTACATGTTGCAACCATGTGTCGCAATCGATGCGGTGGAATATATGTTGTACAAGCTATGTAGTGCAATATATGCCATTTATGCGGTGCAATCTTTGTGGTGCAATATATGCGGTGCACTCTACGAGCTGCAAGCGAGGGCGGCGACGAGGCGGCGACGCGGCGGCAACGGCGACAACATAGCCACCAGACCGCAACACCGGCACAGAGGACGGGCGGCGACGAGGCAGCGACGGGGCGGCGGCGGCGACAACACATAGGCACCAGACCGCCACACCAGCCCAGGTCCTCGAAAAGGAAGCAAGAAATTCTCAGTACAAGCCCTGTTCGGGAAATCAACTGAAATCCGAAAACCAGAAAAACCTCCTACTCCGCCAAGGAACCAAAGACCTCGCGCAAAGGAAAATCCTCATCCTCGACTGTCGTTATCTTTTTCTCTCTCTCTCTCTCTCTGTCTCTCTCCCTCGCTCGGTGAGGAAACAAGAAGTGCAAGATTCTGCTATTATACTACGTCTACATCAGCATAGTCATCAGATGTTTCATCCTTTTTTGTTAAGGGTTCCTTCAGTGGTGGTTCCATTCATCAGAACTCCTTGGTGAGGACGCCTTTTGATCCTTAGTATGGTGTCCGTGTGTATGATGTCATTTGGTCCAGATTCCTTTTGAGCAGGGTTCCTGACGCAAGGATTCCTTCAGCGTTCCTTTAAGGTGGCTTCCTGTAGGAATGATTCCTTTGACTTGGGGTCCTGTCGGAAGGAGCCCTTCAGTAATGACTGGGTTAGTAACGTTTCCTTTGATAAGGACACCTTAGTCATGATTATGTTTGCAGGGCGTCTTTAGAAAAGGGTCAGTTAGTACTGATTCCTGCTGATTCCCGTAATACGTATCCCACCAGTCCTTTGGATTAAGGTGGTCTAGCGAGTTCTCAAAAAAACTCTTCCCCTCGGGAGGGCACCCTCCCCCTCCCACCCTGAAGGCTTTCCGAGAGTTCGCGATGTGTCATGGAGACCCTGGTTCGCCCAAGATGGCTCCAAGAGGGCCTCCTATGCTCCAAGATGGCTTCCAAGGCGGCTCAAGATACCAGAAGATGGTTCAAGATAGCTTCCGACATGCCTACAAGAGGCCCCGCGAGGGCCGCAAGACGGCTCCAAGTGCTGTCGGAGCCCCTGAGAGGCCAAAAGTCCGTCAAATAACTAAGGACAATTAAGGTTGTGTGCCTTCTCGCCATTTCGCTTCAAATGCGCTTTCGAGGCCTGGCGATTGCCCCAAAGATGGCTCAAGAGAGCCCAGAGAGGGACCCCAGAGGCCTACAAGCCAGCCCCACGAACCCCAAAAATCGCCCCCAGAGCGCCCCAAGAGCGCCGTAAGAGGCGATCAGAATGACCCCGGGGGGGAACGCTAGAACCATTATGTTCACTAGCGCCCCAAAAGATAGCCTCAGGAGGCCCTCCAGGGCTCCGAAGGGGGCCCCAGAAGAGCCCCAAGAGGACCCCAAGATCCTCCAAGCGAGCCCCAAGAGGGCTCCAAGAGGTGATTTGGAGGGTTCTGTCCTCCTCCTCGTTGTCCTCCTCCTCCTCCTCGTCCTCCTATTCCTCCTCGTCCTCGTCCTTGCCCTCATAAAATTACTGTTCCTGTTCCTCCTTTTCCTTTTCCTCGTCGTGGTCGTCGTCGTGGTCGTCGTCTTCCCCCTCCTCATCCTCTCCTCCTCCTCCTCCTCCTCCTCCTCCTCCTCCTCCTCTTCCACTACCTCCTCCTCCTCCTCCTCCTCCTCCTTCTCATCGTTCTCATCCTCATCCTCATCCTCGTCCTCGTCTTCCTCCTGAGCCTCCTCCTCCTCCTTCCCGCGTCCCGACGCAGGCCATAGAAACGGACAGAAGAAGACCTCCAAGGCCACCCCCTCGCTCGAGGGATTTATCTTTCACCCTAGCTCCCCGCTCTGTTTCACAAAATGTGCCTCGTCGTTCTTATGTTCGTCAGCTTTCATGGGCAGGGTTTATGAATTGGCTGAGGGGGACGGGAAGGGATACGCGAAGCGTGAAGAAGTCAGTTCGAAAGACGGGTGTTGATGATTATTGTGGTAAGGGCTTCTATAACAAGGGCTCCTAAGACAGGGTGTCTAACGAGGATTCCCTTGGAAATGATCCCATGCGTAAGAATCCCTTGATGCATGATGTATTGAATGCTGATTATTTGTGATAAGAAACGGTAGCCCATTCTCCCGTTAGGACGGACTACTATAATAAAGTATCCTCTAGTATGGGCACCTTCTAGTAAGGATGCTTCTGGGCGAAGAATGTCGCAAGGGATCGTTCAAAAAATATTCAAAGTGCAAGGATTCCTTTTAGTAAGGACTCCTGACGTAGAATCCATTGGTGTATATATATATAGAAAAAATCAGGGACGGATGCGTTAGTACTGGTGTATTTGGCACGCTGTCCTGCAGTGGAGACTTGAGGATAGTTCCAATGTCAAGACATCATGACACAAGGGTTCCTGGGCGGGGATGTATTCAGCAAGGGTTCCTTCATAAATGATATCATGCATACGGATATGTTGAGAAAGGACTCCTTCAGTAATGATCAGTGTTGTGGGCAATCGTGTAGAAAAGATGGTTCTAAGACTGGTTCCTCTGACATATACCTACCCCATTGTAAGGACGCATGTAGCACGCATTCCTGAATTGAGGATTCCGTACTGGGGACCCCT
>CAUYUJ010015393.1:1744599-1779599 GCA_963575745.1 Prorocentrum cordatum
ATTAACATCTTAAGATTTACATTAAAACGTTAAGAATAATCGAGACTCTGGCCGAAAACTTAGGTTTTCTTAAGCATCGCCTAAGGTGTACCGATCAGGGCCAGGCCCTGGGCCCAGGGTCGGTGAGTGGGGAAATGGCTGCCCCTGCCCGTGTCCAGGATCAGCAGTTGCCCACCGTGGACAAGGCTGTTGTGCACTCCGGCGGCAAACCCGTTCCATCAAAATTGCGGCCGCCGTCTGGCAATGTGAGGCCACTGCGTCCGAGGGTCAAAGCACTGGCGCGGGCGCGATGCAACCAACTGACAGACATGTAAGGCCAAAGGACTCTCCCACCTTGATCCCAGACGGTTGCCGCACAACCGAAGAGCAGATCATATGGGCGCACATGCTAACCCAACTGGAGAAGATCAGCCCACAATGCCAACCTTCTTGGGGAAAGACACCGAATTGGAGACCTCGCAGCCCACCGAGTCGCAGCCCCCCCCGGGTTGTCAGAATTAACACCCCAGACCCCCAGCGCACTCTGAACGGCCACTTGTCGACAACTGTGGCACCCAAAACGTGGCAAACCAGAGGAAAAAAAAATGTGTAATAGTGTATCCCCGAACATGTTCCACGGCGCCCGCCATTCCCGCAATGACACCCAGGCGCAATCGGTTTTGCTCCAGGCGCCCTGGCAAAATGACGAGCCCCAACCCGAAGAAATTAACAATCAGCTTGGCGGCTTGCCCCTTTCCTAAACGACGTGCGCCAGCGTTTGAGCCAACGGCGCACGCGCACCCCCCCTGAGAAAAACGCGCGCAACCTGCCATACTGTTCCCCCAGACATTCGCAGAAGGCATCTATACACCACCACCGTGCCAGGCCAGGGCCATCCTGGGCCCCAGGATGGTGTATACGCCCTCCTGGCCGAGGCCAAGAGGGTCTATACACCATCCTGGGGCCCAGAATGGCCCTGGCCTGGCACGGGGGATCGGTTGAAGGGAAAACATCGAACCTGGACTGGCGACATTTCGCACAGAAATCGGCTGCAGACCCCGGATGGTGAGCACCGCACGCTCCTGGGCGCGGTGGGTCACCAGGCCCACTGCCGGCGACCAGTGAGCGACCAGGGATCGACGCCCTCTCCCCTGAGCCGATCCCCCCGAAGGCTGCCCCCGAGAGCCGCTCCTGGCTGTGTGGGCCCCGGAAACGGCAGGGCCGATTTTTCACCCTTTCCAAAAAAATGTCCATTGAAAATGGAAACGGCAAAAAAAAGGCGACCGGAAACGGCAAAAAAACGGCTCCAGGATCTGAACTGGAGCCGGAACCGGTAAAAGAACGGCGACGGAACCGGTAAAAAAACGGCGTCGGAACAGGCAAAAAAACGGCAAAACGGAACCGGTAAAAAAACGGATACCCCAGGTCTGGGGATTTCTGACCTGGGTCAATCGGGTCAGCCAGGCCTTGCAAAATCCTGCAGGATCCTGCACCCAGACCCGGGTCAGTGCGAAGGATCCCGCAAGATCCTGCAGGATCCTGCACCCGAGCCCGGGTCCATGCAGCCCTGGTCCTGCAGGGTCCTGCAAGATCGGGCGCTCTGGCTGACACCCGTTTGCATTGACCCCCGTCTCAAGGCTCCCGACAAATACCGACACCACTACTCCCCGGACCTCTTGGGGTGCGTTCTGCTCAGAAGTTTGAAGCGAATCCAACAATGGCGACGAAGGCCTCCCAGGAAACCACCGAGCTGGTCGACGGGTCCGATGGCCCCTAGCCACTGCAGCGAGGGGCTTAGCCATCATTACTTTTGGTAAGCTGCGAGTGCCTCAAAACCCGAGACACGAGTGCCTCAAAACCTGAGACGTCGTCAAAAGGGGTTCTGGAGTCTGGGTGCACCCCCATGAGAACACGACGTCGCAGAGTGCACCTCTTGCCGCTCGTGGGCGGTCCACGATCCCAGGAGGCCCAAAGGCGAAAACGAGAGAAAGGTACAGTAGGAGCTCGAACACAAGAGAACTTCCACGAGAAACCCAACCGCGAGACCCAAGGACGTCCATTGGCTTTTGGTGAAGGCACGTCACGCTTTCCGTAGCAACACCATCGAAACCCAAGCAACCCAGGGCACCCTGGAGGCAAGCAGGGTGCTTCTGGGCATGGGTTTCCACTGCAGCGGCATCGGTACCCCTTCCTCTTCTGCAAAGGGCGGCGCCGAGAGTGACTACCTACCAGACCACCCCAACCCAACCCGAAGACCCGAATTTCGGGTTGGGGGGGGGTTGGGGCTCCATTGTGTGTTTTTTCGATGTTCCCGGACCCCCCCCAAACTGGAAATGGACGGCAAATTGAGGCCTTCGGGTTGGGTTGGGGTGGCTTGGTGGGTGGTGAGAGAGCAACCGCCGCAAGGCAGGAGAGCCCAGACTCGAATCGAGAAGTCGGATCGGCGATCGGAATGAATCGGATCGGCGGAAATCGGCAGCCGAATCGGGAAAAGTCGAATCGGCAGGAATCGGCAGGCTAATGTGCCTCCAATCAAAATCGGAACCCAGATCGGAATCCCAGGTCGAATCGAATCGGAATCGGAAGCCATCGAAGACGAATCGAATCGAATCGGAGGAATCGAAACGAGCCCTGGCAAGGTGCGTGCCTCCGTCCTCGTGCCGTAGCCAAGCGGCGAGCGGGCAGCGGCGCCCGGCTCGGCAGCCCACACGCCTCCATAGGGGCGGAGGGGCCCCGACCCGTCGTGCAGGGCAGCGGCGGGCGGGCAACTCCTCCGCCATGTTCTCCTCCTCCTCCTCCTCCTCCTCCTCCTCCTCCTCCTCCTGTTACTCTTATTCCTGTTGTCATTGGAATGATGATCATCTTGATCAGTATTCTTCACGATACCAGAGAGAAGCTAGTCATAAATGTTTAGGGCTTTAAGGCTACTGGGCTACAAAGATATAGGTCTATATGGTCATCGGGCTATAGGGCTACAGGGCTACAGGGCTATAGGGAAAGAGGGCTATAGAGCTATATGACTATAGGGCTATAGGGCTATATGGCTACAGGGCTATAGGGCTGTAGGGCTATATAGCTACATTAAGGCTATAAGGCTTGAGGGCTATTAGGGCTGTAGGGCTAAAGGGCGATAGGACTATTGGGCTATTGGGCTATAGGGCTATTAGAGCTATAGGGCTATAGGGCTATAGGGCTATAGGGCTATAGGGCTATGGAGCTATAAGGTAATAAAACTATACGGCTATAAGGCTATAAGGCTATAAGGCTATAGGGCTACAGGGCTACCGGGCACCTGGGCACCCGGGCACCTTGGCACCCGGGCACCTTGGCACCCAGGCACCTGGGCACCCAGGTACCCGGGCACCGGGGCACCCGGGCACCCGGGCACTCGGGCACCCGGGCACCCGGGCGTGCCGCCGAAATCGGCGCCGTACCTCACCTAACCATATGAATCTGCTAGGACCCCGGGAGGCAAGCTCTGAATGGGGAATACTCTTGTTCTGAGAATGAGAATCATTAGCATAAACATTTCTAAAAAAACGACCAATTGTAGTACTGATAAGTATTTGTTGTAGTAGAGCTGCTACTACAAAAAAACGCATTATCGTTGTTAGTGCCATTGTTACTATTATGATGTTGGCAATTTTGATTGGTATGAATATCTTGAGTACTGGTACCAGCGTAACTACAAATAATAACAGTAGCATTACCATTAACAGCATGAGTAGCACGATTGGTAGTGATACAACGATCAGTATTAATATTCACACTAGAGCCATCCTCATTACTAGTAGTGACAATATTACTATCATGAGTATGAAGAGCCGTATCATTATCAATAGTCCTAGTCTTCATTCAAATATTACTTGACTTCTTATTAAAAATGTTATTAGTCGTCTGAGTAATCTACTTGTTTCGTGTATGAATTTTTCGAAACGTCTCCCCATTATTCCCCACATCCTCTGCGAGCGTCATGTTTTCTCTGGACACCCCGCGCAGTCCTCCTCCTCACCCCCTCTTCTCCTCACGCACTCACACAACAATCATCATCATTCACCACCACCATCTACCAATCGCCACCCACCATCATTCACCATCACCATCACTATCATCACACATTCTTCACTATCAACAACCAATCGTGATCACCGACCAAGAGGGAGCGTAATCTGTGAGTGAATTGCGAGAAAATCTCAAGCGGGAGCCCTCTCCCTATGGGGTCCGCACTTCATGTTGGTAATCCGAGCGGGTCACCAGAACCGTGTAAGTGTCGTCATTTTTGGTCTCTTCAGGCCTGAATCATAACGAAGTTTCAGGCAGGAGCCTCGTCTGTGACTGAATTGCGAGGAGGTCTCAGGCGGGAGCCCCTTCCCTGAGGTCCGCACTTCATGTTGGCAATCCGAGCGGGCCATCGGAATCGCGTAACTATCGCCACTTTTGGGTTCCCCAGGCCCGAATTCTAACGAAGCCTCACGCGAAATCCTCGTCTGTGAGCACTGCGAGGAAATATCAGGCGGGAGTCCCCTCCCTACGGGGTCCGCACTTCATGTTGGTAATCCGAGCGGGTCACCGGAATCGTGTAGCTGTCGTCACTTTTGGTCTTTCAGCCTGAATCTTCACAAAGTTTCAGGCGGGAGCCTCGTCTGTGACTGACTTGCGAAGAAGTCTCAGGCGGGAGACCCCTCCCTATGAGGTCCGCTCTTCACGTTGGCAATCCGAGCGGGCCATCGGAATCGCGTAATTGTCGTCATTTTTGGGTTCCCCAGGCCTCAATTCTGACGAAGCCTCACACGAAATCCCCGTCTGTAAGTAGTTCGACGAAATATCAAGCTGGAGCACCCTCCCTATGGAGCCTGCCCTTCATGTTGGTAATTCGAATGGGTCATCGGAATCGTGTAAGTGTCGTCACTTTTGCGATCCTCTGGCCTAAAGCCTAAAGAAGTTTCAGGCGGGAACCTCGTCTGTGAGCGAATTGCGAGGAAATCTCAAACGGGAGACTCCCCTGTGGGGTCCGCACTTCACGTTGGTTATCCGAGCGGGTCATCGAAACCATATAAATGTTGTCACTGTTGGGTTCCTCCGGCATGAATCCTGACGACGTCTTAGGCGACAGCGTCGTCTTTGAGTGAATCGCGACGAAATCTCCAACGGGAGCCCCCTTCCTATGGGGTGCGCAGTTCATGTTGGTAATCTGAAGGGCTCACCGGAATCGTGTAACTGTCATCATTGTTCGGCTATTTCGGCCTGAACTTTAACGACGTCTCACGCGGGAGCCTCGTCTGTGAGTGCGTTGTAAGGAAGTCTCAAGCGGGAACCCCTCCAAATGGGGACCGCATTTCACGTTGGCAATGCGAGCGGGCCATGGGAATCGTGTAACTTTGGCAGGAGCCTCGTTCGTGACTGAATTGCGAAAAAAATCTGGCGGGAACCCTCCCCCTATGGGGTCCGCATTTCACGCTGGCAAGCCGAACTGTTCATCGGAAGCGTGCAACTGTCGTCACGTTTAAGCTTTTCAGGCCTGACTCTTGGGGAAATCTCAGGCGGGAGCTTCGTCTGTGATTGAATGGCAAAGAACTGTCAACCGAGAGCCCCCTCCCAATGGGGTCTGCACTTCACGTTCGTAACCCGAGCAGGTCATCGGAAACCTATAACTGTCGTCAGTGTTGGGTTCCTCTGGGCTGAATTTGGAAGAATCCCACGCGGGAGTTTCGTCTGTGAGTGGATAGCGAGGAAATCCGCCGATCCGGCGTGTGAGTTTCAAGGAGTCTCAGCTACAGCCTCGAGGCTTGAGTCCCCCCCCCCCCCTCAGCCTCTGGGGGGGGGGATGCGGGGACGGGGGGGGGGGGGGGAGGGGGGGGGGGGTAGGGGGGGTAGGAGGGGGGGAGGGGAGTAGGAGGGGGGTGGGGGGCGGGAGGGTGGGGTGGGGTTGCCCGGGTGGCTCTGCCCGGGGACGGGGTGTGGGGGGGGGGAGGTGCGAGTTTCCGGCGGATGCGTTTTTTGACACCCCTCACAAGGATCGTGGCCTCCGAGGGGGTTCCGAACTCGAGTACCACCCCTCCCGCACCAAGAGGCTCCGAGGAGGCCTCCAAGAGGCCCCAAGGGGCGCAGAAGAGGCCCCCAAGAAGCCCCAAGAGGCTCCCAAGAGACCCCCAATAGGCCCTCTAGTGGCCCCAAGAGGCCCAAGAGGCCCCCAAGAAGCCCCAAGAGGCGCCCAAGAGGCCCCCAGAAGTCCCAGCCAACCACGAGATCCCAACCAGCATCCATGAGGCCTCTGACCCACCACACACGCACGGTGGCGGGATAGGCCGACGGCCACTGGATCCGCCGCCCCCTGTGGTCTTGCCACAGGGGTGCACGGCGTGCTGGATGTTTCAGGTTTTGGGTTTGGTTCTTTTTCTAAAAGAACTCCCCAGTGGGCTTCGGCCCGTCCCGCCGGCCACCCGCAAGTTTCCGAAAATCCATCTGTCAATGCCTTTGTTGCCCCAACTTGGCCCAAGATGGCCTCCAAGACGGCCAAGATGGCCCAAGATACCCTCCAAGATGCTTCCAAGACGGCCAAGATGGCCTCCAAGACGGGTAAGATGGCTCCAAGATGCACCCAAGACGGCCCAAGATGGACTCAAGATGGTCTAAGACGGCCCAAAAGGCCCGCAAAAGGCCTCCAAGACGGCCCAAGAGCCCTCCAAGACGCCCTCCAGGAAGGCCCGAATAGGTTAAAATCATTGATTTTCCTGCGGTTTTTCAAGGATTTTGGCATGTTCTTCTTCTCAGCTCTCCGACGGCCCAAGACGGCCCAAGAGGTCCCCAACATCGCCCCAACAGCACCCAAGAGGCCTCCAAGATGGCCCCATGACGGCCCAAGAGGCCCCCAAGAAGGCCCCAATAGGGCCTCAAGACGGCCCAAGAGGCCTCCAAGACGCCCAAGATGGCCTCCAAGACGGCCAAGATGGCCCAAGATGGCCTCCAAGATACCTCCAAGACGGCCAAGATGGCCTCCAAGACGGGTAAGATGGCTCCAAGATGCACCCAAGACGGTCCAAGATGGCCTCAAGATGGTCTCAGACGGCCCAAAAGGCCGGCAAAAGGCCTCCAAGACGGCCCAAGAGCCCTCCAAGACGCCCTCCAGGAAGGCCCGAATAGGTTGAAATCATTGATTTTCCTCAGGTTTCTGAAGGATTTTGGCATGTTCTTCTTTTCAGCTCTCCGACGGCCCCAGACGGCCCATGAGATCCCCAACATCGCCCCAACAGCACCCAAGAGGCCTCCAAGATGGCCCCATGACGGCCCAAGAGGCCCCCAAGAAGGCCCCAAGAGGGCCTCAAGACGGCCCAACAGGCCTCCAAGACGCCTAAGATGGCCTCCAAGACGGCCAAGATGGCCCAAGATGGCCTCCAAGATGCCTCCAAGACGGCCAAAATGGCCTCCAAGACGGGTAAGATGGCTCCAAGATGCACCCAAGACGGCCCAAGATGGCCTCAAAATGGTCTAAGACGGCCCAAAAGGCCCGCAAAAGGCCTCCAAGACGGCCCAAGAGCCCTCCAAGACGCCCTCCAGGAAGGCCCGAATAGGTTAAAATCATTGATTTTCCTTAGGTTTTTGAAGGATTTTGGCATCCCCAGAGCGCCCCAGAACAGTCCAAGAGGCCTCCAAGAACGCTCCTAGACGGCACAAGAAAGCCCCAAAACTGCCCCAAAGACAGCCCCAAGACGGCCCGGCAGATCTCCCAAACGCCCACGCTGGCGTCCACTACGGCCACGATAAACCCAAGTGAGGCCACAGAGAGGCCCCCAACCCAGCCCAGACGGCGTCAGGCAGAACAGGAAGGCCGCAAGGCATCCAAAGAGGCCCCCAAGATGCTTCCAAGACCGCACATGTGGCCCAATATAAACCCAGAGTAGCCAAAAAGGCACTCAAGAGACCTCCTCCTCCATTCCCCCCTTCCTATCTCTCCTCTCCTCCCCGTCCTCCCCCACGTGGTCCCCGAAGGCTGTAAAGACCGATTCGGGGAACATATGGCCCAATAACTTGGCAGACCTCTGGCCACAGCAGTCGGCCGCATCGGCGCTTCCGAAAGGGCAGGGGGCGGCGGTGATTCGCCGTAGGCGTCTTCGATAAATGCTGAGTGAGAGGAGGGGAGGGAAAAAGAGAGGAGGGACGAGTGCGAAGAAGGATCACATCAGTCGGAGCGCCCCGGATCGGCGGCACTGGCCGAAGGCCACTACAATATCAGGCGGGAGCCTTGTCGAGCCATGGGCCCGAAACTCACGTTGGTTATCCGAGCAGGTCATCGGCTAACTCTACCAGGCAAAACATGTGAGCACCCCAAAGAGGCACATTACGAGGCGTTCCTCACACCTCTGCGAATGAGTTGCAAGGAAGTCTCAGGCGGGATCCCCCTCCATGGTTACAAGTCGCTCGGGGAATTCGACAACAGAGCGGTGGACTCCAGGGCCGAGGCGGAGCAGCTCGCGGCAGAGCTGAACTTCGCGTTGCCTCCCGCCTGAGCGCGGCCGCGATTAACTCGGTGCCTGCGGGGTTGTCCCAACGGCTTGCTCTCGCGCCCCAGCGGCTCAAGGGGTTGTCCCAACGACGGTTGCCCCGATGGCTTCACGATTTTGCCATCGGAGAACGCGCCCGTGCCGGGCGCGGCGGCGAGGGCGCCGAGGGAAATCGGCAGGCGCCCCCTTGCGAGGAGCCCCCTGCCAGGAGGAGGGAGAGGCGCATGAGAACAGGCGGGATGGAGATGAGGAGGGGGGGAGAAGGAGGAGGTGGAGGAGGAGTGGGAGGAAAAGAATGAAGAAGAAGAGAAAAAATTCGCCGGCCCAACGGGCCAGAGGCGTGCTAAGATCTCCGGTAACTGCTCAACAATATTTCTAGTTCGCGCGCGCGGGGCGGGCCCTGGGGGTCCCCGGACGAAAAGTACCCCGGCAAGGTCCCGGCAAGGTCCCGGCAAGGTCCCGGCAAGGTTCCGGCAAGGTCCCGGCAAGCCCTCCAGACGGTCCAAGAGTGCCGGGAGACGCCGAAATATCACTCCCAAACGCCTGCGATGGCCTCAAGACGGCCCAACAGGCCTTCAAGACGCCCCAAGAGGTCCCTAAGAGGTCCTTAAGCGGCGTCCCAAGAGGGCTCCCACTAGCAAAAATCGTCCCATTCCCTTAGGAAAACGTGCATTTTAACATATCCGCCTCTTCGTCTTTCACACCTTTCAAGGCGGTCCAAGAGGCCTCCAAGATCACCCCAAGACGGCCCGAGAGACCCTCTAGACCGCTCAAAGACGGCCCAAGAGCGCTCCAAGAAGGCCCAAGAAACCCTCAAGAGCTCTTTTTCGGAGCCCAGGAGGGCTCCAAATCGGTCCAAGAGGGGCCCGAGAAGCCCTCCAGACGGTCCAAGAGAGCCGGGAGACGCCGAAATATCACCCCCAAACGCCTACGATGGCCTCAAGACGGCCCAACAGGCCTTCAAGACGCCCCAAGAGGTTCCTAAGCGGCGTCCCAAGAGGGCTCCCACAAGCAAAAATCGTCCCATTCCCCTGGGAAAACGTGCATTTTAAACATATCCGCCTCTTCGTCTTTCACACCTTTCAAGGCGGTCCAAGAGGCCCCCAAGATCACCCCAAGACGGCCCGAGAGACCCTCAAGACCGCTCAAAGACGGCCCAAGAGCGCTCCAAGAAGGCCCAAGAAACCCTCAAGACGGTCCAAGAGGCCCCAAGACGGCCCCATGATTGAGGTCCACAGGGGCAACCTGAACGGAAATTTTGAGCCTCCCGCCCAAACACGCCCCCGAAATGCCCCTACAAGCCCCCAAGTAGCCCCACGAAGCCCCCAAGAGAGCCCCAAGAGGCCCCCAACAGGCCGCAAGAAAGCCCCAAGAGGCCCCCAAGAGACCCCCAGGAAGCTCCCAGGAGGCCCCCAAGAGGCCAGGCAGACCCCCCCAAGAGACCACCAAGAGGGCCCACCCAGAGACATCCACGAGGCCTCCCAAAGTTCCCAAGAAGCTCCCACGAAGCTTCCAAAGGCCCCCAAGACCCCCCAAGACCCCGCGATGGCACAATACGGGCCGGCGGAATGAGCGAAGCGAATCAATTAAAGCTCGATTTAAGTAATTAGGGTATTTGTATCAGGATAACGTACGCTTGAATCTATATGTCATGAAAAGGACGGTCTCGAAACTAAAACATCGTGAATCTAGTAATATGGAATCTAGACTAACTTGTATTCCATATCCAGAACCGATGGACACGGAGCTAGGAAGCGCTGCTTAGGCGCCTGCGCAACGCTTCAAGGAGCGTATTGGGAAACGCCTACGGAACACGCTGCGACCTCCAGGGAGTCGCTGCGGCGAGCCCTGCCCGGCGAGCGTTGGGTTCAGGGCCTAGCCGGCCCTCAGGGAGGGGAAAAAAGGTAGGGAATGGATTGAACTACGTCGCCTCTTCTCCTTGTTGCTCAGTGTCCTCGGGACTGGCGACGACGACGACGACGAGGGCAAAGCCTCCTGCACACGCCGAAGGGTCGGCGGATTTGTCACAATGTGGGCCCCCAGAGGTCCCAGACCTGAATTAAGGTCGCCGAGGCGACCCAGACCTTAATCAAGGTCGCCCAGGCGACCTCTGCCCTTATCTAAGGTCGCCGGGGCGGCCCAGACCTTAATTAAGGTCGCCGGGGCGGCCCAGACCTTCTTCTCCTCCTCCTCCTCCTCCTCCTCCTCCTCTTCCTCCTCCTCCTCCTCCTCCTCCTCCTCCTCCCTCCTCCTCCCCTCCCTCCTCCCCCTCCTCCTCCTCCTCCTCCTCCTCCTCCTCCTCCTCCTCCTCCTCCTCCCCCTCCTCCTCCAAACCGTACATTGGGCGCGTGGAAGGCCTGAACCCAAAATGAAATGTCAGCGTCCAAGTGTCGGCACTGCGCATCTGACGGCTAAATCTGGATCATACGCGGGCACCCGCGATCACTGCATATGGCATTTGACAAGGGAGGTGGGGGTGCTGGCATATTGCCTGTTATGCGTAGGCCTACCAGACATTATGATGGTCACTCCACCGCGATTGTGCCTTGGTTTTCGACATGGATGGGGGGGCCGACATGTTTCCCAATGTGCGCAGGCGCACCTGGCACACTCCGCGCGTGCCCCGAACATGGCGCAACTGGCGCTGCTGGAGCACGTGGCACACCTGGCGCACGTGAAGCACGTGGCGCTTCTGGCGCACCGGGTGTGCCTGGCACGCTCGGGCCCCCGGGGCGCCTGGCCCGCCTGGTGCGCGCGGCGCGCCTGGCACGCGTGGCGCACCTGGCCCGAGCGTCACGCTCCTGGAGTCTGCATTCGTTCCCAGTAGCTGCTCATCCAAAGACACCCGCTGAGTATGCTGGAACTCGGGTGCTACTACTCATGTGATGGGAGGGCGGGTGGGAGTGAGCTGAACAGTTTGCGTCTGGGCGACATGTTTTGGCCCCTCTCCCGTATCCCCTCCCCCTGAGACTCGACCGTGGGGGGGAGGGGAGCAGTGAGAGCGTACAAAAAGAATCGGCGAGAAAGCGAAAACCATGTATTTGTTCATAGTTTGGGGGTTATTTTGACCCCTTCGGGGGGAGACCCTGATCCAGGACCCTCTTTCAAAGATCGATTGCCTCCAAGATGGACCGAAGACGGCCTGGCACGCTCACAAGAGTCCCTCGAATGCCCTGAGAAGCTCCCAAGAGGCCCCCAAGAGGCTCCCGAGAAGCTCCCAAAAGGCCCCCAAGAGGACCCCAAGCGGTCCCCAAGAGGCCCCAAGAGACACCCAAGAGGCACCCAAGACGTCCCAAGAGGCTCCGAAAAGCCGCCAAGAAGCCCGCTATGACATCCCGAGAGACCTCTAAGACGCCCCCAAGCCGCCCCGAGAGGCCCCGACGAGCCGGCGGGAGGCCCCCACGAAGCCCCAAGAGGCCTCCAAGAGACTCCGAGATATTCGGCGAGACTCCGAGAGGCATCCAAGGAGCCTCTGGCCCACGAAGGCCCCCCGCGCTCTCCGCATGCTGCCGCGCTCCCCCGATAGAAGGGCAGCTCCCCTGGGCCTCGTTCCTGGTGGGCGAGGCTGGCGGGGAAGCGCGAAGCGACAAAACTTGTGACCCATGTTCGGCCCTCGCCAAGACCCGGGACCGTCAACACAACGGATCGAGGTGAGAAGCTGGCCTGGGGGAATGGGCCGAGACCTCCGGGGGTCCACGCGGTACGAGATCACGACGCCCGGGGTGTCCCGGGGGTGGGGCTGCGGACGCGGGGAGAGGGGAGTGCGGGGTGCGGGGCGCGACATCAGCCGCCGCGAGGCCACTGCCGCTGCGAATGCGCGAGGAGGGCTGACAGTGAGGAGCGCGAGCCTGTCGGGACGGGGGGGGGCGCGGTGCTGGCGCCAGAAGCGGAGAGCGCTGCAGAGGGGCGCGGCGGTCAGAGCAGCGGGCGAGAGCGAGGGCGAGAGGACGACAGTCAGGTCGGGAGGTCGAGGAGGACGGGGGCGAGGACGTTCAGTCATCGTGCTACAATCGAAGCGCTATCATAAGGAACCCTAAATAAGGAACGAGGTCCTTTTCTTCCATCAGTTAAATTTCGATCCCCCATAGAAAGCCAAAGGGCAACTTGAGACAGACTGTAAAGCAATTAAAGAACACTGAGCCCCCCAATGCAAAGGGTTCCTTCTTCTGCGGCCCGACTGCACCAATGAGGGGGGCAATAAGTAAGGAGCACCCCTGATTTGATCGATCTCTTCCAAGATGGCCCCAAGACCGCCCCCTTGGCCCCCAAGGGTGCCCAAAGGGGGCCCCAAGAGGTGCCCAGGAGGCCACAAGAGGCCCTCACGAAGCCCCCGAGATGCCCCCAAGAGGCTCCCGAGAGACCCCCCAAGAGGCTCCAACAGGCCTCCCAGAGGCACCAAATACGCCTTAAGAGGCCCCCAGGACTGCCAAGGCCCCATTCGGATTCGGAGAAACGCCACAACAACATCCGAAGAGACCCCGAGAGGCATCCAACATGCCTCTGGCCTTTCTGCTCGCCCTCCTCCTCCTCCTCCTCCTCCTCCTCCTTCGCCTGAACGCCGCGTACATTCGCCTCAAAGGTTTGCATCACATTCACTGGTGTAGCGCAGCTCCTTCCAACATGTGGCGCTCGTCTGAACGCCTCGCGACCTCGTCCTAAACATTTGCAAGAGTTTATGGGTGGAGGGCGGTACCTTTTCAAACTGTGGTTCTCGCCGTAGCGCCGCGCACATTCGTCTTAAGAGATCGCAGCTGTTCCAAGGATTACGTACCACGGGTAACGTCCAAGAAACGGCTGTGGAACGATGTCGGACTGTCAGGGCGCAACAGTTACGTTTACACTGGTCCCCCTCCTCCTCTTTCTTCTCCTCCTCTTCCTCCTCCTCCTCATATTCCTCCTCCTTCCTCCTCCCTCCTCCACATCCCATCTCCCTAGTCTGTCTCCTCCTCCTCCTGTTCTGCTCCTCCTCCGAGTCCTACTCCATCCTCCTCATTTTGGGGTACGACATCCCACCCAGCCCGCTATTCCACAGCATTCTCTTCCACCCTGATCAGGGCAACTCGTCTGGGCATCGTTTGTAGAAGGGCTGGCGGGGTTACTTTTAGTCAGCGGCCGCAGGCGAGCGCGCCAGCGGCGAGTCCAGTCAGAGCGGGGCCCGCAGAGACGAATTAACCTAAAGCGGTGGGCCGGAGCCTCACGCAGCACCTCAGCGGCCGAACGGGCGAGTGGGAAAAGGCTGGCGGTAAACTGGGGAGCAGTACTGCCGGGGTGCACGCATGCAACGCTGGCGGGGATACTTTTTAGTCCGCGGCCGCGGGCGAGCGCGCCGGCGGCGAGTCCAGTCAAAGCGGGGCACGCAGAGACGAATTAAACTAAAGCGACGGAGGGTGGCCACACCTACAGCGGCTAACCGGGACCTCGCGCAGCAGCTCAGCGGCGGACCGGCGAGTGGGGGGGCAGCTGAAACTGAGTCGTACTGCCAACGTGCAAATATGCATAGCGTCGGAAGCACCAGGAAGTCGGGACGCACGACGACCCGGGCCAGAAGCCGAAATTAACGCATGGACGCAACCCCGGACAACTGCGTGAGTACCAGGGTGGCCCGAAGGACCGTCGATCAAGGTCGAATTGGTGCCGAGACGAGGCGAGAGCGTTGGCAGGCTGCGAGATCCCAGGGTGGCCGTAGCCGCACAGTCCCAAGGCAGCAGAACGCACGAGTGCGGGAAGCAGCAAAGCTGCCGCGCAGCCAAAATGGCGCGGGTCACCACGGACCAGTGCGTGAAGTGGCGCCAGGATGGCTCACCACGAGCCCTGAACAGGGCCGCGAGCCCGAAGTCAGCACACCGAAGGTGGCGACAGGCGGGCGAATGCACCACGGGGAAGACCCGGGGCTGAGACCAGGGAGTCGACCGTACGTGGTGGGGGCACAAAAGCCAGAGCGGTGTCAGGGACGGCCGACGGCCCCGTGGAGGGAAAGAGAAACCGCGACTTGAGCGGCAAAGCGAAGGCCAGTACGGTGTGGGACGACACCACCGACCGACGGGGAGATCGGAGGCCAAGCCGAGCGGGGGGGGACACCCCGACCCGGCGGGCCGCCCGGCAGCGCGGGATATCACGCCCCGGGGGAGAGCCGGAGGCCGATAGTGGACACGTGGACCACGGCCCCAGCAGTAGCCCACGAGTCAGTATTCCCAGCGTGCCACTGCTCAAGTTCCCAAGGACGGGGAGCAGTGGGGGTTGGGCACAGAGAGGCACCAGGGAAGGAGCACTGCCTGCAAGTCGATCGGCGGCCACAGCAAGGACTGCGGCGGACACGTCTAAGGTGAAACAAAAGGGGGACAGGTGGACCACAGCCCCGGCGGAGGCCCACGAGTCAGCGTGGTCAGCAGTCCGTTGTCCCTGTCCCGAGGGCCTGAACGACGGGGGCTTGGCAGGGAGTGGCCCCAGGGAAGGAGCATTGCCTGCGAGTCGGACGTCGGCCACAGCGAATGCTGTGTGAGTCGCGTTCAGGGTGATACAAGCGGGGGCCGCCGTCGGAGGTCCCCGCCCAAGCCCCTAAACGTACACGGGTCGGAGGTCCAACCAGGGATAGCGAGAGACCACGGCGAGCTGCGAAGCGTCTGGGATAGCTGGCGGGGTCACTTTTTTGGTCAGCGGCCACGGGACAGCGGTCAGGTGGCGAAGGCAACGTCCGGGCCACGGGCGAGGCTAATTTGCTAAAACAGAAACGCGGCCGGCCAGAGTTGGCGGACGTACTGCTAGCACGGGCACGTGCACTGGGCAAAATGACCAGAATTCGAGTGGCCAACGCATGACAGGCGCAGGACCCCTTACCACACTGGGCAGGTCACTGTGCCCGGTGAAAATGGGAAGGCCGCAAAAGTGAGTCGCCGATGTGGCGCCAGACTTCAAAAGGACGACCTGCGTAAGCCAGCCCGCTGAGCAGTCGAGAACAGTGTACAGCGCGCAAGGGCTGAAGGTGGGTCCGAAAGCTGTACATGTCGCTGAAGGCTGTACCACTCAGCGCCCAGGCCAGTCTCAGCGATCCGCATCACAGTGTCGGGGGGGGAGCCGTGCGACTGTGATCCATACAGCGCGCGCCTGCAGCTGGCGGGGTTACGCGAAGCTTCTAGAATAAATCCCCCTTGTCGCGACCCCAGGCGTGTAGGCAGGGCTGGCCGGGCGTTTGGCTTGAGACTTCCTTGCCATTCAGGATCCTGAATTGAAATTTGGAGCAGCTTCACGGATAGAGGACGGGCCGTTGTTAAAATCTGGCGTTCGCCTTAGCGCCGCGCACATTCACTCAAAAAGTGTGCAACAGTTTCAGAGCTGAGGGGCGGGCAGTTCTCACAATGTGGCTCTCGCCGGAGCGCCGCGCACATTCGTCATAAAAGTTTGCAAACGGTTCACGGATGGAGGGCGGCACCTTACCAAAACGTGGCTCTCGCATTAGCGCCGCGCACGTCCGCTTTAAAATGTTGCAGTTGTTTCAAAGGTTCGCCGCATGGCCGAAGTCCCATGAATGGTGTTCTGGCAAGATGTAGGGCTGCCAGGGCGCAACCGTCAGCTGATCTACGGCGTTGAAGTCCCAGGAATTGTGTTTTGGCACGACTGCAGCTCCTCAGACGGTTGTCTTCCAATGGGGCGTCTCGCATTTCCCGCAATTCAAGTGCAGTCTTGTAGGAGCCTGTGAAGACGGAACTCGGAGGCAGGGTGTATTGCAACATCGTTGATGGGTCTTGGGTTTTTCACTGGTCCTCCTCCTCCTCCCCCTCCTTCTGCTCCGCCTCCTCCTCCCTCCTCCTCCTCCTCCTCCTCCTCCTCCTCCTCCTCCTCCTCACTTTTCATCCTCATCGTCTTCCCCTTCGTCCTCATCCTCATTTTCCGCTCCCCCCTCCGTCTTATTCCCCTCGACATCCTCATCCCACCCCTGGTGAGGAAGACGACGACGGTGGAGACGATGGAGACGGGGCCGCGGGGCAGCCTCGAAGGTCCACACCGTGGTGACGACAACGACGACGACGACGACGACAACGACGACGGCGACGACGGCGACGACGGCGGCGGCGGCACTGGCGACGACGACGACTGCGATGATGGCACGGGGCCTCCGGAGTCGACGGTATGGCCGGCGGGCTCTCGGGCGCGGCGCCCGCCCTGTCCGGCAGCGGCCCCTTGCGGCGCAAGAGAGCGCGGAGGCGAGGACGACGACGAGGAGGAATCGAGGAGGATGAAGCTGGAGGAAGACTCGAAGAGGAGGAACGACGACGAGGGCTCGAGGAGGTCTCGGGGAGGGACGAGGAGGAGGAGGAGGAAACTCAAGGAGGGCTCGCGGAGGGCTCGAGGACGATGACGACGAGGGCTCAATGAG
Organism: Prorocentrum cordatum; assembly: GCA_963575745.1. Lineage (NCBI taxonomy): Eukaryota > Dinophyceae > Prorocentrales > Prorocentraceae > Prorocentrum > Prorocentrum cordatum. The sequence goes on from CAUYUJ010015393.1 coordinate 1,761,448, forward strand.
GGCGATCCTCCTCCTCCTCCTCCTCCTCCTCCTTTTCCTCCTCTCGCTCTCTGGTTCCGACGGCGACGCGACCGAGACCACAACAACGACGATGAAGCGACGACGACGACGACGACGACGACGACGACGACGACGACGACGAGGACGACGACGACGACGACGATGGCGGCGGCAGCGCGGGCCTGCTCGGGCCCAGCCGCGCCGGAGGCGGAGCCCGCGCCTGGGGGCCGCGATCGTGTGATGGCCGCCCGCGGATGCCGGAAAGGGGTCAGGAGCAACCCGCTTGTGAGGGAGCTTCCATGGGAGCCTCTAGGCAAGACGAAGCCAGGACGAGGATGATAAAACCGGGTGATGATAATTCCAGAATCTCTGAGATCTGGCGGCTCTGGAGGATGTCTCGAGCGCCGCGGCCTTCTCAGAGCATTCTGGAACGCTCTGAGAGCGCTCCAGAACGCTCTGGAACGGATTATTCCTCGTCCGAACTTCGTCCGATAGGGACCTCCGCGGCCCTATCATAAATGCGATTTCGACCAGATGTCGTGCAAAATCCGACCGCCCCTATTCACCGTTTCGTCCAGAATTCGTCCACACTTCGTACATCGACCCCATCCTCTTTCTGCGCCATCCTCCGAGCCGGGTCGATCCGTGATGGCCCTGGCGCCAAATCAGGGCGAAAACGCCGCATCTCTGCCTGTTCCTCCTCCTCCTCCTCCTCCTCCTCCTCCTCCTCCTCCTCCTCATTTGGGGCGCCCCCAAGCCCGCCAGGCAGGCTTCTCCCCGAGAGGAGGGGGGGGGAGGGGGGAGGAGGAGGAGGAGAAAGAGGAGGAGGAGGAGGAGGAGGAGAAGGAGGAGCAGGAGTCGTAGCAGGAGGAAGAGGAGGAGAAGCATGAGGAGGAGAAGGAGGAGAAGGAGGAGCAGGAGGAGGAGAGGTAGGAGGAGGCGGAGGAGGAGGAGGAGGAGGAGCAGGAGGAAGAGGAGGAGCAGCAGGAGAAGGCGCTTGCCGGCCCGCGGCGCCTGTGGCCATGGCGGGTCAGCGTGGCGGACGGCGCCCCCGACCGCGCTTACCGCAGCCCGCCGCCGGGGCGCGGCGCCCGGCCCCCTTCGGGCCGACGCTGCGCTGCGGCGCGGAGCCGCGGGAGGGGCCCCTGGGCCACCGAGGCGTGCGGGCTCTCTGGCTGACCCCCTCCCTGCAGCCCTGGGGCCACGGCCTGAGGGCCGACCGGAAGATGAGGGACGGGGGAGGGGGGAGGAGGAGGAGGAGGTGGTGGTGGAGGGGGGGGAGGGGAGAGGAGGAGGAGGAGGAGGAGGAGAGGAGGAGAGGAGGAGGAGGAGGAGGAGGAGGAGGAGGAGGAGGAGGAGGAGGAGAGGAGGAGGAGGGGGGGGGGGGGAGGGGGGGGGGAGGGGGAGGGGGGAGGAGGAGGAGGAGGAGGAGGAGGAGAGGAGGAGGAGGAGGAGGAGGAGGAGGAGGAGGAGGAGGAGGAGGAGAGCACAGGGCCGAGAGAAGAGAGAGCGGACAAGACGCGAGTAAGGGACAAGAGGGCAAGCGGACAAGAGCAGAAGGGGGGAGGAAAGAACGTCCCAGCACCACGCGCCTCATCGGAGAAGCGCCTGAAGCCCAGGCCAGCGTCGCATCAGCTTCTTGATGCGAGCTGAAGCCATGAGAAGTAACGGGATGGTCCTCTGGACAAGTGCGGATTCCTTGCTATCATGGTAGGCGGAACAGATGATATCAATGCACACAGCAGCAGACACCAGCTCCGATTTCGAGGCAGGCAGAAGAGGGTGGAACGCGGCACGCTGTGCGCCACTGGCAATGAGAAAGCGCTCGGACAGATGGGGCAGTAAGGGATAGATGCACTGTAAGGAACTACACTCTAGATAATGACGGAGCGAATCAGGGCAAGTTCTGACTTGACAGAAATGACACGCACGAGTAGGCCCTGGGAACCTGGCTGATGTGGACCAGGCGTTGCAAATGGTACGATAAACACTGGCAAAAATACAGGCAGGAGCGGCTTGGGCAAGTCTGCGAACCGCCATGGAAAGCAACATGCATTCATGCATAGTCCCCGGCCGACCGAGGTGGTGTTCAGCTCTGCTGGCTAGACAAGTGGCGGCCAGATCGGACCGCCGCCGACGGAGGATACGCTCAGTCTTCATTTGCATACGAAACTGCGCGACAGGGGGCACATGAGGTATGGCAGTGAGAGCGAGATGGTTATCAAGCAAGTGTGAGAACATACTAGACTTATACCAAGAATGAAGGCGCCATACATAGATACAATCGTCAGAATCGCTGAAACCATCCAGGAGGTCCCGAATTTCGAAAAAAGGCAGGCGTGGTACAGGCCAGCCTATACAAGGCCGCGCGGGAAACACACTGGAAGTCCCGAGCCTCGCATGGAAACCACAAGCTTTTTAAATCGGTGAGCATGCCAGTCGAAAAAGCGTTGCGCGGGGCAGGAGTGATATTTTGCACAGCAGTGTCAACCGCACGCAGGGCCTCAGGAGACGGGCGATAGTACTGCATGACGTCGACAAGACAGAGAAACCCACCGAGTTGAACTGCACGATGCTCTTAGCGAGCCCCAGGGACAAGTGCTTGATGGCCCGTGCACGACTGATACACTTGGTGGTGGGCGCAATCCAGCTGTCAAGGTGGCCTGACTGGCCAAGAATGATACCAAGGTACTTCCCTGACTGCACAACACGAAACGACCACGGCATGAATCCAGCATCAAGCAGCTTCTGATGGATGTACTCGTCATTGGCGCTCATTACTCGTATGACCACTGTCTTCGAGAGGTTGAGCTTCAAACCTGATGCCCGCGTGCCGAAGTTCAGAATGGGCAGCGCGGCAGCGAGGGTAGAGAAGACATCAGCGCATCTCACTCCAAGGTCGTCGGCGAAGGCGCCGAAGATATTGACTCTCGCAGGTAGACGATCAGCAAGCATGCGAAGAATAGGGTCAATCGCCAATGCAAACAGACTGCCCGATAAAGGGCATCCTTGTTTAATGCCGCGCTTCACGGCAAATTGTCCGCCACGGGCGCCGCCAAAAGATACTGATACCCGAACATTGTGGTAAAGCAGCTTGATACTCGCCCTAATATGCGCGGGCACTGCTAGCATTTCCAGTATCCAGAAGATATACTCGTGCGCCAATGAGGGAAAAGCACTCTCATAATCAAACAAGATAAATCCCGCATCCAAGAAGCCATGCTGGACCAGCCAGTGTAATACATAACCTTCCAGCTGCGCAAGGTTCTGACTCATGGAGCGATTCTTGACGAAGCCGCGCTGGAAGTACACGCATGATAGTTGACAAGGATAGCCCATAGGCGCATTGATGGCGGCCGAGATCAGTTTGTTATCACTGTTGCTCAAAGTTATTGGCCGAGTCTTGTCAGGAGAACGGAAAAGCCCAGCATGATCAGATTGCTCGGAACCTTTGGCCAAAAAGACTGCGCCGCCTTCGTTAAAGTGAGGGTTCGGAAGCCTGCCTGCTTGAAGCTCGCGGTAAACGTTATACAGAAGGTTGTGCGCGAAATCCCCCGCACGGGTCATAGCAGAAAATGGCAACCCATCAGGACCTGGCGCAGCATCTCGTTTCTTGTATATGAGTGATGCGAACTCTTCGCGTTCGAGTGTCCACTGAATGTGATCAGGAAGTGGACGCACGTATCGACGAAGCCCGAGCCAAGCGTCAGGATCAGGAGAAACATGCGCATGCACACGGCCCCAGAACCACCCAAGATGTGCACAGACCTCATCAGGGTCCGTGATGTGTTCTCCCGAGGGATCAGAAACACCTGCGAGAGAAATGCGCCTCCTGACCGAGCCCCAAGACGACATGTAGCTACCTATCTTGATCCTCTCGAGTTGCTTCTGGGGCTCAGGGATCTCCTCCTCCTCCACCTCCTGCAGCCGATCCTCGAGAAGCCGAATGTTGAGGGAGGCGAGGTGGGCGTGGAACCCAGCCAGGTCCAGCCAGAGAAGCGAGTCGCACTCAATGAACTCCTTGAGCTTAGGGTAAGCGCGCAGCGCTCGTACCAGCAGGTCAGCTTGGGTCCTATCGTGGGGCAACTGATTGACGATGCGCATGGCCACCAGGGCCCACGAGATGAACTCAGGGGTGCTTGTGGCTCCAGCTCGCTCGGGTTCACGTTTGACTTTCTGGGCTCCAGCGCGTAGAATATCTTTGCCTTCCTCGAGAGCCTCAAAGGGGTCCAAGGAGCAGATGCCAATCTCATCGTACACCTCCTGGCACATGATGGGGTATAGGGGATGTTTGGAAATCCACCGCGGGATACTCTGGACTCTCCGAAGCACCTTGGGAGACAAGGACAAGACAACGGGCAGATGGTCGGACAGGGGCTGCTTCTCACAGGCTTTGCCTATCACGAACGAGTGAAGACCATAATCGAGTAACTGAGCGGTGTACATACTAGTGTAAATACGATCCAGCCGGGAGACAGACACTACATGAGCAACACCGTGAACGGGGTCGGACCGATTGGGGATGTGAACATCCTGACGCGATAATACCTGGTGGGTAGGATGTGGCTGCTCGATCTCACACATGCTCGGAAACAGCCTGGAAAAGAACTGGGCCATCGCGCGCGAGGTGTATACCCGACGACCAGAAAGATGAGCGCTCGCCTCCCCTTTCCGCAACGAAATTGAAGCCGCCAGTGATGAAGCTCAGGGCGTGGGACTGCGGGGCGAGCTTACTTTTGACTAGCCTCAGGAAATATTTTTGCTCTGCTCTATGTTGCTCAGGCTGCATATGAATATTGAAGACATGCATCGTACCATAAATGCCCGTACATTTTATCATATGAGCTCGCCCAGGGACCAGCACATGATGAGAGATATGGTTAAATTGAGCGCGAAGACGAGGAGGAGGAGGAGGAGGATGAGGAGGAGGAGGAGGGGGAGGAGGAGGAGGAGGAGGAGGAGGAGGAGGAGGGAAAGGGGAGGAGGAAGAGGAGGAGGAGGAGGAGGAGGTGGAGCGTGGCCGAGGCGAGGAGGAGAAAAAGGAGGAGGGGATGGATGAGGTGGTGGATGTGGAGGAGGAGGATGGAGGTGGAGGAGGATGGAGGATGGAGGATGGAGGTGGAGGAGGAGGCGGAGGTGGAGCTGGAGGTGGACGGTAGAGGATGGAGGAGTATGAGGCGGCGGAGATGGAGGGTGGAGGATGGAGGAGGTGGAGGAGGTGGAGGAGGTCAAGGTGGAGGGTGGAGGACGGAGGGAGGAGGCGGAGGTGGAGGATAGAGGAGGTATGGCGCGACTGTGAACGCGTGGTTCCCAGATGCTAGCCTGGCCGCCTCACCACAACCCCCCTGGGGAAGACAATCCCGACTTCGGCGGGAGTCCTCGGGCGAGCCGATAAAGGGCTTCCAACCCCTTCCTGATGGGAGTGGAGGGTGTAGGAGGTGAAGGTGTAGGTGGAGGTGGAGGCGGAGGTGAAGGATGAAGGATTGAGGGAGAATGGAGGCAGGATGGAAGGAGAATGGAGGCAGGATTGAGGGAGAAGGCGGTGGATGAGCATGCTGAGCAGCAGAAGCAACTCACGCTAGGCGCGCCAAGCGGACGGCGCGTTGGCCGCGCGCGTCGCTGCTGGGCCTCGTCCATGCCTTCCTCCCCCCTCCTCGTCCCCTTTCTTCCCCTCTCCAACTCGTAAGTCACCCCATCCTTGCGTCTCCTGCTCCTCCTCCTCATCATCATCATCATCAACAGCAGCCTACAAACAATCATCATCATCATCATCATCATCATCATCATCATCATCATCATCATCATCATCATCATCAGCATCACAATCATCATCACCACCACCATCATCATCATCAGCATCGTCATCACCAGCCTCATCATCCTCATCATCATGAGCATCATCATCATCATCATCATCATCATCATCATCATCATCATCATCATCATTATCAATAGCATCGGCATAATCATCAGCATCAGCACCATCATCATCCTCATCAGCATCAGCATCCGTATCATCATCATCATCATCATCATCATCATCATCATCATCATCATCATCATCGTCAGCATCGTCATCAGCAACATCATCGTCAGCATCATCACCATCATCATTATCATCATCGTCATCATCATCATCATTCGAATTATCAAAATCAACATCCTTATCATTACCACAAACAGTATCATAATCCTGATCCGCATGCTCATCAGCAACATAGTCGGCAGCATCATCATCAGCAGCATCACCATCACCATCACTGTCATTACCATCATCAACAGCAGCGTCAGCATCACAATCATCGTCGCCAGTATCACTATCATCCTCATCATCATCAACATCATCATCAGCATCATCAGCATCGTTATCACGACCCCATAGCATCATCATCCGTATCATCATCAACAGCATCCTCCTCCCCCTCCTCATCAACAGCAGCATCACCAGCACCATCAGCATCATCACCATCCACTATCATTAGCAGCAACACCACCATCATCGTCGTCAGCGTCATCGTCGTCACCATCCGAATAATCATCAGCAGAATCATCGTTCTCATCATCATCAGCAGCAGCATCCTCAGCATCATCAATATCATCGCCACCACCACCACCATCATCCGCATCATCCCCGTCTTCCTCCTTCACCTCTTTCTCGTCCTTCTCATCCTCTCATCCGGTTCCTCATCCCCCCCCCCCGCCCTCTCCGTCTCCTCCTCCTCCTCCTCTCCCTCATCCTCCTCTTGCGCTCTGCCTGCCCGAACTAGGCAGAAAGTCAGCGCCTGAGGGGGACAGGGATGGCCGCATCCAACTTGGAGTCCGAAGGGCCTCCCCTGCTTCAAAATTCCCGGGGGCTTTTGTTTTCCATGGGGTGTCGGGCTGTTCCGTCGAACACCTCTTGGCTAATTCCTTGACCTCTGTACGGGCATACGCTCCACAGCGCACGCACCAGGTCACTCCTCCATTCTGCCAGAGACGACGGGTGGGGTTGGCCATGGAGACAACTCTCGGGACCCCAGGGCACGGCAGCTGCACCAACCGAGAGCTGATCGCCCTCGCCGCGCCACAGACACTGCACCCCCACCCACCGCCAGGAACCTGCGAAACAACGTGACCCTTTAACATCTGGGGCTATATCAAGAATCGGGGCTGCCGAATTCCTAGGCTCTCTTTTGGCACGCTCAAAATATGATGGCACATCAGGATATCCAGATGATGGACATGCTTGGGAATAGCCATCAAAAGTCTGGATATAAGCGTCACCTGTTCATGATGATGCCGAAGGCGGCCACGGAGATGATGGTTGGCTGGGTGCGCCTTGGCTCCCTTCTTGGCCCAGAGGTCCGCTTCTTGGTTGCCTCTAAACCAGTGAGGCTCGTGGCCTCGTTGCTCCGCTGCCGCATTCGTCATATGCGAGGGCATCCAACTCACCGAAACAGAATTGGCGCCGACGTCGTCGATCCTTCGCCAGACCGACCGCAAGAGCTCTGCGTAACAATTGTTGGGTTTTTCCGTCCCCTCCCTCCCTCCCCATTCTTCATCCGTCATACGCCATTCTGCAATCCGTGATGGTACGACTGTAGGGCCCCATCAGACAAAGAGCCATATAGAATGCGTACAGCTCGCTGGACGGGACGTTCTGCACTGGGAGGGGAGATGGCCCGTAGGCCACTGCATCCATCTCCATGTTCGGGCTGATAGACACGAGCGCCCATCCTGCACGGAGAAGCCACCGCATGTCACTGTCGTAGGCAGAGCCGCCTATGCAGACGGTACTCCCTAGCACACCACAGGCAGGCTGGACCGCCCACCGAAACTCAGTTCCTTGAAGGATCTTCGGGAACTGGGTCCTCTTTAAGTCTACAAGGGCCCTCGCCCACTTGATATCGGGTTCCGTCAGGGCCAAGGCAGCCGCCCCCATTCCGCTGCGGTCGTGATCCCTCCTAAGCACCTTGGAGCCATCGCAACCCCAGGGCCTATGATACACCGTACCCTTTGCTTGAAGGCGCCACTGGCACCGATCGTCCACAGCATGCCTTTTTCCTGAAAGCGTCAGCTTGCGCCCAGAGACCTCCAGAGACCTGCGCGATCAACAGGCTTGCCCTGCGATGATCTCCCAGGCCTCTTAACCTAGCAAGTTCAACGCGCATGGGCTCCTGGTAGGGCTCCCAGAACACATCGAAACAAACTCCAGCGCGAGTGCGCAGCAACCTGCTGGTCGCGTCATCAGCTAGGGTCTGCGCGGCCCTAGGCCCAACTTCTTGACGTGAATGGTCACCCCGTCCGAGTTGACTCAAACGTACCAGGAAAGGATTTCCCGCTCCAGTCTCTCTGGGGCGAGGACAACGGCACCTGCGGGGCCGAGGTCCGCCCCCCACCCTTGAGACCTAGCCTCGACCGCGAAGCCGAAGGCGCGCTTCGCCTGGGCGCCGGGCGCCCATGATTCAAAAACCGCGCTGGCCCACATCTGCAAAGGTAAAACATTGGCCGCGAAAGACGGGTCGGTCTTCTCGACCTCGGCCAGCAAGAACTGCATACTGCGGCAGCGGCCCTTGGCGGGCCCGAACAGCGCTGCCCCTGTGGAGGCGCGTTGCCGCTCCAACTGCGCGGTGCCATGCCCCACTACGGCGACCCCGTGCATCGCGGCAGGCGCGGGCCCTCCACGGCGCGCATTCTGCAGAAGCTTCCTGGAGAACCTGACAGCTCGAAACCTGCGAATCCGTCCTCTGACAATCGCCAATCGCTGTTTGGTAACATGTCAACCTTTCCCGCTCCTTGACTTTAAATCGACCCCAAGATTCTTTGTCGCCTGGCCACCAGGATCGATTTGTTGCGAGACACCTTCAGACCAAGCTTCTCGAGCTCCCTGCATACAAACAAGGTGCAACTGACCAGCTGCCCCTGAACGAACTTCTGATTCCCCGCGGCCTGGAGCCCCGACTGATCCACCATCAGAGATACGCCGATCCTCGGCCACTGCTTGGCCGCCGCGTCAACAACATCTAAAATAATTACCTTCAGCAACGCTGTCGCATATGAGCAGCCTGCCACGATCGTGGTCCAGCTCGAATGGCATAGAAACTGCCTCGCCCACTTGAATCACTCGCAAGCCAGAGTCGACCAAACACAGAAACCTCAACCTCCTCCTGCTGAACCCGTGTTCCCTGCATGCTTTGAACAACTGCTCATGCGTGATGCGCCCGTGTGCCTTCTCCAGACCAATCAGCGTGCATCCACTGAAAAAATTGCTGGCTCGAGCGGCCTCGTTCATCAAGCCCTGCTTCCAAATTGCCATCTCGCAGCTCTTGCCTTTACCTCCGTACATGCACGCGCGCTTGTCCCCCCACCCCGCCGACTCCTCACGCCGCATCCTGCTGTAAACCCGCACTGGTGTAGAAATGGTCCCAATCGGCCTCCCCCCTCCTTCAGGCTTCTGCAGAAGCGGTAAAATGAGCAGTGCGATCTGCTCTGGCAACAGGGCGCGCGCGCCCCGCAGGCGCACCGGGACACAGAGCGCAAGCAATCCAGTCGTGCTCAGCTCCCTGAGAGCGCGCGGGGCCCAGTTCCAGACGCCCGCGGCCGCGTGGTTCCTAAGCTCCCCCAAGACGGACCTTATAACCTCAGGCGAAACAAGTGGCTTCGGGCCCTCAAGGGGTACCTCGCTGAGCAACTTGGAGTCGATCCTGGGCGCCTCCGCGAACCTACAGATGTTCTTCCACTCATCCTCCAGAGCCTCCACCTGGCCCTTGCAACCTCCTGGGGCCCCATCGAGGCCCGGGTCCGAGGGGGGGCCCAGTCGTTGGGTTGCTTCGTCCGCTCGCGGGCTCTACCCCCCACCATTTAGCAGAGCCTCACGGGCCCATTGTCTCCATCTGTTTTGCCGGGACCTTTTTCCAAATTTCCTCTTCGCCCTGGGTGCGCTTTGCGTGTTTTTGGATAGCTGCGCACAGCGCCTCGGCGTGGTAGCCGTCCAGCGACAAATGCCCCTGCCTCCAGGTGGCCCAGCGCTCGCCCCCCCACTGGATCTCGGGCGGCCCCCTGTCTTCCTTCAGCAGGGCCTGTACCTGATGGCCCTGGCCTGAACGGCCCTTGCGGCGCAGAAACAACAACTCCTCCAATCTGGCACTGCACCTCCTCAGCGCCCTCGACGCATGGGGAGCCCAGAGGGCGGCGCCCCCCAACCTTGGTTAGAGCTGGCCTGCAAACAAATCTGACGGGGGGCCCTCTTCCCCTGCGCCCGCCAGCCTGCGAAATATCTATCTCATAGGTGCCCGCCAGCTCCTGCTCAGCAAATCACAAGACTCTGCGTGCGTGAACTTGGCCTGCCCTGCCGTGAAATCCGCGCCCCCCACGTCGGTCTCCGATCCATTGAGAAACTGCCCCCAGCCAGTCGGAGGCAGGGAAGCAGGCCCTACAGGAAGGTCTGCTGGATATCACCGAGGTTTCTCCAGCGCCCGAATCTGAGACAGGCGCGAGTCGGTCCTGAGCATCAGCTTGGCAGGATAATGCGTTGACAGCTCCGTCTCCTCAACTCGCTCGCATCTGACAACGGCAGGGACCTGGCCTCCTGAAACTATGAAGCAATCGATCGTGCGCCACTCCCTACCCACTCTGCATGTGGGCTGACCGGGCTGAACTATCACTCCCCCGACCTTCTCGAGAACCCCAAGAGCTCTGAACTCATCGGCCGCTGCGCTGAAGCCCCCTCCAAGAACAAAGGGTTTCCCAGACGAGCACAACGCCCCATCAAGCAGCATCAGGATGTGGCACCCTTGGGCGCCAGCCCCATCTCCAGATGACAGATACTCTGAGACCCCAATGAAGCCACCCTTGAGCAGCCCTCCGATCCGGGCTGAGGCGACTCTTGAGGTCGGCCTAGGCATCCCTTCCAGGGTACCCATACCTACGTCTATTCTACAAGCTACGCCTACCCCCGACGATCGGCCTCCAGACTGGGTCACCTCGCAGGCCCCGAACCTAACATCCCAACCAGCTTTCAGAGGCGTGCTGCATGACTGGGCAGCGCTGCCCTTCTCGACTTTGCACTCTTGCAAAAGAATGGCCCCGTCGCGTTCTTTCTCGAGAAAACTCTGGCATCCCGGCCAACTCGTGACATTGGCAATGACAAAAGTCAAAAAAGACTGGCTGTGGTTGGGTCTGCTAGGAACGCTTTGACCTACCACCAGGGCTGCGCTCTGAGCGCCTCCCCAGCTCCTCCTTCTCGTCCTCGATTCGCTGCTGCGCCTTGCTGAACAGGCTCTGGATGGTCGCCTGCTGCGCCCTGCTGAACAGGACCCCAGCTGAGAACGAAGATCAAGCAACACACCGCCATCAGCCTCTGTCATCCTGACGTCGCGGGCCGCGCCTGCTGCGCCGCCGCCACTGATGGCCGCGGCGCCTTGCGCGCCAGCCCCTCCTGCCGCGGCCGCGCCGCTGGGGCCTCCCCCGCCAGCGCCTGGCGGCGCCGCGCGCCCGTCGGCGCCCGGCGCCGCCTGCGTCGCCGCCGTCGCCTCCTGCACCACAATCCCCACATCCTTCGCGAACGTCGCGAAGGCGTCCTGGAACTGCGGGGACAGCTCCTTCGGCAAAGCCTTGTGGAACTTGTCCAGCGCCTCCTTGATCGGCACCTCGGCCGCCTCCGCTGGGGCCTGCTGCGGCTGCACCTGGGGCCTCAGGCGCGTCGCAGCACGCTTCTTGGCCGCCGCGAGCTGCGACCCCATCTCCTGCAGCTGCTGCTTGGCCTCCAGCCTTGCCACGATGGCCTGCTGCGCCTGATCCTCCGACTTTGCGGGCTCCTGTCTCTGATGCAGCACCTGCTGCGAGAACTTCCCGTTCTGTACATTGGCCTGCTGCGCCTCCGCCTGTGCGCCTTGCAACCCGCAGTTGGCCATGGCGCGGGCGTAGGCGAGCTGGTCCCTGTGCGACTGCGATAGGCTTTGACCCAGGACGGCAAACTGCTCCTCACCCATCTGCAGCCACATCTCACGCTCCTCCTGCGCGAGGGGCCTTGGCGGAGGGCCCTTGCCGCCTTGCAGCGACTTGCCCCCCGCGGAGTGGCCCTTCTTGCTGCCCTTTGTCGAACTTCCCCCCTCCCTTGCCGCCGCCACCGTCGCCTTGGCGCAACACTGGGAATCCTTGGTACCACACTCAGCATGGTACTGCATACTGGGGCAAACCGCTTGAAGAGGACTGAACCCATCAGACCCCCTCGGACGGCAGGTCCGACGGTACCCGTAATTGAAGAACCCGCAATTGCCACAGCACCAGCCTGGCGCCATGGCGAATGAGGCCCCGTCTCGCCGATGAAACTCCACGGCCGCGCTGGCGGCTCACCGTGGGAGAGTGTTCGCAAAGCCTGGCCCCGGCGGCCTCGGGCCAAAATGGCTCGAGTCAAAATCGCCTTCACGTTCTACACGGACAGTCAGAAGGAGGAGCACGAGTGCGGAGTGACCAGCGCCTACACCACCCAAGACTTCCACACCGAGCAGAGGCACTACAAGGTCGTCATCGATGCCCCAGGCCATCGCAACATCAACAAGGACGTCAAACTGCATAAGCAGTCTGACAACATGGCCTGGTGGAAGGGCTGCGATGTCACGTACGGCAAGGACTGCGTCACCCACAGATACAAGCAGTTCCGCTATGACGAAATCGCGAACGAAATGAATACCATGCTGGTCAACGACGGGTGGAACAAGGACTTCGATGAGAAGGCCACGCCTGCTATGCCAATCTCCGGCTGGATGGGCGACTACTTGCTAAGAAGTCTGACAACATGGACTGGTGGAAGGAGTGCGTCGTCGAGAAAGGCAAGGCTGTGGAGAAGGACAGCGCTGACTTGCTAAAGAAGTCTGACAACATGGTCTGGTGGAAGGGCTGCGATGTCAAGCTCGGCAAGGCCGACGCCCACCACAGCGCTGAAGTCCATCGCGTTCTATCAATTTGTTTGCCTTGTCTTCCAGCCTTCGATGTGGCTGGCCAGCAGAATTAGTTGTGCATGATGCCAAGTGTTGCAGTGTCTGGTATGTGGTCTGGGGCGGGGCAGAGTCCTCGCGGAACGACTGGGGCGGGGCAAAGGCTTCGCAGAAGGATGAATTGACCTGTTGGAGCGGAGCTGTCCGCGGGATTAGTCTTCCCCGATCTCCTTGTGTTGCTTCAATTCAATGTTTGTGAAGAGTTTGACCAGGCAGGTCGAGAGCCTCACAGGAGGTGAGGTGCTTCCCTGCGTCAGCGTATGCAACACTTTCTGCGCGGAATAAATTCACTCCAGTTGCAAGTATAGCCAGTCGGATTCCACTCACTCCTTGCCTAGAAGGCGCGTGGGCCACATTCGCCCAAGCCGAAAGGTCGATGGCCCTCGCGTGCTGCCTGGAGTCCCCACCCCTCCACAGGAGGCGGTTCTTTCTTGATGCACGCTCCCTGTCTCCCACCACGCGCTGATCTTCCTCCTCCTCCTCCTCCTCCTCCTCCTCCTCCTCCTCCTCCTCCTCATGGTCATTATCATCATCCTCCAGGGCCTCAGCATCCTCAACATCATCATCAGCACCAGCATTACTATGAGCACCACAAGCACCACAGCAACAGCACCATCGTCATGACCACAATCATCATCACCATCAGCATCATCATCACCATCATCATCATCATCATCAGCAGCAGCATCGCCATCCGTATCATTATCATCATCATTATCATCATCAACATCATCATCGGCAGCAGCATCATCATCACCATCATCAGCATCGTCAGCATCACCAACATCATCATCATCATCATCATCATCATCACCACCATCATCATCGTCGTCAGCATCGCCATCATCATCATCATCAGCAGCAGCATCATCAGTATCGTCATCAGCGGCAATATCGTTGCCAGCGCCATCATCATCCTCATCAGCAACATCATCCTCGGCGTCAGCCGCATCACCAGTATCAGTACCACCATCGCCGGCATCACCAAAATCATCATCATAATCATCATGCTAACCATCACCATCATCAGCAGCAGCATCATCACCAGCATCAGCATCACCAACATCAGCATCAATACCAGCATAAGCATCATCACCGTCATCATCGGCATCGTCAGCATCATCACACTAATCACTAGTATCGTCGCCGCTACCGCAAGCATCATCCACGGCCTCCGTCTCCTCCTCGTCCTCCTTCTCCTCCTCCTTCTCCTCGGCTGATCTTCATCCCCTTCCTCCTCCACCCACCCCTTCCTTCTCCTCCGTCTCCTCCTTCTCCCCTTCGTCCTCCTCCTCCTCCGCCTCATCCTACTCCTCCTCCCCAGCATCTTCATCATGATTAGCATCCTCAGCATTCGCATCATCATCACCATCATCATCTGAGCATGATCATCGTCATCCTCATCATCATCGCCGCCGTCGTCGTCGCCATCGTCAACCTAATCACCATCATCAGCAACATCAGCATCAGCATCAGTAGCATCAGCATCACCATCAGCATCAGCATCGTCATTATCATCATCATCGCCATCACCATCATCATCAGCATCATCATCCGCATCAACGTCAGCATCATCATCAACATCATCAGCATGATCATCATCAGCATTGGTCTGCCGTTTGGTCGCGCCGATGCTGCAACCAGAGGCTGGTCAGTCGCCCTTCTGGCTCGAGACACCTCAAACTTAAGTCCTAAGTCTGGCGTGCCATAGCAGGGCTGCAAAACGACGCAGTATTGTGTTCATGCCGTTCGCATGCTGTGCGTGCAAGAGTGTCAGGGACGCTTGAGCAATGCGCGACTTTGAAGATGTGCGCTCTGAGTCCTCACTCAAACCAATCACAATACTGATCCACCCAAAACCCCAAACCATGACACCGAGACAGTGCCTGCCTTCTGGCCCCTCCTCCTTCATTCCTTTTCGTTTTAGATACCTTCTCCCTGTCGCACTCCGAAGCCAATGCCTAAGGCGGGTCGGGCGTTTCGCCTGAGACTTCCTCACGATCTACGATACTGAAGCTCAAACATTGGCAACAGTCTCACAGATGGAGAGCGGGTGGTTTTCAAAATGTGGCCTTCTCCTGGGCGCGGCGCGCAATCGTTTAACACAAAGTGCAAGAGTTCCACGGATGAGGATCGGGTGGTTTTCAAAATGTGGCTTTCGCCTCAGCGCCGCGCACAGTTGCTTTTAACATATGCAGGAGCTTCACGGGTTGAGGGCGGCTCCTTTTCAAAATGTGGCTCTCGCCTTAGCGCTGCGCACATTCGCTGTAACAAATTGCAGAAGCTTTACGGATGGAAGGCGGTTCCTTTTCAACATGTGGCGCTCGCCTCGACGCCGCGCACATTCGTGTTTTTGTTGTGCTTCAACAAAAAATCTGCACGGATTCTGAACGGGTGGTTTTCAAAATATGGCTCTCGCGTTAGAGCCGCGCACATTCGTCTTCAAGCTTAGAAAGTGTGTCACGGACTGAGGGCGGCTCATTTCAAACTGTGGCTCTCGCCTTGTCTTAGCGCCGCGCACATTCGGGGAGCGTGCCAGAGGCGGTGTTTTGGAAATCAAGATTATGAGGGCGCACAGGTTACGTTGACTCGCGGTGTTCAAGTCACAAGAATGGCGTTCTGGCGCGATTCAGGATCGTCGAGTCGCAACAGTCAGGTTGATCCGTGGCGTTGGAGTCCCGAGAATAATGTTTCGGCATGCTTCAGGATCGTCAAACGGTTATAGGGGCCTATGAAGAGGGAGCTTGGAAGGAGGGTATATTTCAACATCGTTGATACGTGTTGGGTGTACACTGGTCCTCTTCCTCCTCCTCCTTCTCCTCCTCCTACTCTTCCTCACCCTCCTCTTCAATCCCACCTCCATGTAAAGAACCCCTTCTCTCAGACATTGCCAGCGAATGACGCTTAAGCCTTAGAGTCCACGCACCTCCACGCTACGCTCATGGAGGACGGATGCATTAAGAAGAGTGCGGTTATCGCATCAACGCCGCGAACACTCGCATTACAAATCCCAACAGCAAAAAATACGGATGGAGCACAGCTAGTTTTGAAAAGACGGCGCGTTAGTTGTAACATCCCCGAGTGCCACGCACATCCAGTTCCTAACCGCCTGTAGCGCGTACATCCGTGGAGGGCCGCCCCCCTTTCCAGAATGCGCCTGCCGCCTTCCGGCAGGCTTCCGCACGGATGGAGCACGCACATCTAGATCTCCAGCTGTGGCTCTCACCCCGGCGCCGCGTACGTCCGCTTTCACATGTTATCAGGATGCAACTCCTGGGAGCCCTTCGTCAGAAAGATAAGCAATACTGAGCCAGAGCATGGGGCCATCAAGCCAGACTAGCCCCGAATACGCCCCGGAACAAGTCGCATCAAGCGGGATTGGGGTGGACTGAGCGATATGAGGCCATGCGTAACTTTTTATTCGGATTTCGGCAGACTGCCTGATAGGGGGGGGGGAGCGGGGAGAGCCGCCTGCGTTCGGCAGCCTGGCGAACGCGCCACTCGGGCCCACGCGCGCGTGGCGCCGCTACCGAAGGGGGGGGGGAGGGGAGGTGGCAGTGGAGTTCGGCGCCCGCCCAATGAACAACCGATGGGGAGGGGGGGGGGACCAGCCGAGCGGGCGTAAGCGAACCCCAGGAATGAGTGCTACAGCGATTAAGGAATAAGGAAGTTAACAGAATCGCGACTTGGGAGTTAAGGGGACTTCGCAGAACTGCGAATTTAGAATCGCGACTTTGGAATGAGGACGCAATTGAGAATCGCGATTGAAGGATAGGAAACAGCACAGAATTGCGACTCAGGAGTATGGAAAACAGCAGCATCACGACGTAGGAATGAGGAAATAATGCAGAACCGCGACTTAGAAACGAGGAAAAAATATAGAACCGCGACCTAGGAACAGGAAAATAATACAGAGCCGCGACTTCATCTGATTCGGGGTGGGCTGAATCTGGATTTAGGAGTGTGCCAGGTCTGGCCGGTTCTCGACCACGAATATAACAGGGACGACACTGAATCTAACATCCCAAGGGTTACATCCTAAATGTTGCCAAAGCTACACTGGCGGAGGGCGGCTCCCCTGCAAGAGTCGGCCGCGTAGATGAGTGTGAAAAGCTCCGCAGCCGCAGCAAAGGCTGAGGGCGGGCCCTGTTCGCAATGGGGCTCCGTCTGGGCACAGACTTGAACCGTACAGCCGGACCTAGGCCAGAATAACATCCTTCAAGAACATGAGACCCTCCGCCGGCCAAAGCACACAGAACATCCGAGGGTACCCTCCACCGGGATGCGCAAGAACATCCAACCATCACGAAGAACATTACGGTACCATCCCAGAACCGACCTCGATCTTATACCTCGGTCCGACTGTACTTGAACAATATACTCCTACACGTTGTCACCGTTGCAAGTACCGTTGATGTGACAGGGCGGCTCGTCTTCGAAACGGGACGCGCCTCTGTCATGGCACACCCGTGGGGAGCTGGTCTTTCGAGGGGACGCTCTCCGCAGTGAAACATGCATAGGGGCTTGTGAAGAGGGATCTTGGTGTTGCAGCATCGTTGACACAACCTGGGTTTTATTATTATTATCCTCCTCCTCCTCCTCCTCCTCTTCCTCCTCCTCCTCCAGGCTGGCTCCTCTGCGCGGCTGCAGCCATTTCGCGGCGTCGCGGCCCGCCATAGAGGAAATCCCCAGCGCAGGGAGATGCGCGCCTTGGTGCGGGAAGGTGCGGAAGAGGCGCACCACGGCGGCGTGGCTGCCGACAGGAAAGGACGACGAGGCTGGGCAAGACTCTGCGCAGACAGCGCCATCCGCCGGCTTCAGGACGAGATCCAGAGGCTGCGGGAGGAGAAAGCGCAGTACTAGGCCCAGTTGGACGAGGCGAAGGCCGAGGCGAAGGTGCAGCACTCAGGAGGACTGCGCGCCGACGCCGTGCTCTTCGTGAGCTGCGACGCGCTGTGGGAGTTCTTCAAGCGGTTCGTCTGTGCGCAGACAGACGAGAATCCGTGGCGGGGTTGGCAGTGGATGCATGCCTACGCGGAGGAAGGCAGTGGTGCGAGCCGGCAGGACGGGCAGTGACGGCATCCAGAGAGTGGCGCGGGAACGACGGGCAGTGGCAGCCTCGGGTGGATGACGGACACGGGCAGTGGCAGCTGCAAGGAGCGACCTGTGCGGGCGAGA
>CAUYUJ010015393.1:1784599-1844599 GCA_963575745.1 Prorocentrum cordatum
CGCTTCTTCTCGGCCGTCTCGGGGGGAGCCCCAGTGGGGAGCAGCATGCCCAGACGAAGCCAAGAGCCAGACAAAATCGGACCAGGATGTCTCGGGACGATCGGATTTTTGTCGAGGCCTCCTAAATGGAGTCCGAGTAGATGTGTCGGAGGATCGCGCCGCATCGCCGATGCATCAGCGATGCACCGCCGATACATCGGCGATGCATCGGCGACGTCGGCGTGGAGAAACACGGTCTCCACATCGAGCCGCATCGCCGATGCATCGGCGATGCGACGCGATCCTCCGACCCCATCTACTCGGCACCATCTCGGAGGCCTAAATGTTTCCCCACGCAAGCATACACAAAGAAGCTCTGCGCCACGGCCCCGGCCCCGTGTGCCAACAACCCTGTCGACAGGCGGAGCCGGCGCGCCAGCGCGCTGCACCCCCGCGCGGCGCGCGGCTCCCTGTCTCCGCCGCAGGCCCTGGGATAAGACGAAGCCAGGACGAGGATGAAATCGGGTAATGATAAATCGAGAATGTCTGAGATCCGTCGGATCCGTCGGTTGTGGAAGATGTCTCGGGCGCCGCGGCCTTCTCAGAGCGATCCCGAAGGCTCTGAGAGCGCTCCGGAAAGCCCTGGAACGGATTTATCCTCGTCCTGGCCCCGTCCGATGAGATCCGACGTTGTGAAAACAGAGCCAACACAGCGAAGCATGGCGACCGGAGCCCCAGACCCCCAACCACGGGATCTCGGACATGTGCCCTCATCGCCCGGGGATATCTGAGATCTGGCGGCTCTGGAAGACGTGTCGGGCGCCACAGCGGGCGCAGAGCGTTCCGGAGAGCTCCGAGGGCGTTCCGGAACGCTCTGGTGCACCTCGCCTCGATCCCAGGCACGCCCGACGTGCCTGCCTCCCCTCCCCGCTGCTCACGCCGACCTCTGCGACGGAGGTCCCCGGGGAGGGGGGAGGGAAAGAAAGCCTTCCCCTGCCTGCTTCTTTCATTTTTCTCGACGGGGCGGATGTGGAGTGCATGTGGTCGACCTCGCCGAGCGTCCTTGGACCAGAAGGCCATGCATGACCACGCACCCTCCAGCCAACCTTTCCCCTGCCTGCTTCTGCATCCCCCGTCAGGGGCCGACGGGCGAGCGCTGGCTCTCTGGAAACCTGGAAGATCACCAGCGGAGTGAGGAGCTGCTCCTTGCGGCGGCGCAAGGGGCTGCGAAGAATTCGAAATACCAGAAAGACATCATCACTCAAACGAGCGAGCCAGTCCGTTCCACGCAAGGGTGATCCTGCTCATGACTGGCTTGTTGCAGTGCAGGCCCTAGAAGGGTGAGTAAGAGATGCGATCTCGGCGGCCGCGCTGGGTCCCGGCGGCTGAAACCCAGCACGTCACTCCTGCTGTGTCGCCCCATGCTGCCAGCCTTCTGGTCAGCTGGTGGCCTAGGGTTGTCCCGGCAAGCTCCTCTCCCAAGTTTGTTGCCTCCCAGCCCTCTGCGGCATGTTGGAATACATTTCAGCTGTCTGGTGGAACTTCGGTGCTTTCCCAACAACCCGACGTTACAAAAAAAAAAACATTGCAGAACATCGCGACCGGAGCGCTAGACTCAATATTTCTGCTGCACTTCCCGAGTCGGACCGATCTGTGCTGGCCCCGAGGACCGAAAAGGTGCGAAAACGCCAGGTGAGAACAAAATCAACGCCTGGATCTCCGAGCTTCCAGGCACGATCGCTCCACTCCTAGCATGCACGCGTCGAGTACCATCGCCTCCCTTACGTTTGTTCCTTGGCGCTCTCCATGGCCCAATGACGTCCCCCAGACGGCCCATGACGCTTCTAGGAGGCTGCAAGATGCCTCAAGATCCTTTAACACGCAACAGAACTTAAAAGCTATTCAAAAGATCCAAGATGATCGCATGTGGCCCCAAGAGGCCTCGGGAAGCCGCCAAGGGGCACCCACGCAGTCCTTCAGGAGTGCCCTGGGTAAGCGGCAAACAATATATTTATCCGCCACTGTGCAGCAGGCACAAAGCTCCAAGCTTCCATGATCTTAAGCTCCGGCACACTTTGAAGCTCCAGGCCCTCAAACTCTTGCGGGTCTCTTGGGCCGTCCCTGCGGCTGCAAGGACTCCCCTCATTACTTCCCGACCATCCTGTGGTGTTGGGTCCTCGTATTGAAGAGACAGCGCCCCGCGTCTCCTTCCTCTCCTCTCCTCCTCGTCCCCCTCCTCCCTCCTCCCTGACGTCCAGTACAGCGCTTCGTGGCCCCATAGGGAGCTCCACCAAAGGTCCCAGTGGCGGAACTCGCATGGAGTTCCTGCGCCCAGTGCGGTGTTTCGTGGCCCCATAGGAAGCTCCACCAAAGGTCCCAGTGGCGGAACTCGCATGCCGTCCTGCGACCAGTACAACGCTTCGTGGCCCCATAGGGAGCTCCACCGAAGGTCCCAGTGGCGGAATTCGCATGCGGCTCCTGCGACCAGTACAGCGCTTCGTGGCTCCATAGGGAGCTGAACCGAAGGTCCCAGTGGCGGAACTCGCATGCGGTTCCTGCGCCGAGTACTTTACTAGAGCAATTTAATGGTTACCGGGCAGGGGAGATCAACAACTATAGCTCTTTGGAAATAAAATAATAATAACAACAGCAACACACAACAGCAGCAACAACAAAAGCAACAATTACTCCGACGGAAGAACCCCACATAAGAATCCTCTGGGCGAATCTGGAAAAAGCCATCACCGTCGTCCTCGTGGTTGGTGAGGCGTCCTGGCTGTCTCTTCTGCGTATATTTCCTCTCGCCTTGGCGCGGGCCCCCCTTCCACTCCTTACGTTGTCCCCATCCTCGCCCCCCTGTTTGTTCCGCGCCCCGCCACCTCCTCCCCTTCCTGTTGCATGAGCGCGCATGTCGATGTTCCTCGGCGCCGTCGCCGCCACGGCCAGCACAGGCGCGTTCTCTACTGGTCACGTCGCGCAGCCGTTGGGACAACCCCGCGGGCCAGGCTGTCGGGACAACCCCGCGAGCCGTTGGCGCGCAAGACCAAGCCGTTGGGACAACCCCGCGGGCTTCGAGCGAGGCGCAGCCGCGCTCAGGCGGAAGGCAGCACGAAGCCCAGCTCTGCCGCGAGCTGCTTCGCCTCCGCCCTGGACAAAACCGTTCTCTTGTCGAACTCCAGGAGCGCCTTCCGCAGGGACGCCGGCGGCCCGCACTCCAGGAACTCTCGCGGCGGCGGCCGCAGGATCAGCATGTTCCGCATGCACGTGGCGCGGGAGAACATGACGTAGAGGTGCAGCCACCACTGCTCGTCCGACATGCCCGTGCGGCCAGCGTCCTCGTCTCTCGCGCAGTCGATGGTGACGCCCTTGCGCAGCGTCTGGCCCTGCGACAGCGTGGAGGTCAGGTAGGACGCGTGCGTCAGGGTGAACCCCGAGCGGCGCACGCTGTGCGCCCCCGAGCTCTGCCATGTGAACTCCCTTTCGCTGGGCCTGAACATCAGCAAGCTCCGCGCCCGCGCCTCGGCCTGGCCGTCGTCGTCGGCGCCTTCGGCGCCCTGTCGCAGCACCTCGGCGACCTGAGGAGCCCAAAAACTTCCTTGTTGCATCCAAAGTGTGGCCTGGGAACTGCGTTCTGGCAGCGCGAGAACCCAACATTGACGACAGTTACAGGTTTTGGATGACCTGCTCGGATTACCAACATGATCTGCGGGCCCCATAGGGAGGGGGCTCCCGCCTGAGACTTCCTCGCAGTTCACTCACAGACGAGGCTCCCGCCTGAGACTTCCTCCATATTCAGGCTTGAGGAGCCCAAAAGTGACGACAGTTACAGGGTTCCGATGACCCGCTCGGATTACCAACATGATCTGCGGGCCCCATAGGGAGGGGGCTCCCGCCTGAGACTTCTTCACAATTCACTCAAAGACGAGGCTCCCGCCAGAGACTTCCTCCAAATTCAGGCTTGACGAGCCCAAAAGTGACGACAGTTACAGGGTTCCGATGACCCGCTCGGATTACCAACATGATCTGCGGGCCCCATAGGGAGGGGGCTCCCGCCTGAGACTTCCTCGCAGTTCACTCACAGACGAGGCTCCCGCCTGAGACTTCCTCCATATTCAGGCTTGAGGAGCCCAAAAGTGACGACAGTTACAGGGTTCCGATGACCCGCTCGGATTACCAACATAATCTGCGGGCCCCATAGGGAGGGAGCTCCCGCCTGAGACTTCCTCCCAATTCACTCACAGACGAGGCTCCCGCCTGAGACTTCCTCCATTTTCAGGCCTGGGGAGCCCAAAAGTGACGACAGTTACAGGGTTCCGATGACCCGCTCGGATTACCAACATGATCTGCGGGCCCCATAGGGAGGGGGCTCCCGCCTGAGACTTCCTCACACTTTACTCAACGATGATGAGGATGAGGATGATGAGTGGTGGTGAAGATGAGTGGTGAAGAGGATGATGATTGATTGTGGGTGGTGGTGGCGATGATGATGTTTGAATGAGGATGATGCCGATACCGATGATGACGATGATGTTCGTGAGCGTGTGAGAGAGTGCGAGTGATGATGATGTGTGTGTGAATGAGTGCGAGGAGAAGAGGGGGTGAGTGTTCCTGCGCGGGGTGTCCAGAGAAAACAAGAACCCCACTTTGGATGTGGGGAATAAACATTACCTCAAGACTGCTCGCTCGTACCTGCACGCGTGTCACTCGACATGATTATCCCGAACCTGGACACCCACCCTCTTCGTCTTCGGTCGCAACCCCTTCGGAAGGTTATATGATCTTCCCTGCCACATGTAATTTGAAACACTCCTCAACCGGAAAACGAAGGGGAAACGAGAAATGGAGAGAATGACGAGGGGATCGGAGGAAGAGAGGGCAGCGAGGAGGCCACGCGAGCAGGGCCAGGAGGGGCCACAGCGCGCGGGGCCACGAATGACAGCGAGCAGGGCCACGGAGGGCAGCGAGCGAGGCTACAAAGGGCAGGAACGAGCGGGGCACCGAGGGGCAGCGAGCGGGGCCACAAGGGGCAGCGAGCGGGCCCGACCGACAGCGCGATGCTTCAATACATTCTGGAAAATATCGGACTGGAGCAGCGATCCAGAGGTAGATTGCAAGAAAGTCAATAGCGAGAGCGCGATTCTTCAGTCCATTGTGAAGAACTATCAACTATCAGGCGGGAGCCGCGATCCAGAGGTAAATTGTGAGGACGCCTCCAACGATAGCTCGATTCTGCAATAAATTGCGAGGAAGTATCCGGCGGGAACCGATGTTGTTGTTGTAAACCGGGGGCCGACGACACCATTCTGAGACCCAAGACTTCATATTATAAACAACAGGGTGCGAGCCCCGGGAAGGGCACTCCTATGGGAAAAAAGCATCATGTGCCTCGGAGGGGGGATCAACACGACTTATTCTTCAGTAGTGAAACAACAACATCAACAACAACAGCAACAACAACAATAACAACAGCAACAGCAACAACACAAACAACACCAACACCAACACCAACACCAACCCCACCAGCACCACCAAAAACAACAACAACAACAACAACAACAACAACAACAACAACAACAACACCACCACCAACAACAACAACAACAACACCATCAATAATTGTTCACTGCGTTGAGCTCCCAATTTGCGCATCTAATTCTGCGCCCCCGCCCCCAAGCGGCCTCACCGAGCCCTTACCGCGAGCGCCCCCGCAGGGATACTGCAGTATGTGCTTCAGACAAAAATCCAGCCTACCAGCAGGTGCCGCCGCCGCAGGGAAATGTCTTATCCTCCAGTGGCCCCGGGGACCCACAGAAGCTCTTGGGCATCTGCGGGAATTCAATGCTCGACGACAAGTGTGCCCCAAGATTGCTTGCAGCTAGCAAGATGACTTATCGGATGTGCCTGATGCAGAGCCACTTCGGAGCAATCCTCACGCATTCCATGCCTTCCCTGAGGGCTCGGCTCAGCCTTACCGCGAGCGCACTAGTAGTGGCGACTATCATTGGCAGCGGCCCGCTGTCGAGTGCGCCCCTGTGCGTAAAGCGTGGAGGTACAGTGCCAGACCCATCTCGGCATGCGGTGGGGGCAGGGAGAGGATGTGAACGGGGCCGTTCTCTTTCTGATACCGAGGCGAATATACTCTACAGCGGGGACGCATGCGAGCGCTGCCCTCCCAATGCGCGCGCTTGCGCTTGCGACCGATGCGAGAGCGCGCCAGGTGCTGCCTCAGCGTGCGGGATCAGAGAAAAGGCAGGATCGGAAGATGGCGACGGGAACAGGGACCGGAGCCGGGCCGCCCGTGGCACGGAGAGATGGCGCGCGCACAGGCCCGCGGCGCCAAAGGGCGAGGCCTAAGACGGCGGGGGCTTCGCGTAGATGATGTCGGGCGAGGGCTGCGCAGACTCGCCCATGCCCCACTGCTGCTGCAGCATGCGCTGCTGCCTGGCAAAGAGCTCCTGCTGCTGCGCCTCGGCGCGCGCCTGCGCGTCCTGACGGTCCTGCTCGGTGGCCTTCTGCCACTGGGCCTGCATCTCCGCCGGGTCGCGCCTCTGCGTGGGGTGCCGGCCCTGCTGCACGAGCTTCTCCTCTTCCTGCAGTATTCTCTCCTCATCCGCCCAGCGCTGCAGCCTCTCGTTCACCAGGGCTATAGAGTCGTCCGCCCTGGTGAGGGCTTTCCTGGCGGGACAACAAAGCACAAAAACCGCCACTCCCCGGACCTCTGCTGGGGTGCGCCCTGACCAAAACTTCGAGGCGAATCCGGCGGTGGCGCGAGGGCTTCCCAGAAGGCCCCAAAGAGGCGAAAGCGAGGCAAGGGCAGCGGTATCGGTACCTCGCCGTCTTCCGATCCTCTGCGAGCCCTCGACGCTCGTGCGCACGGCCACTATCTTCTCCCACCGCTCGTCGAGGCCCTCCCGGGCGCGCTTGAGGACCTTGCCCGCGGCGCCCCAGAGCTGGGGTGCGTCGGCGCTGCCCTCCTTGGCGCGGGCCTCCCTCTGCGTGGCCGCCAGCCTCACCTGCTCGAGCCGCGCGGTCGAGTCCGTGATCGTAGCCTTGAGCGCCCCGACCTTCCGCATGGTGCTCGTCGCGAGCGCCATGGCCTGGCCGGCGCCCTCCTTGCTCTCCACGGCGCACGCCGCCTCCCAGGCCTCGCGCGCCATCTCGAGCGCCTCCTCCACGTCGCGCGCCGCCTCCACCAGGGCACGGGCGTGCTTCTTGCCGTCCCGCTGGTCGCTGCGGCAGAGCTCCGCCAGCTCCGCGGCCTCGGCGCGCATCTGCCCGAAGCGCTCCGCGCGCTCCCTCAGCTCGCGGAGCAGCGTGAGCTCTGGCAGGAAACCGAGCGCCGCCGGCTCCTTCGGCGCCGGCGGCGGCGGTGCCTCCTCCTCGCCTGCCTCGGCCGCGCGGTCTGCGCCGCCGCCCTCCTCGGCCGCCTCCTCCTCGTGGGCTTCCGAGGCCCCGCGCCTGCGGGACAGCTCCTCGACGGACACGTCAAACGAGAAGAAGCCGCCTCCTTGGGCCTCCTCCTCCTCGGGCTCCGCTGGCGGCTCCTCGGGGGGCTCCTCTGGAGGAACAGAAGACGGCGTGGGCATCGACCTCCGGAGCTCCGCACGGATTCCTTGGATCTGCGCTGGACCCCCTCCCCTGGCGCGCAAAGCGCGCCAGGGGCGGCGCCCGAGGCGCTGCCAGGGAAGCCCAGGCGCCGATCCAAGAAATTCGCGCGAACCTCCGAAAGTGTATGTTTACCCATCGGGCGGAAGAAATGGGTAAAACCATGAAGTAGAAGGCGTCGAAAGTAGATTGGCCGTTCGCCCGTCCCTTGAAAAGGGAAGAGGAAAAAACGTTCGAACCTTGACGAAGGAGGGCACCAACAGTCGACTGGGCTCTGGGAGTCCAAGCGGCCAAGAAAGCCCCAAGAGCACCCCAATAGAACCCCAAGATGGCAAAATCAATGGGCATTTTCTGTCTTGAATGATTTTCATTGTCGTTGTCGTCGCCGCTGCCGCCGTCGTCGTCGTCGCCGCCGTCGTCGTCGTCGTCATCGCCGCCGTCGTCGTCGCCGTCGTGGTCGCCACGGCCGTCGTCGTCGTCACCACTGTCGTGGTCGCCGCCGTCGCCGTCGTCGTCGCCGCCGTCGTCGTGGTCGCCGTCACCGTCGTCGTCGTCGTCGTCGTCGTCGTCGTCGCCGCCGCCGCCGCCGCCGTCGTCCTCATCGTCGTCGTCGCCGTCGTCGCCGTCGTCGCCGTCGTCGCCGTTGCCGCCGTCGTCGTCCTTCAGGGTGAGCGGCAGTGGCCGTAATGCCTTCGCGGTTGCTGCTGTCGACGACTTGGGGAGGTGCGGTTCTCTCCCCGCCTCGGCTCCTCCGCGGCGGGCGGAGCCTCCATCCGCACGTCGTCCCAGTCGACCCCGTCCTCCTTCGAGTGAGAGAAGTCTCGGCGGCGAGCGCGGGGGGGAAGTGAGAAGGAGAAGGCCTTCTCAGAAGGCGGCTGGGCTTCTGAGAAGCCCTCGCGCCTTCTGAGACGCTTATTTTCCCCACCATCCCGTGGTGTTGGGTCCTCGTTTTGAAGAAACGGTCCCCGCGTTCCCTTTTTCCTTCCTCCCTCCTCCCCCTCCCCCTTCGTCTTCCCTTCCTGCGATTCACCCACCCAGTACAGCGCTTCGTGGCCCCATAGGGAGCTCCAAGGAAGCCCCCAATGCCACCGTCCGCATGCGTCCCTGAACACCCAGTTTGGCATTTTCACCCACCCAGTACAGCGCTTCGCGGCCCCATAGGGAGCTCCACCGAAGCCCCCAGTGCCACCGTCCGCATGCGCCCTGGAACACCCAATTGGCATTTTCACCCACCCAGTACAACGTTTCGTGGACCCATAGGGAACTCCACCGAAGCCCCCAGGGCCGCCGTCCGCATGCGTCCCGGAACACCCAGTTTGGCATTTTCACCCACCCAGTACAGCGCTTTGCGGCCCCATAGGGAGCTCCACAGAAGCCGCCAGTGCCACCGTCCGCACGCGCCCCGGAACACCCAATTTGGCATTTTCACCCACCCACTACAACGTTGCGTGGCCACATAGGGAGCTCCACCCAAAAGCCCCCAAGGTCACCGTCCGCATGCGTCCCGGAACCGTGAAATTGACATTTTTACCCACCCAATAAAGCGTTTCGTGGCCCTATACGGAGCTCCACCGAAGCCCCCAATGCCACCGTCCGCATGCGACCCGGAATACCCAATTTGGCACTTTCACCCACGCAATACAACGCTTCGCGGCCCCATAAGGAGCTCCACAGAAGCCCTCAGCGGGACAACCCGCATGCGTCCCACATTCAATTTTGCATTTTCACCCACCTAGTACAGCGTTCCGTGGCCCCATGGGGGGTTCCACCGAAACCCCCACTGGGACCGCCCGCATGTGCCCCCCACACGCCCAATTTGGTATTTTCACAACAGCGCTTCGTGGCCGCATAGGGAGTTCCACCGAAACCCCCAGTGGGACCGGGACCGCCCGCATGCGTCCCACACACCCAATGTAGCATTTTCACCCACCAACTACAACGCTTCGTGGCCCCATGGTGAGCTCCACCGAAGCCCCCAGTGCTACCGCCTGCATGCGTTCCCCTTGGCCCAGTGCAGCGCTTCCTGGCACCATGGGGAGCTTCACCGAAGCCCAGTAAAACCGCCCGCATGCGCCCCACACTCCCAATTTGGCATTTTCGCCCACCCAGTACAACGTTTCGTGGCCACATAGGGAGCTCCACCGACGCCCCCAGTCACCCAGTGCAGCGCTTCGTGGCCCCATAGGGAGCTTCACCGAGGAAGATATTCACAATTGCGGTACCCACAACTGCATATGGTTGGGTCCTTCGCCTAGATAATTTTGTGTTTTCCGGGGAGGTTTGGAGAACTTCCCAGAAGGCTGGGGGACTTCCGAGTCTTCTGAGAAGGCCCGCCCCTTCACACTTCCCCCGGGCTCGCCGCCGACAGTCTGCACAAGTACAAGAACATTCGGAATTGGCTGCTAAGACGCTGACCGGCGCGAGTCGGTGCTGATCGACGCCAAGTCGGCGTCAATCGACGCTAGATCAGAGCTCTCTCGTCGATGACCTGACACTGGCGCACGCCAGCGTACTCGACTGAATGCATTCCGAGGACGTGCAAGGCTCCCACGAGTTGCTACCAGAGCTCAACTGCCCCGATACGCCACACGCAACCCGCAGCGTGCTGGCACGGAGCTCAGCATGCAGACTGCGAACGCCGGTCCGGCGCGACACGTTCGCCAAAGCGTGGGCCAGCGCGTGCCGAACAGACACGCAGCGCGATGGCACGGAAGCTTTTAGCACAGCACGTGCTGCGTTCCAACATGGGCGTATCAGGGCAGCTACGCGTTCGAAGCTCTGCGCAGATTTCTTGGATCAGCGCCTGGGCCGCCCAGGGCGCGCTCCGCGCGCCAGGGAGGGGGGGTCCAGCGCCGATCCAAGACAATCCACGCGGACGTCCGAGAGATCCTCTGAGATCCGACGTTGCGAAAAAACGACATCGCGGAAAATCGCGATCTGAGCCCTCGACCCCATCTCTCTGCGGCATGTTTCGACCTGGGTCGATCTGTGATGCCAGGCCAGTGCCCAGAATCCGCCGTCTCGATTTTTTTTGGAGGCACAAGACCCTGGCCTCTCAAGACTCTCGGCCACTTCCCCGAGACCAGTTCTTCATCCCGAGTCTTTTTGTTCAGGGTCCCGAGGCCCGGTGAGGGCCCCGAAAGGCCGAAAACGACGAAGAGCCTCCGTCTCGATTCTTTGTCGAGGCGCCAGATGTCTGGGGCTGTTCCCCTCTTCTCCTGCAGGTCGATCCAGACGTCGCCGAAGCGCCTCCTGCGCGCCTCGCCGGGAGGCGCGGCGGGCGCCTCGCCCGCCTCGGCGTCGGCCTCGCCGACGCGGTCGTCCACCTCGAAGGCGGGCCTCCTGGGGAAACCAAAGGATGTCCGACGGGCAGGGTGACGGGGCTAGACCGCGAGCCTGGGGGGGGGGGGAGTGAAGAGGGGGCGGGCCTCCTCCGAAGGCTCGGAAGTCCCCCGGCCTTCCGAGAAGATTTCTATAAGCCTCCCCCGAAGACACAACAAGCTTCTCAGAAGGCGCGAGGGCTTCTGAGAAGCCCCGCCGCCTTCTGAGAGAGGGCCTCGTCCTTCCCACTGCCCCCCCCCGCTCGCCGCCGAGCGGGGCCGTTGTGTGCCCGTTTCTGCTCGACGGGGGTCCTGGGCGGGGGGTCCTGGGTGCGGAGTCCTGGGCGGGAGGTCCTGGGCGGGGGGTCTTAGGCGAAAGCTTTAGGCGAGAGTGCCGCCGCACCCTAATTCTTATACGCAAGTGCGGGGTGCTACGCACGATGTTCTTTCATCCAGCGGCTTTTCCACGGGAGAAAAGGGAACACCAAAAATGCTCGCGTCGTGCAGCAATCACGACGGCGAGTTATTGGTCGTTTCCGGCCTCCAGACGCCCTCGACGGGCCTCGGGACCGTCACAATAGAACTCGAGATGAAGAACTTGCCCTGGGGAAAGGATCGGGACTTCTGGGGAGCATTACGCATACCCAGATCTCTGACGGTATGTTTTTTTTCAAAAGGCGTTTGTTCCTAGGCATCGGGCCCTCAGGCCCGTTATCATTATCGGGCCTCCAAACCATCAAAAAAAATATGGGATAGAACTGCCCCAGGGGAAGGGGGCGGGACCCCTAGGGCCACGGATGGGAAAAAACAGAAAGTCGGATGCCTGGGAAGGCACCGATTCTGCTACTCCCCGGACTTCTCCCAGCACGGATCCAGAGGTGGCGACGAGGACTTCCCGAGAGGCCCCCCAGAGGGCGAGAACGAGGCCCAAGGTCAGCGGTACTGGCACCTTGTTTGGAGGCCTGGAGCTGGGCACGAACACCAACACGCGGGGGGGGCCTCCACGGGGGAAGGACGATCCCAGATGTCGGCGCTGGTAACAGCATTCCAGCCACCAAGGAAGCCCGGATATAAGACCATCACCGAGGTCGGGATCATCTTACCTCGGTGGAGGCACAACGCCGATGTCAGTGGTGTTGCCATTCCCTAGGCCCCAAGAGGCGCCCAAAGGCCCAAGATGCCCCCAGGAGACTCCAAGAGGCTTCCAAGAGGCCCCCAAGAGGCCCCCAAAACGGCCCCCAAGAGGCCTCAAAAGTGCCTCCAAGAGGCCCTCGAGAGGCCTCCCACGAGATTCCAACGAACATCCACCAGGCTTATGACCCAACCCAGGCACAGTGGCGGGACTTGCCGTGGGCAGCTGGATTAGTGTTGGGTCCAACCTCTAGGCCACCGGTGTTTCCTCCCCTGGCCTCTGCGAGCCCAGCCCGACCACGAGCTCGCCCAGAGCGCGCGCAATCTCGGGGCACTCCCGCAGCACTGCGGCGCCGCCCGCCCCCGCTGGCCGCAGCAGGGCGGCGGAGATGGCGGCCCGCAGCCTTGAGAGGAGGGGCTCGACATACGTACTAGCCACGTCGTTTGGTGGGCCAATGACCCAGACCCCTCGGGCAATGAACAAAAACATGACGCGAGGCTTTTCGCTATTTTCGGCCTCCAGGGGCCCTTACTGGGCCTTGGGACCGTCATCAAACGACTCAGGATGAAAAACGGTCCCGGGGAAGGGGTCCAGACCTCTGGGGGTCGACGTTATGAAAAAAATCATGACGTTGGAGGTCTGGGGAGCTCGGTGTTGCCAAACGTGTGTGACGCTGGAGCATCTATGTATGTATGTACACCGAGTTCCTTCGCCGAGCTCCCTGGCTCCCTGGCCGACCCAACGGCGTGGTGTATACATCGATCCCCTCCGAAGCCTGTTCGCCCTCGCGAGGTCGCCCAGGCCGAGCCTTCTGCGCCGCGACAGCGGCAGCACCCAGCGCGCCTCCAGAAGAAAGAAAAAACTGCATAAGCATAAACTCTCGGAGCTGGGCGCGGATGCCTTGAACTGGTGCTGGCCCCCCCAACTCTTTCCTGGCGCGCGCCAGGGGCGGCGCTGGAGGCGCCGCCAGGGTGGCCCCAGCGTAGATAAAAAACATCAGAGCTGAGCTCCGAAAAACACTACCAGAACCCTAGACCCCATCCCTCTGCGGCATGTTTCGATCTGGATCGATCTGTGATGGCCCCGGGCCCGAAGCTGGGCGAAAATGCCCAAGGCCTGGCTTGAGGGCCCCGTGAGAGACAGCAAATCACGATCTCGGGGTCCGCAAATTTGTGTGTTGTGCCGTTCGTTTGCAGAGGGACATCAGCTGCATCAACGCAGACTTGTGGAGTCCCGCACGGATTTCTCGGATCGGCTCTGGACCAACCTCCCTGGGGGCTCCAGCGCCGATCCGAGAAATCCGCGCGGACCTTCGAGAAAGCATGCATTGTTTGATTCATATTGTTTGTGCCCCGAGCGTCTTCTTTATGTTTACCATTATTATGCATATTATTGTCAGTACTATTCGTACTACTCTTATTATTAGAAGTAGTATTAGTAGTTTTATTATTAGTATTATTATGGTGGTTATGATTTTTATCATAATTATTATCATCAGCATTACTATTATTATTATCAATAATAATATTATTATTATCATTCGTATTATTATCCTTGTCATTACTGTTATTAGTCGTAGTTTTCGTTGTCTTCCCCTTCTTCGAGCGCCTCGCCCGCGTGGCCGAAGACCGAGACAGCCCGGACCTGCCAGGCGTGTATCGGCGGCGAGCCAGGGAGGGATGTGAGAAGGGGCGGGCCTTCTCCGAGGGCCCGGAAGTCCCCTGGCCTTTCGAGGCGTTTTCTATTAGCCTTCCCCGAAAACACAAAACTTCTCAGAAGACCGACGGCCTTTTGAGAAGTTCCGCCGCCTTCTGAGAATGCGAGGCGGGAATCTATCCATATCTACCGCCTGGGGAGCCGCAGCCCTTGGACCCCAGCGGGCGGTAGCTATGGATATATCTGGGCCCAAGGGGGCCCAAATGTATTCATATCCACCGCCTGCCGACGTTCCCGAAGATCGCTCCCCCAGGCGATGGTTATGGATGAATTCCCGCTTCGGAGAGAACGCCTTCTCCTTCTCACTTCCCCTTCTCGCTCTCCGCCGATTTCGGGAAAACGCCCGGCTCCGATACCGCTACCCCCCGGACCGATCCCGGGGTGCATCATTTTGGCAAGAATTTCGAAGCGAATCCAGCGGTGGCGCCGAGGGCCTCCAAGGAAACCCAAGAAGGCGAAAACGGGGCGAGGCTGCGGTATGGGCCGCATGGCCGAAAACCGAGACAGCCCAGACCTGCCGGGCGTCTAGGTCGCAGAGCGCGCTGCAGCCGCCGCGGGCGCCGCAGGACAGCGGCCTCAGGAAGGCCAGCAGCAGCAGTGCCGGCAGCGCGCCCGAGCGGTCCACGTCCGGCAGCACGGTGAGGCCGCGCAGCCGAGGCCCTCCGCCTTCGCCTGGGTCCTGCTAGGAGGGCGGGCTGAGGCGGCAGCTGCAGCCGAAACTGGTAGCAAGGCTGTGCGGTAGGGATTCGACTGCACGCAAGAGCGGCCCGGGGGCCGAACGGTCATTCACTATCCTGGGGCGCGTGGCTGAAACGGGGCTCCGCGCGCAGATTGTTGTTGTTGCTGCTGCTGATATTGTTGCTGCTGCTGTTGTTGTTGCGGTTGTGGGTTGATGTTGTTGTTGGTGTTGTTGGTGCTGCTGCTGTTGTTGGGTTTGATGATGTTGGTGTTGTTGCTGCTGCTGTTGTTGCTGTTGTTGTTGGGTTCTCAGTTCAACAAAAAAGTGGTTGCTGATCCCCCTGCCTGGTAGCCAACGCACTTTTCAATTACACTGCTTTTCCCAGGGTTCGCATCTGGTTTTTTACACGGAAAATAAAGTGTGACCAGACTGGGTTGTTGGCCCCTGGCTTACAACAGCAACAACAACAACAACAAGTCATCGCTCTTATCTGCTCGCGTGTCATTCATCACGTCTATCCCAAGCCATCGAAACCCGCACTTTCCGTCTTCGATCGTACCCCCACGGGGGTATATCTTCCTTACCTGCAGCGTGCATGTGGTACGGCCCCTGAAGCAGGGGAAGAGAGGAAGGAAGGGGCAAGGCAAAGGATGATGATGGAGCACGAGAGAGAGAGAGAGAAGCAGAAAGGGGGCTAGGAACAGAAAACAAGTGGCAGAATCGGACAGGCAGATCGGGCGGATGGGCCATAACGAGCGGGTCCGGAAGGTGGGCCCAGGCGGCCAGGTCGAGCAACCGGGCCGCTGAAGCGTGCGTCCTGCATGAACCGCGAGGAATTCCCAAGCGATAGCGCGATCTGCAACGGGGCCACGAAAGGCAGCGGGGGGCCACGGAGGAACGATGCCACGAAGGCTAGCGAAGGGGCCACGAGAGGCTGCAACGGGGCCACGAAGGGTAGCGAAAAAGACAACGAATGGCCGCAACGGGGCCACGAAGGGCAGCGTGGGAGCTACGAAGGGCTGCAACGGGCCACGAAAGGCAGCGAGGGGACCACGAAGGGCTGCAACGGGGCCACGAAGGGCAGCGAGAACAGTAGAGCGTTTAGCGTGTACGTGGCACCCTACCCTCGACGTTCAGCGCGATCTCCGCATTTTTCGCTTAGCGTGTACCGGCGTCGATTTTTCGTGTCGCGTGTACCTCCTCCCCCGGGGCTGGCGGGGCGACCATGCACGCTAAACGAAACCCCCTGACCGTACTCCTGCTTCCTCCTCCCCCTCCTCCTCCTCCTCCTTCTCCTCCTCCTCCTCCTCCTCCTCCTCCTCCATCCTCCTCCTCCTCCTCTCCCTCTTCCTCTCCCTCATTTTCCCTCCCCTCCTTGTCCTCCTCCTCCTCCTCCGACATGCGGGGCGTGCGCAAGGCGATTGCGATGGCGATGTGCCGTCCGAGCTGTGGATGTCGAAGTTCCTCGGAAGAGGTGGTGGCAAGACTTTCTTGGGCGGGATATCTGGGCGAAGGGATATCGGACCCCGCATGCCAGAACAATCCCCTATGATGTGGTGTGGTATCCAGAAACATGCATGTGACATGTGGAAGCATTGCGCATGATGGTAAAATGATTGTTGTTGTTGTTGGTGGTTGTCGTCGCCGTCGCCCGCGACCCACCCGCGACCCGCCTGGAGACCCATCCCGGGACCCACCCGCGACCCACTCTCGACCCACCCGCGACCCACCCGCGACCCGCCTGCGACCCGCCCGCGACCCGCCCGCGACCCACCCGCGACCTTCCCCGCGCCCGCCCCTCACTCTTATCCGAAACAGCGGGGTGCTGAATAGGAGTGGCCTTTGGTGCGCGGCGTTTTGGGGGGCCGCAGGGGGACCAAACACAAGCGCGCAAGCGCGCAAGACGCTGCTATCGCATCGCGTTCGGCGATCGGGGGACCCCGATGGGCCCGCACCCAAGGTCACTCCAGCGAAGGGTCAATCTTACATGTAGTCGAAGGGTACGAGCCCCTTGGACGCCCGTGCTGAAGCTTTTCGAGCGCGGCAGGCCATCGAGAATGGTCAGGGATGGACCAGAGAGGCACGGATGCAAGGGTACCCTGCGGAATGTTACGTACTCCAGATTTCGTAACAAAGGGAGGGGGGTCTCATTTCGGAGGGGGTCTCTTCCAGGCTATCTTGGAGGGCCTGGGGGGTCTGGGGACGATGTTTTGGAGGGTTCTCCCACGGGGGAGGTCTGAAATGGCTTGTCTTGGAGGCTCCAGACCCCCTCCCTGTTATTACGAAATCTGGAGTACCCACTCCTACGATCGGCTTCGACTGCAACCTCGGCCAGGAGCAGACGCGGCCACGCCGAGCTCGGCCAGCTCGACCCGACCAGTGGTGAACTCGGCGCCCGGGCGAACTCGGCCGGCCGACCCCGGCCTCGGCCGAGTTGCATTCGGCCCGGGCCGAGCTCGGCCTGGCCGAGGGGAAGACAGGTGCACCTCCCTCCTCCTCCTCCTCCTCCTCCTCCTCCTCCTCCTCCTCCTCCTCCTCCTCCTCCTCCTAGCAAAGGGGGGGTTTGAGAATCAGCTCACGTAGCTGATTTTCCTGGCGCCTCCTGGCGCCGGAGGCGGCCATGTATCGAGGAACGGGCCCCTCGGTGAGGCCGAAGCCAGCTGCGTGCAGCAAATTTCGTACCCCC
Organism: Prorocentrum cordatum; assembly: GCA_963575745.1. Classification (NCBI taxonomy): domain Eukaryota; class Dinophyceae; order Prorocentrales; family Prorocentraceae; genus Prorocentrum; species Prorocentrum cordatum. The sequence continues at coordinate 1,801,717 of CAUYUJ010015393.1, forward strand.
CCCTTTCCCAATCCCCCCCTTTCGCCCGGCCCGACTTTCGTGCACCGTCATTCCCAGACCCCCGACGTCGTGTTTCTTCATGACGTCGACCCCTAGAGGTCTCGACCCACTCCCTGGGACCAGCTACTCATCCCGAGTCGTTTTTGTTCTCGGTCCCGAGGCCCGGCGGGGGCCCCCAGAGGCCGGAAACAACGAACAAAAAGGCCCGTCGTGAGTTTTGTCATGACTCGAGGGGGTCTGGGTAAGGGGCCGTACAGACGGACCCTCTGGGGTGCATCGAGGCGCATGGTCGGAGGAGGGCGAGCTGAGGCAGCGGCAGTTGGCCTTCGGGGGTAGGGGGCAAACAAACCTACCTCGCTTTTGACCACCCTCGCTTCCAAGAGATACCAAGCGATGCCAAACTACGGCCTGTACTGGTCAGGCCGCTTGACGAGGAGGCGCGTGGTACGACTTGGTTTTGCCTGGAAGCGAAAGCGGGGTAGGTAATTCACGCTCTGAGGGGGGGGGGGAGCTCGTCGCCACGGCTGGGCACAGCTCGAAGAACTGGTGCGTCTGGACCCTGAGAGGGATCCGCGGACCGATTCGAGCTGCCGTTGCCTCAACGCGCCCGGCTTCGGCCTGGACAAGAATCATGGCGGAGGGTTGCTCCCTCTGTTTGGCGCTCGGGGGCCCGTGCTGGGCCAGGGGACCGTCAACAAGAGCACTCGGGATGAAGAGCCGGTGCCCAGGAAGGGGTCCAGACCTCTGGGGGGTCCGCGTCATGAGAAAACCACGACGTCGGGTATCTGGGTCCTGCGAGCTCGAACAGCTCTGGCCCTCGACGTTGTAGAAGATGGCTACCCGCTCGGCACGGCGGGCCCAGGAGCGGTCTATCAGCTCGTCCGCGCTGGCCTGGGCGGCGGCGATGCCCGCCTCCGTCTGCTCGAGCGCTCGCCGCATGGACACCTCGGTCTGCTTGGCCGCCGACGGCTTCGCGAGGGCGGTGGTAAGCCTGTCTCGCAGGCTGTGCAGCCGCTGCATCTTCTTCTGCAGCTCCGCCTCGTCGTTCTGGCGCAGGACGGGGTCCGTCTGCCTTCTCAAGCGTGCCACCGTGCCCCGCGAGGGGCACGAGACGACCATGCCGGTGGGGCCCAGGAGGTCACCGGCGCCGAAGCCGCCCCCGACCCTAGCTGGGCGGCCCCTGTGCAGGCAGATTCGCCAGTGCAGCTGGAAAGGGTGCACGGGCCGGTACTTCTCGAACTGCTCTTTGGCCAGGCTGGGCGGTACTCTGCCGTTGGCGATGCTCTGCAGGATCTGCATGGAGTCGCAGGTGCCGGCGTAGGGCGTTCGGCACGCGCGGCTCCAGCTGGCCTCGTGCTCCTGCTGGCCGTTCGTGGCATCCTTCGGCCCGGCCCGCTCGGCGAGGTCCTGCTCCTTCTGCTTCAGCTTCTCCTCGTCTGCGATGGCCTGGAGAAGCTGCGCCTGGAACAGACAACTCAACGGAGTAAGGATAAGCTGTCGGAGCACCGCGCGGAGTCCTCGGACCGGCGCCGGGCCCTTCTCTCCGGCGCGCGGAGGCGCTGAAGACGCGGGCAGGGAGGCCCAGGCGCCGATGCAAGCAATCCGAGCGCAGCTCCGGCAGCCTACGGCAGGTTCGCGTCGTGACGACCCCGGCGTTGGTTTCTGACACCGCGTGGATCGTTTAACCTTGAACGATCGGCGGCTTTCCGATCGCGCGATCGTTCCATCTAGGCCGACTCTGGGCCTCTGGCGGCATTCAACCTTGAACGCCCGCGGCGGGGTCGCCGCTGGTCGACACGACGCGAACCTACCGTACGCTCGTGCCGCTTTGTCCGTCCTCGAGCCTCGGCGGACTTGTCCTCCGGCTGCGGCTTCCTGCTGAGCGAGAACGAGATCTTCGCCCGCGACTGGTCCTCGTTGTCCGCGAGCGCCTGCAGCAGCCGGGCCTCCGGGGAGGCGCCCTGCTCCTCCGCGCCCTGCTGCGCCTCGGGCCTGCCCTTGGTGCCCTGGGCCTTGAGCCTCTGCTCGCACCGCTCCGCGTGCCGCAGCGCCGCCCTCCGCGCCGCGATCGCGCCCATCCTGAGGCAGAAGACCTTCTCCTCCTCCTGCCGGGCCGCGCGTCGAGGGTCGCGAGCGGCGAACGGATCCGCATCCGCGCCCTCGCGATCTGGACTCTGGGCGCGATGCCGCGGAGGCGCGGTCGCGCGGATGCGCGGTCGCGCGGGGGACATCCGCGGGAACACGCCCCGTGTATATGTGCGGGGTCGCGGCCCAGGGGCCCGGCTCGCGAGGCCGTGGATAGGATCCTGTTTCTCGCCCAGGAGAAGGGGTGAGGGGGGCAGGCCCTCTCAGGAGGCGGCGGGCTTCTCAGTGCCTCCTGGGTAGCCGTCCCTGCCTTCAGAAAAAAAAAAAAAAAAAAAAAAAAAAAAAAAAAAAAGCTCCGCAGAAGGCGGGAGGCCTTCGGAGCCTTCCGAAAAGGCCCGACCCCTCCCCTGAGATCCGACGTCAGAAGAACATGCAACACCGAGAAAAATCAAGACCGGAGCTCCAGGCCCCATCTCTCTGCGGCATGTGACGAGCCAGGTCGATCTGTGATGGCTGGCCAGTGCCCAGACACGAGACACGGGCCCCCGACCTCTCTAGACTTGCGACCACTTCCCTGGGACCAGCATTTCATTCCGGTTCGTTTTTTGACGGTCCCGAGGCCCGGTACGGGCCCATGAGAGGCCCAAAACGACGAAGAGCCTCCGTCTCGACAGTCATTGAGGCGCCGGATGTCTGGGGCCGATTATTTCTTCCTCTGCTCCTGCAGGTGGTGGCCCCGGGGCCCGAAACCGAGCGAAAACGCCCGGTCGTCGCGGCGCGGCGAGAGAGAGCGGGAGGAAAGGCGAGGACGACGACGACGACGACGACGACGACGACGACGACGGCGACGGCGACAACGACGACGACGGCGACAACGACGACGACGGCGGCGACGAAAGACGACGACGACGCCCGGATCTCGGGGCTCCCCCCTGGGGCGCGCCGCCGACCTGTAGCCCGGGGCACGCCACCACCCAGGCGCGCCGCTGCGGGACGAAGCGCAGCGATAGCGGCTGGTCTGGCGCCGCCGCGGCCGCATCCTCCGCCACCGCCGCTGGAGGCCCCTCCTTCGGACGCCCGAAGTGGATGCAGATACAGTCGGACTTGATTGGAAAGGGCACGCGAGAGGACACAAGACCATTCTGAAGGCCACATTACCATAGGAATGTGAGAAGGTATGGGCCGCGAGGCACAGGACACAAGGGTACCATTGCTCTGGCAGGGTCGACCTGCTAATCAGGGGCGACTATCTGTCGCCGCGCCGTTTGAACTCGACCCGCTCAAGTGGACGACGCCGACAACAAGGCAAACCCACGGCAAGGCCTGCGCCCCGCGCCCCAAGAGACGCAGCCGGCGCCGCGGCAAACCCAGGGCAAAGTCTGTGTCCGAGGCGGAGTTTGCCCTGGTGGCAGCCGCGCCCTCCCCAATGCAGAAGGCCGCGCATCGGAACAACCGGCGCGGCGACGCATAAAACACATGGGCACTATGTCCAATAGCAGATGTTCTTCAAAACGACAGCGGCCGCTGTTGGGCAGCCGGCCGCCTGTCCCAAGCGGACAGCGATGCGCGGGGAGTCCTGCCCAAAATGCACAGCAACTGCTGTCGGCCCTCGCGGCCATTGGTTCCGTCCCTGTTTCGATCGTGCAGGCCTCTGGCAGGGCACTTGCGGCGGTGTCCGGCGCCGCCTCGCTGAGGCAGTCGATCTCGGACATGAAGGCCGCGAAGGCGTCCTCGGAGACCTCGCGGGCGGCCCCGGCCTGAGGGCCCTCGGCCGCCGCGCCCGGCCCGCCCGAGGCCTGGGGCTCCGACGCGGCAGGGTCGCCTCCGGCCTCCACGCCCGCGATCTCGGACATGAAGGCGTTCATGTCCGCGTCGTCCGCCGCGGCCAGCTTGCCGGAGGAACCGCCTCCTGCCTCCACGCCCGCGATCTCGGACATGAAGGCGTCCATGTCCACGTCGTCCGCCACGGCCGGCTTGCCGGAGGAACCACCTTCTGCCTCCACGCCCGCGATTTCGGACATGAAGGCGTCCATGTCCACGTCGTCGGCGCCGGCGGCCTCGGCGGCGGCGGGCTCGTCACCGTCCTGGCGCTCGCCGTCGACTGCCGCGGGCTGCTGCTTGCCGTCGGCCTGGGCGCTGCCCTCCGCGTCCTTGGGCGGATGCTCCTCGGGCCCCTTGCTATCCGCGTGGGCAGAGCCGTCGTCTCCGGCGGCACGGAGCAGGGCGGCCAACTTGGACGCCGCCAGCTTGTCGCCGTCGGCCGCTGCAGCCAGCTTGGGCGGCATGACCACGGCCTTGGCCCTGAGCCGCTGCTGCAGCTGCGACACGCTCAGGGAGCAGAGCTCGTCCTCGGCCCTGCCCTGCGACGGCGCCGGCAGCTCTGCCTGCTCCTCCTGGGGCGCGGGCGCCTCGAGGAGAGAACTCTGCAGAACGCACAGGCTTCGCTGGAGGTCCGCGCGGGCTCCCTGCATCGGCGCGGGGCCCCCCCCCTCCACGCCCCTGGCCTGCGGGGCGCGCCAGGGTCAGGGGAGGGCGGGGCCCGGAGCCGATCCAGGAAATCTGCGCGGAGCTCTGGAAGCTCATGCTCACGCCGCTGCTTCCTCACCACCTCGGAGCAGCATGGCGAGTCGAGGCCACTGCAGCTCAGCATCGGCCCCCGGACCCTTCCTGGGGGTCCAGCCGCACCCAGCTTTCCGAGCTGCGCCCCGCCGTGGCGACGAGCTGCCGCTGCCTCAGCCTCGCCCTCCTCCGACGATGCGCCTCCATGCGCGGGGCCGCGACCTTCCCGCCCAGCACGCTGGAGAGGAACCCCGCCATGAGCATGCCTTGGGCGCTGCTTCAAGGGGAGGGGGGGGGGGCGATAAATGGCGGGGGCGCAGAAGCGTGCACCTTCCACGTACCTGTTGTTGGCCCCAGAGGTCCCTCTACAGGGCCCCGAAGGGGCGCAACAGGTGCGCTTTTCTTCATCCCCCCCCCACTTATCTAGAGGCCTCCTGGATGGGATCGGAGTGGATGGGGACGGAGCATCGCGCCGCATCGCCGATGCATCGACGATGCGTCGCCGATGCATCGCCGATGCAGCGGCGACGTCGGCGACGCATCGGCGCCGTCGGCGTGGAGAAAATCGGGCTCCACATCGAGCCGCATCGCCGATGCATCGGCGATGCAGCGCGATCCTCCGACCCCATCGACTCCGACCCCCCCCCCTCCCCCCCATATTGCGCAACGCCCAAATGCCCTCCGCGCCGCTGCGGCCGGGCACGGTGGGGCCCTCCTCCGCCACGCCGCGGCCCTCGGCGACGACGACGACGACGACGACGACGACGACGTCGACGACGACGACGACGACGACCCCGACCACGACGACGATCCCGACGACGACGACGACGACGACGACGACGACGACGACGACGACGACGACGACGACGACCACGACCACGACCACGACTATGACCACGACCACGACCACGACCACGCTGACGTCCACGAAGACGACCACGACCACGACCACCACCACGACCACGACCACGAAGACGCGCCGCCGTGGGGTCCGCCTCCGCGCCGCCGCCGCCCTCGACCGCAGGCCGCACGGCGGCCTCGGCGGCGGCCGAGGGCTCCTCCGCCTCCGAGCGGGCGGCGGGCGGCTCGGGGGCGGCCGCCGCCTCGACACCCTCCGCGCCGCCCGCCGCGGGGGCCGCCGCGCCCTCCTCGGCCGCCCCCTCGGCCCCCGGCTCTCCGCCCTCGCCGCCCTCGGTGGCGGTGGCTGCCTCCTCTCGAAGGGCAGCGAGAGGGGGGGGGGGGACTGGCACAGCGAGGACACAGATCGGCCCGGAATCCACGGCACCTCGCCGACAGATCGGCGACAGGCCCCCCCCCCAGAGGGAATCCGTGAGCTCCGGGGCGGGGGTGGGGCTGTGAGGCCCCTACTCGGGGAACACTGGGCGTTTGGCGGGTCGACGAGTTCCCCCCTGAGCCGATCCCCCCCCCCTGTCGTTGCCCCCCGCCCTCCTCGGCCGCCCCCTCGGCCCCGGGCGCTCCGCCCTCGCCGCCCTCGCTCGCGCTCGGACCATTAACTGCCCCCACACCGAAGCGCGCTCGCGGCGAGGTCGGGAATGACACAGCTTCAAGCCAGCAGCTTCTGGCTCGCCTCTTCCCCCCCGCTCCCCGCCCCCCCCCTTTTCAGTGGCTTCTGTTGCGGTAGGAGGCTTTAGGGAGCTTCCGGGGGGCTGCGGGGGGGCGCAGGATCCAAGCGCGCAGGCCGGTGCTCGGGGAGGGACACCTGCGGGGGCCCGCACCAGAGGCCACTCCGGCGAAGGGTCACCCTGAAGTGCAGCCGACGCCTCCTCCTTCTCCTCCTCCTCCTCCTCCTCCTCCTCCTCCTCCTCCTCCTCCTCCTCCGCCCTCCTCCTCCTCTTCCTCCTCCTCCTCCTCTTCCTCCTCCTCCTCCTCCTCCCTGTGCTATCTCTGGTGGTCACAGTGGCCGCCCCCTCGGCCCCCGGCTCTCCGCCCTCGCCGCCCTCGGTGGCGGTGGCCGCCTCTGCACCGCGAAAACCTGCACAGTAGGCTCGCACGTGGCGAGGAGTCGTGCTATAGAAGAGGTGTAGGGGCACGTGTGTGTGCTCGAGTGCTGGAATTCTTGAGGTGGTCCGGGGCTCCTGTGGGTTCCCCCGAAGCCATCGGGGACGAGAGACTTTTGTGGGGCACCTGCTGGCAGGCCGGGTCTTCTATTACGCAGCACCCCGCAGATGCTGATGAGAGTGAGGGGGCGGTGGGGACGTCGGCAGTTTGCGAGACTCTGCAGAAGGCCGCCGCAGGCGCCAAAGTTTAACACATTGTGCAACGAGCCCGCCGCCGGCAGGCGCCGATTTTTTCGTTGAACCAATGTGAGTCGGTATCGCGGGTGGGTCGAGGGTGGGACGACGACAACAAGCAACAGCAACAGCAACAGCAACAGCAACAGAAACAGCAACAACAACAACAACAACAACAACAACAACAAGAACAAGAACAGCAACAGCAACAACAACAACAACAACAATGACAATCATTTTACCCTCATGCGCGATGCTTCCACACGCAGCATGCGACAATCATGCTAACCATTCCCATCATGGGGGATTGCTGCTCTATAGCAGGGGTCCGTTATTCCCATTCCCAGATCTCCCGCCAAATGAGGTCTTGCAAATACCTCCTCCGAGGAATTTCAACATATTCCGCCTCGAAAACACATGCCCGCTCCCTGCTGCGCCAATGCGAGACCGCCAGTGGAGCCCCAGCCAAGGGTAAAGCACAAGGAAGCATCGAGCGACAGGATTGGCTTGGTGGGGATGGGGGCTGTCGGCGGCGAGGCAAGGACCTGGCCCTGAATAGAAAGGGAGGAAGTCTCGAGCAGGGGTGTTGTTGTTGCTGGGAGCGGCGCCAATGCAGAAGAGAGTATGGCGCTAGTCCAGCGTAAAACAAAACGAAGTCTCGAGCGGGAGCGCTGGTTCTGTTGGGGCAGCGGTTGTCGGCCGCGAGGAGGAACACCGCCTTGAGCACGAAGGGAAGAAGTCTCGAGCGGGAGCCGCGGTTTTGTCGGGACGGGGACTGTCGGCGGCGAGGAACAGCATCGTCCTCAGGAAAAAGGATGGAAGCCTCGAGCAGAAGCGTTGTTCTCGCTGGGGGCGGCGCCAATTCAAAAAAGAGTGGGGCGCCAGTCCAGCGTAAAACGGGAGGAAGTCTCGGGGGGGAGCGCTGCTTTTGGTGGGGCGGCGGTTTTCGGCGGCGAGCAACAGCACCGGCTCTGAGTTTTTTGTTGAGCAAAAGGAAGTCCTGAGCGGGAGCGTTGGTTTTGTTGGGGCGGCGGTTTTCGGCGGCGAGCAACAGCACCGGCTCTGCGTAAGAAAACAGGAAGTCTCGAGCGGGAGCGTTGGTTTTGTTGGGGCGGCGGTGTTCGGCGGCGAGCAACAGCACCGGCTCTGAGTACAAAAGGAGGAACTCTCCAGCGGGAGCGTTGTCGTTGGTGGGGGGCCCGTTTTGGCGCCCCCCCTAACCGCTCGAGCGTGAGCCGCATTTTCAATGAACATGTAGCCGGCGCCGAGGCGAGAGCGCCAAGGCGCCTGGGGGGGTCCAACAATAGTAATTGTTTAATAATCAACATCCAACAGCATCAACAACAACGACAACAACAACAAAAGCAGCAACAACAACAGCAGCAGCAACAACAACAACAACGCAACAAGCATAATCCTCACCACGAATCCCCAGCTCAGCCACACACCCAGGGACAATGAATGACCGTTCGGCCCCCTCACTCTGACGTTCCTGCTGTAAACAGACACCCATCGATGAGTTTTCCATGCGCCTTCAGGGAGAGCGGCGGTGTATAAAGTCGCTGCCTCTCAGTGGTGACTTCTACATCGCCACCCTCCCCTGAGGCCCAGAGAGAATCCACTGTGGGGGGGTGGGGTAAATATTTGTGTTGCGAATCCTTGGTCTTCCTCTTCTCGGCCCGCCTGGCGATGGCCTCCTCGACGTCGGAGAGGTCCATGTCGGACAAGTTCACGTCCGAGTCGGACGCGATCTCTGCGACGGTTGGATTGCCGCTATCACCCTGCTGGTCCTGGCTGCCCTCTGGCTGGTCTCCCGACGACTTGCTCTTATCCGCCGTGCCCTCGAGCGTAGCCTTGGACTCGTCGTCTCGGCTCTGGCTTCTGTCCCGCTCGGCCTCCCCGTCCACCTTCGGGTCCACTTCCTCCACCTCGATGGGGTCGGCCACAGCGGTGCCCTCCTTGGCGGGCGAGGGCGAGCGCTTTCTGCGGCCCTTCTTCCTCTGGCGCACCAACACTTGCGACTCGTCCGAAGACTCCCCAACGTCGACCAGCTTGTCCTCAGCCTCCGCGGCCTCCAGGTCCTCCGGCTTCGCACCCTCCTGCTGCGACATCACCTTCTTTGCGCTGGCCACGGACTTCGCGAGCTTTTCCTCCGCCCTGGCCACGGCGGCGAGCAGTTCCGCCGTGCCCTTTCCTTCACCCGATGCTGGTGTGTCGGCTGCTCTGGTAATTTCCATCCCCTCCTCCAGCACGGGAAACAAAAGGTACTGCTACTCCCCGGACCTCTCCTAGAGTGCGTTCTGACTAGACCTTCGAGGCGAATCCAGCTGCGGACACCAGGGCCTCACAGGAGGCCCCAAATGGCGAAGCAGGGTAGCCGTAGCAGTACCTTTTCCTCGTCTGACCTCCTCCTTGTCCGACTCGATGTCGACCACAGCTTCCTTCTCAGCCGTCGCCTTGATGGCCAGCGGGCCCCTGGCCTCTTCCTCGGCGGCCTTCGCCGCCGCAACCTTCGCAGCCGCTTCGGCCTTCGCCTCCGCGGCCACCTTCCTCTCCTTTCGCCGCTCCTGCATGCGCTGGATCCGCTCCTGGTTTGGTACGGCTTCGGGCTGCTCCCGGACAGCCCCCCCCCTGCAGTCCCAGCTGACCCCAGCAGGCCCCCCGAGGAGCCCAGGGCGGTCTCAGGGGCGCCGCCAGAGCCGGCGCCAGGGTCTTGAGACCGCCCCAGACTACTCGCGGGGCCTTTCGAGGCCAGCGGGCACTACCTGGGGGGGGGGGCTACCCGTGCGCCACCCGAAGCCTCACCATCCTGGTCGCTCATCATCTTTGCCAGCTCCGCCTCGGCCGAGTCGGCGGCTGGCCCCCCGTCGTCGGTGGCATCCTCTGCCGCGTCGTCGCCGCTGCTGCTGGCGCTGCTCCGGCTCCTGCTCTTGCCGCGGCGCCGCGCCCGGCTCCGGGACCTGCTGCGGCGCTTGGCCGACCGGCTGCGCTTGTCCCTCTGCTTCTTCTTGTCCTTCGACCGCGACCGGGCCCGCCGGCTCCTCGACCTGCTGCGCTTGGCCTTCTCCTTGCCCCTGGACCGACTCCGCTTGGCCCTGTCCCGGTCCTTGTCCTTTACCTTCTCCCTGTCGCGATCCTTCTCCCGCTCCCTGTCCTTCCTCTTCTCCTTCTCCTTGTCCTGACTCGCTCTCTCGGTCTCCCTCTGCAGCGCGATCATTTTCTCCTCTGCGGTGCCCGCCTTCCCCTCCGTTTTCGAGATCCTGGCCGCTTCACTGCCCTGCTCCTGGCCGCTCCCATTCGGCTCAACACTCTTCTCGTCGGCTCGTTTTTCGAACTGGCTGTCGCTGACTTTCTTGGCCTCCTCGGCGGCCTTCTCCCTTGCAGCCTTCTCCTCCTCAGAAAGTCAAGCCTGCATTAATATGAACTTCCGGAGCTCCGAACGGATTTCGTGGATCGGCGCTGGATCCCCCTCCCTGGCGCGCGGAGCGCACCAGGGGCGGCGCCAGAGGCGCCGTCATGGGGGCACAGCGACGGTACAAGAAATCCGCGCGGAGCTTCGAAAGTTTATCTTAACACAGTTTCCCGCTCTTCGACTCCTGCTCTTTGGCCGCCTGCTCCTTCGCTGCCTGCTCCTTGGCGGCCGCCTCCTCTTCCTCCTCGACCTCGGCAACCAAGGACTCGGGGGGCCGAACAGGATCGTCGCCCTGGCTCCGCGCGCTGTCCGCATCGCTCTCGCACTGGTCGTCCGGCTCGAAGAGCAGGTAGGCTCCATCCTTGAGGACCTCCACCTTCTCCAGCTGGCTTTTGCCGTCCTTCCCGGGGGAACGCATGTAGAGAAACGAACGCCTGCATAAACAACGATTGTTGGAGGTCCGCGCAGATGTCTGCGCAGATTTCTTGGATCGGCGCTGGAACTCCCCCCCACTCTTCCCTGGCGCGCGGAGCGCGCCAGGGGCGGCGCCAGAGGCGCCGCGGGGGGTCCCAGCGCGGTTCCAGGAATTCCGCGCGGAGCTCTGGAAACATATGGCGATATTACTGCTCCCTGGTACGTTTCGACCAGAAATTTCTAGATAATCCAACAATGGCGACGAGTGCCTTCCACGACGAGCAGCGGTATCGGAACTGTAGACACACACACACACGAGAAGAAATCTTGCCATAAGAGATGTTGGTGCACATTCTTTGTGGGCTCTTGAAGGCGCTAAGATGCCCCAGCGTTCCTGTGGGTCCCTGGGGAGATCAGGGGGCAATGCAAGTCCGTGAGGCACCTGCTGGTAGGCCGATGCCTTCTTGGATGTGCCTACTGTATCTCGTGCTCTTCTGACCTTCGGGGGCGCCGCCATCTGCTTGAGCCTCTCCCCCTCCAGCTTCGAGGCACCGCTGGACCCAGGCACGAACGCGCAGCGTCGGGGGCCCGGGTCGGCCAGCGACGGCTGCGACAGCATCTGGGCATGGGCGGCCGCCAGGACCGGCGCCGCCTTGATGACCGCGGTCGTGGCTGGCTCTCCAGGCCTCGTATGGAGAGACTAGAGGGTACTGCTACCGCTACTCCCCGGACCTCTCCTGGGGTGCGTTCTGGCAGGATCTCGAGGCGAATCCAGCGGTGGCGACGAGGGCCTCCCAGGAGGGCGAAGAAGGGGGAAACGGGCGAAGGGTAGGGGTGTGGGTACCTGTTCCTCCTCCTATCTTAGAGGAAGAAAATCGGGGGTGGACAGAACCCCCAACAGTGACACGTCGATTAGTGAATTGTCCATTTTTCGGTTCTCGAGAGGGCGCCGCGGCCGTTATTTTCCAGGCTTGCGCCCGCCAAGTTTGGGCCTCAGGTCGTTTTCACTAAACCACGTTTTGCTAAAGGGAGGTCTGTCCATCCCCGAGAGAAAGCTGCATCAGCATCAGCTTTCGGAGCTCCGCGCGGAGCTCTGGCTTCGGCGCGCGGAGCCGGCGCGCGGAGAGGCGCCATGGGGCGGCACCAGAGGCGCCGCCACGGAGGACCCAGAGCCGATCCAAGAAGTCCGCGCGAACCCCTGGAAATCTACAGTCGGGGCGTTGACCTAAGGAACCCTAAATAAGGAACGAGGCCCCTTTTTCTCCATAAGTTGAACTTCGATTTCCGATCGAAAACCTAAGGAGAACCTGAGGCAAGCTGCGAAACACTTAAGGAACGCGGAGCCCCTCCCCAACCAAAGGGTTCCTTCTTCAGGGCCCCGACTGTATGTATCACTGCAGCTTGTGCCCCTTCGACCTCTGCGGCGGGCCAGCGAGCGACGGCTGGTAGTCGACGCACCGCAAGACCCCGTGCGCGAACAGGGGGGAGAAGGACGCCGCGAGGGTGGCCTTCAGCAGCAGCGGGTCCTCGCTGAAGATGCCCTCCAGGGCCGCGGGCCCCCCCTTGCCCGCCGCACGGACCTCCTCGCCCAACAGAGGGCCCGGTGCTGGCGCCGCTCCTGCGAGGAGGAAGGATCGATGCCCCGAGATCCGGGCGCTGCGATTTTGTCGCACTGGGCGTTTCCGCTTGCGCCCCCGTTCGGGCCCCGGGGCCCTCACTAAGTCGACCCGGCTCGCAGTGCTGCAGAAGCACGTGGTCTGTAGGGCTCCAGGCTGCGGTCGTGGCCTCCCGCGCTGCTGGAAGTTCGTCGCAACGTCGGATATCTCAGGGACAGAGGGGGACGGGCTCGGGGGGGGCAGCCTCGGGCTGGAACCAGCGACACCTCGCCAGTGCATCGGCGACAGGGCCCCGACCGCAGAACCCCGCGTGCCTGTGCGGGGGTGGGCAATCGGGCCCCGATCGGCGATCAGTGGGCGATTGGGGGTCGATGCCTCCTCCCCTGAGCCCGTCCCCGTCCCTGGCTGGCCTTCGGGACATAACTCAGACCTCTGGCGGCCGCTCGGGACGATCCGCACCCCGGGACGCCACTCTGCGAGGCGCTGCTGCTGGAGAGCGCCCCGAGGCTGGAAGGCCGCCGAGAACCGACGAAAACGCCCCCACACCTCGAACCCTCAAACCTCGAACCTCCAACCCCGAGCCTCCAGCCTCTGGCCCATCCCCCCCCAACTAGCGGCCTCCCAGATGGCGTCCGAGTAGATGGGGTCGGAGGATCGCGCCGCATCGCAAATGCATCGGCGATGCATCGGCGCCATCGGCGTGGAGAAGATCTGGCCCCACATCAAGCCGCATCGGCGATGCGGAGCGATCCATCTACTCGGCAACCCAATATCGGGGAGACGTCAGACTGGGATTCGGGGGACTCGGGTTGGCCTGACGGGGCCATCATGACAATGACGAGACACAGGCTAAATTGACGCTGGCTCCCGCCGCAGACATCCCAACCGCCAAAACCCAAGACACGCTTGCTGAAGAGCGTCGGCAAACCTAACTTCCCGCGTATTTGAGTCCTACGTTTCCCCGAGCCGCCGTCGTTGTCGTCGCCGTCGCCGTCGCCGCCGCCGCCGTCGTTGTAGCCTGGGCTGGGGAAACCGAAAGGTACCAATACCACTACTCCCCAGACCTCTCCTGGGGTGCGTTCTGACTAGGATTTCGAGGCGAATCCAGCGGTGGCGACGAGGGCCTCCCAGGAGGCCCCAGAAAGGGGAAAACGAGCGAAGGGTAGCGGTATGGGTACCTGTTCCTCCTCCTCCTCCTCCTCCTCCTCCTCCTCCTCCTCCTCATCATCATCATCATCATCAGCATCATCATCATCATCATCATCATCATCAGCATCATCATCATCATCATCATCATCATCATCATCATCATCATCCTTCTCCTCCTCTTCCTCCTCCTCCTCCTCCTCCTCCTCCATTCCTTCTCCGTGTAAATAACTTCCCCCTGTCGCACCCCGAGGCCAGCGGGCCTGGCGTTTCGCCTGAGATCTCCTCACCATTTACCACCCATGAAGCTTAAACATTGGCAACTGTTTCACAGATGGAGGGCGGGTGGTTTTCAAAATGTGGCTCTCGCCTTAGCGCCGCGCACACTCGTTTAACAAACATGCAAGAGCTTCACGGATCGAACGCCACCCGTTTTCAAAATGTGGCTCTCGAGTTAGCGCCGCGCACATTCGTTGCAAAAACTTGCAAGAGCTTCACGGATTGAACGCCACCCGTTTTCAAAATGTGGCTCTCGCCTTAGCGCCGCGCACACTCGTTGTAAGCATTCGCAAGAAATTCACAAATGGAGGGCCACCCATTTCCAAAATGTGGCTCTCGCCTTAGCGCCGCGCACATTAGTTTTATCAACTTACAAGAGCTTCACGGATTGAGGGCGGTTCCTTTTCGAAACGTGGCTCTCGCCTTAGCGCCGCGCACATTCGATTGAACATCCTGAAAGGGTTCCACGGATTCCCATGATCAGCATACCAGAGGTGGTGTGATGAAGGATTCAGGATAATGAGGGCGTAACAGTAACGTTGATTCGCAATGTTGAAGCCCCAGGAATGGCGTTCTGGCACGATTCCGGATCGTCAAGACGAAACAGTCAGGTTGATCTGTGGCGTTGGAATCTCGAGAATAATATTTTGGCATGCTCACGTGTCTTCAAACGGTTGTCTTCCAACCAGGCAGTTCCCTCAGTGGAAATGAACTTGTAGGGGCCTATGAAGAGAGAGCTTGGAGGGAGGGTTCATTCCAACATCGCTGATGAATCTTGGGTTTGCACTGGTCCTCCTCCTCCTCCTCCTCCTCCTCCTCCTCCTCCTCCTCCTCCTCCTCCTCGTCTCCTCCTCGTCCTCCTCCTCCTCCTCCTCCTCCTCCTCCTCCTCCTCCTCCTCCTCCTCCTCCTCCTCCTCCTCCTCGTCTCCTCCTCCTCCTCTTCTCCTCCTCATCGTCTCCTCCGCCTCGTCTCCTCCTCCTCCTCCTCGTCTCCTCCTCTCCTCCTCTCCTCCTCCTCTTCTCCTCCTCCTCCTCCTCCTCCTCCTCCTCTTCCTCCTCCTCCTCCTCCTCCTCCTCCTCCTCCTCCTCCTCTGATAGACCAACATTGCCCCCGATCCTGCCCCGACGTGCTCCAGCAGGCTCGCGGCCTGCGGCGCCCAGCCCAGCCGCGCCAGCAGCGCCACCAGCGCCCCTCGCCCCTCGGCGCCCCCCTCCGCGCCGGGCCCCCCGGCGCCGGCCGGCGGCAACAGCTGCAGCACGCGGAAGGCCGTGCCGCCCACCGCGCTGGCGAGCTCCAGGAGGCGTGCCTCGAAGACGACGCCAGGACGAGCAGAAATCCGGGCGAGGATCGATCGAGACTCTCTGAGATCCGGCGGCTCTGGAGGACGTATCGGGCGTCGCGGCCTTCTCGGAGCGTCCCCGAACGCTCTGAGAGCGTTCCGGGACGCTCTGGAACGGATTTTATCGACGTCCTGGCCCCGTCCGCGTGCCTGCTGGGCTTCCGGCCTCGGCCCTCGAGCGCCGAGGCTCCCCTGAGAGCTGGGTGCGGCAACTCTTTCCGCACCAGGTGAGGTCGCCCGGCTTCCCGCCCCCGGGCCATAGCAGACCGATCCGACTCGTAGAATGCCACGGAAAGATGGCGTCTAGGGCCTGGTCGTGATTTTTCGCGACGCTGCAGTCTTTCGCAACGTCAGATCTCAGGGCTGGCACCTGCCGGGCCTCCGGCCTCAATGGAGGCCTCCAGGAGCGCCTCTGGGGACCTCCGGAGGTCAGGACCTGGCGAGGCAGTATAAAGCCTGGGCATCCGCAGATAGTGATCGTTCAATGCGCGGCCACCAGAGGTCCCGACCACTTCTCCGCGGATAGTGCTGCGCCCCAGACCAGATGGATCCCCAGAGGCCGAACTCCAGGAAACCCGCCAGGATTGCGGAAGTCATCTTCTCGGAGATCTGGGACCCGAGACCCCTGTCGCCATGACTGTGTTTCATCACGTGGACCCCCCCGAGACCTGGACCCCTACCGGGGGACCAGCTCTTTCGTCCTGAGTCGTTTGCTGGGGCCCCTGGACGCCACAAATACTCCAGATTTCGTAATAAAGGGAGGGGGGTCTCATTTCGGGGGGGGTCTCTTCCAGGCTATCTTGGAGGGCCTGGGGGGTCTGGGGACGATGTTTTGGAGGGTTCTCCCACGGGGGAGGTCTGAAATGGCTTGTCTTGGAGGGTCCAGACCTCCTCCCTTTTATTACGAAATCTGGAGAAGCGAGAAACCCTCCGCGGCCGAGGGAGTGTGGGATCTGGGACGGCACCAAGATATTGGGGAGACGTAAGGCTCGGCTTCGGGGGGCTCGGGCTGGCCTGGCGGGGCCCCCACGAACATGACTAGACCGTCTGAAGTCTCGCGCGAGCTCCAGCTGCAGCCATCCCACGAACATCCAGGACGAGCTCGCCAAAACGCGTCGGCAGATCCGAGCTCCGGCGCACTCGAGCCCGAGCCCCACGCTTCCCCGACAAGACTCGGCTATACGCAAGAGTGACCCTGGGTAAGAGTGACCCTTGGTGCGCGGCATTCGGGGGGCGCGGGGGAGCCAAACCCGAGCGCGCAAGCCGCTTCCAGCGCAGCGCGCTCGGCGATTGGGGGACCCATTTGGGCCCGCACTTAAAGGTCACTCCGGCGAAAGGTCACTCTTACGTCTAGCCGAAAGACTGCCCGGGCGTGCCGGAGCGCCGGCGTGCTCCTCCGCGAAGCTGCGCGACCGCTCCAGGTGCGCCTGCCGCAGGGCCTGCGCCCCCTCCGCGCCGGCCTCCAGGGAGGGCAGCCCCCGCAGCCAGGCGGAGAACACGTTCCGCAGCATCACCGGCTCGCACAGGGCGCCGTCGTCGAAGCGGCGCCTGGCCAGCGCGGAGGCCCGGCAGGCCTGGATATCCGCCGGCACGCCATATGCGCCGCCGCTGGTGAGCGTCGGGCCCCGCACGTGTCTGGGCGCTGCCGCCTGCGGAGCGGCAGCCGGCGCCCCGCCGCACCGCCGCCGACGCGCGTCCACGTTCTGCGCCAAAGCCCGAGGCTTTGCCACGGAACGCTCGACGAGGGGCACGGAGAAGAGGGGCACGGTGCCCAACAGCCGATGTGTTTCAAAGTCGACAGCGGTCGCTCTTGGGCAGGAGGCTTGCTGTCTTCCACGGACAGCGCCCGCGGCGACACCAACAGCGACCCCCGTTCCAACGGGACAGGGACAGCTGTCGGCCTTCATACCCAGTGGGCTTCGAGGGGACTGCCCCTACCTGGGGTGGTGGGATGGTGGGGCTGAGATGCCATGGCCCAGTGGGATGGTGATAACTGAAACGATATTGAACCTCTCCTTCCCGTACACATTTCCAGGCATGCGACGTCCTGATATTTCCATTATGGGGCCCCCAGAAGTCCAGACCCTTGCCCCAGGACCGGTTGTTCATCCAGAGTCGTTTCTTGACGGGCCTGGGGCCCAGCGAGGGCCCCCTAAGGTCGAAAAAAAGCCCAACCCCTCCCATCCTGATTTTTTCACGACGCGAGCATGTGTGGGGTCCTTTCCGTGCCCATTTCGATCGTACAATTTTTCGGTCACCACAGAAGCACGGGGCCAGATGCGAAGTCCACAGTGGAGCGCCGCCCGTCGGGCCCCCTCCCACAGCCACATACCCCACAGCCCTCCCGCCTGTCGCCAGGCAGCCACATGTGAACCCCACTCCTGCTGGTCGCAAATATCCTTTTCCTCCTCCTCCTCCTCCTCCTTCTCCTCCTCTTCTTCCTCCTCCTCCTTCTCCTCCTCCTCCTCAGCCTCCTCCTCCTCCTCCTCCAGATCCTCTATCTCCTCCTTCTCCTCCTCCTCCTCCACCTCCCCATCCTCCCATCTCTCCTCCTCTTCCTCCTCCTCCGCTTCCTCCTCCTTCTCCTCACCATCACCACCATGATCATCACCATGACCATCACCATGACCATCATCATGGCCATCACTATCACGATCATAATCAGCAGCATCATCATCATCATCATCATCATCATCATCATCATCAGCATCAGCAGCAGCATCATCATCATCAGCAGCAGCAGCATCAATATCATCATCATCATCATCAGCAACAGCATCATCATCAACATCATGATAATCAGCATCAGCAGCAGCATAATCGTCATCATCATCGTCATCATTATCATCAGCATCATCATCAGCATCATCATCATCGTCACCGTCGTCGTCAGCAGCAGCAGCATCACAGCCACTACAACCACCACCACCATCACCATCATCATCAACATCGTCATCATCATCACCGTCACCATCAGCAGCAGCAGCATCCTCATCATCCTCATCAGCATCATCAGCTTTATCACAATCATCAGCAACATCATCATCACAACCACCACCAACACCGTCGTCATCATCATCAGCATCATCATGATCAGCAGCAGTAGCAGCAACAGCAACAGCAGCATCATCATCAGCATCATCCTCATCAGCATCATCATCACCAGACTCATCATCATCATCACATTCATCACCACAACCATCATCCACATCATCATGATTCTCATCATCCTCATCACCAACATCACTGACAGCATCATCATCAACGTTGTCATTATCATCTTCATCTTTATCAGCAGCACCATCATCTTCAGCAGCATCATCACCATCATCATCAGCAGCACCACCACCATTATCATCAGCATCATCCTCATCATCATCATCATCATCATCATCATCGACATCGTCATCATCATCATCATCTTCATCATCATCTTCATCATCATCAGCATCGTCATCATGCTCATGATCATCATCGTCAGCATCAGCACCATCACCAGCATCATCACCATCAGCATCAGCAGCATCGTCACCATCACCAGCAACAACAACAGCACCATCGACATCATCATCGCCATCGTCGTCATCATCATGGCAATCACCATCAACATCATCATTAGCAGCATCATTATCGCCATCATCATGATCAGCATCATCGTAACCATCATCATCAACTACATCCCCACCATCATCAACAATTGCAATCATCACCGGCATCATTCTCGGCATCAGCGTCGTCACCGTCATCATCATCATCAGTATCATCGTCGCCATCAGCGTCAACGTCTCAACGTCACCCTTCTCCTCGTCATCCTCCTCATCGTCATGATGATCAGTACCAGCATCAGCATCAGCATCAGCATCAGCAGCATCAGCAACGGCATCATCATCATCATCCTCCTCCTCATCCTCATCCTGATCATCACCATCACCATCACAATCATCATCATCACCAGCATCATCATCAACGTCGTCGTCATAATCATAGTCAGAAGCAGCAGCACCATCAGAATCAGCAGCATCAGCATCAGCATCAGCATCAAGATAAGCATCATCATCGATAATATCATCATGAGCATCAGCATCAGCAGCACCAGCATCATCATCACATCATCATCATCATCATCATCATCAGCATCATCATCATCATCATTACCATCTACATCAGCATCAGCATCACCATCATCATCATCATCATCATCACCATCATCGACATCATCATCATCGCCCATTGTCGTCAGCAGCATTACAACGACCACCAGCATCAACATGACCAGCGTCATCATCAACATCGTCATCATAATTATCATCATCAGCAGCAGCATCATCATCCTCAGCAGCATCATCATTAGCATCAACAGCATCAGAACCACCACAACCACCTTCATCATCATCATCATCATCATCATCATCATCATCATCATCATCATCATCGTCAGCAGCAGCAACAGCAACAGCAGCATCATCATCATCATCATCCTCATCATCACGAGACTCATCACCATCACCGTCATCATCATGACCATCATCATCATCACCATCATCATTATCCTCATCAGCATCACAATCATCAGCATCATCAACATCGTCATCAGCATCATCAGCAGCAGCACCATAATCATCAGTAGCAGCATCATCGTCATCATGATCAGTAGCAGCACCACCGTCATCACCACCATCATCATCAGCAGCATCATGATCATTTTCTTCATCCTCATCATCAGCATCATCATCAACATGCTCATCATCAGCATCGTCAGCATCAGCACCATCACCAGCATCATCACCATCGTCATCATCATCAACAACAGCAGCATAATGGACATCGTCGTCGCCATCGTCGTCGTCATCATCATGGCAATCGTCATCATCATCATTAGCAGCATCATTATCGTCATCATCATCAGCAGCATCATCGTCATCATCATCATCAACAACAACAGCACCCTCATTACCATCAACAACGAAAGCAGCATCACCGGCATCGTTATCGGCATCAGCGTCGTCATCGCCATCGTCATCGTCATCGTCATAATCAGCAGCAGCATCATCGTCATCATCAGCAGCATCATCGTCATCATCAGCGTCATCGTCACCTCTCCTGCTTCTCCTCCTCCTCCTCCTGATCGTCATCAGAAGCAGCATCACCATCATCATCATCATCATCATCATCATCATCATCATCATCATCATCCACGTCCTCATTCTATTCCTCGTCCTCATCATCACCATCACCGTCACCGTCATCATCAGCATCATCATCTTCAGCATCATCACCATTAACGTCCGTCTTCATCAACAGCAGCAGCATCATCATTAGTTGCATCAGCAACAGCATCAGCATCAGCATAGTCATCATCATCGTCATCATCAGTATCAGCATCAGCAGCAGCAGCATCGTCATCATCATCAGCATCATCATTATCATCTGCATCTGCATCACCATCAACATCATCATCATCAGCAGCATCACCATCACCATCACCATCACCATCACCATGGTCATCGTCATCGTCATCGTCATCATCATCATCATCAGCATCAGCAGCAGCATCATCATGATCATCACCATCATCATCATCATCATCATCATCATCATCATCATCATCATCATCATCATCATCATCATCATCGGGGGGGTCCAAGAAGAAACACCGTGTGGGCTCTGCATTTGCGAGCGGGCGCGAGCGCGGATGTGCGCGGCAGCGCAGCCGGCTACTTGTTGCGGTCGCAGGCGAGACCGCCGACAGGGCGCGCGAGCGGGTCCTGCAGGCTCAGCGCCGTTGCCATGACCACCGCGTCCGCCAGGCATCCGAACAGAGCGCCGAAGAGGACCAGCCTGCAAAGTCGGAGGTCCAGCGGGAGCGCCAGCGCCAGCTGCCCCAGGACCGTCATCGAGGCGCGCTCGTCGATCGTGCTGTTGAGCGCCCCGCACTCGACCAGCGACGCCCGGGCCTCCTCCAGCCGCTCCTTCGTTGGCTGCGTGAGTTGTTGTTTGTTCTGTTTTGCTGTGGTGCGAATGGTCTTTCACATCACGAGGCAAGCCCCATGCCGCAAATGCCGACCAGTGCATAGAACACTGATGTGGTGGCAAGGCAACCACCGAGACACCGAGACCTTGCACAAACAGCAACGAGGCCCAAACAGCATGAGGGCAGGAAGGACAAGCAGAGAGGACAGACAAGAGGGGAAGACCGAGGGGCCAGGAAGGGGGAATGCCAGCAGTTTGGGGGAACTCAGCGCCTCAAGCATCATCGCTCACGAAACTGGGTAGCAAGTTTCCGGTCTCATATCTGTCACATGTGTCCATTTGTGCTACCGCTCCTCTGTAGGCTGCTGCACCAACGCCTCCATCAGCTGCGCCGCGGTGGGCGACTGGCCGAGCATCTGCCCGAGGCGCGGCACCTGCTCCTTGAGGCGCAGGGCCAACTGCCTCGGGGCCCGACCCAATCAATGCTCCCAGAGCTGGGCAGGTACCGTCAAAACTGATAGTAAGGATGCGCGATAAGGATGCAAAGGCCTTGGACGCCCATGCCGATACTTTTCGAGCGGGGCTGGCCATCGAAAATGGTTGAGGATGGACCGAAGAGGCAAGGATACAAGGGTACTCTTGGGAAGTCGATCATCCTTATTATCAGTGTTGACAGTACCCCCCCGTTAGCAAGACGCCCCTTAGCGAAAACTGCCAGGGGCACTTCACGTGCGCACGGCACCGCATTCCGACGGGACCCAAGCGGGTAGACGCACGTCGATTAACGAAACCGACTGCGGACTGCACCGGCACGAAACCCAAGGTCGAGTGAGACGGTGCAGATTTCACGGGTCGACTTGCCTGGGTTGGCGTTCTCGCAAATGTCCGATGCTTTTCGCTGTCGTCTTGGTTTCGCTGTCCCCCGCTTTTGTCTTCGTCCCACCCCTGCCGCAGAACGAGATCAGAGCGAAAGCAGCCTGCGACAGAGCGCCGAGACGCCGTTTGTGTGTCGAGCCCCGGGCTGCCTGAGCCGCAGGCACAGCCGCTCGAGCGGGGCCTGCTCGACCTCCGGCGGCTCGTACCTGGGCATCACCTCGTGCAGCTGCCTTCGGCGACACGCAGGAGTGGCCCCAAGGCAAAGGTGCCCTAAGGAACCCTAAATAAGGACCCTAAGGACCTAAGGAACCCTAAGAACCCCTACAGTCGGGGCGTTGACCTAAGGAACCCTCAATAAGGAACGAGGCCCCTCTTTTCCATAAATTTAAACTTCGATTTCCCATACGAAAGCCTGAGGGAAGCCCGAGGCAAACTGTGAAACAATCAAGGAACACCGAGCCCCTCCCCAACGAAAAGCGTTCCTTCATCAGGGCCCCGACTGTACACGCAAGAGTGGCCCAAGGCAAAAATGGCCTCTGGTGCGCGACTCGACGGGGTCGCGCGGTGGCCAAGCCCTGGCGCGCAAGCCGCTGCTGCCGCTCCAGGCTCAGCGATCGGGGGACCCCGCCAGGCCCGCACCAGAGGCCACCGTCCTGCGAAGGGCCACCCTCTCACGTCTAGTCGCCCAGTCCATGCCTGGGTACCAGGCGGATGCAGACCCCTGGGCACGTCCGCCCAGTCCGCGCGCTGCGGAGCGCCGAGGTCGCCTGGGAGGCCCAGCGGGTGGCCCCGAGCCCCAGGCCGCGGCGGGTGCGGTCTGGCACCGCGCCGCGCCGCAGGCACAGGTCGATGACGACGCGCACCCTCGGGAGGGTAACGGACGCCTCGACGGCCTCGGCGGTCAGCAGCACGTGGCACGTGCCCCTCGGCGGCTCCTGAGACGAGGGGGAGGCATGAGTCACAGAAGCCTCCGGAGCTCCGAAAGCGTATGAGTACCCATCGGGCGGAAGAGGTGGGTAGGAACATGAGGCAGGGAGGCGTTGAAGATGTACTGGGCTTTCGCCCGCCCCCCTGAAGGAGCGACAAAGGCAAGGCAGACCGCTCGACCCACTGAAGCAGGAAGGAGCCTAGGGTACAGTGGGGCATGGGATTCTAGAAGTACCTACTTTCAGCGATCGATGGTCGGAGCAGGGCGAGTTGAGACAACAGCAGCTCAAAATCAGTCCCCAAACCACTCCTGAGGTCTAAACGCAACCAGCGTTCCAAGCTGCGTCTAGCCCTCTAGCCCTGGCGACCAGGGGCCCCCCCGAAGGCCAACTGCCGTCGTCTCAGCTCGCCCTCCTCTGAGATGGACACGCAGTTTCTTCTCCTCCGGTTCCTGGAACGCCTCCTCCTCCTCTTCCCCGATGGGCGATCCGTCCTCCCGTGCCTTGGGGCAGTGCCGCAAGGGGGTCACCACAAGGGAGGGGTGGCCACTTCCTCGAGGAAGCGCCGCTTCCTCGAGGAGGTGGGCCCCTGGGAACACTCCTCGAGCCTGCCAGAACGATCCCAAGCGCCACGAAACCTCCTCGAGCCCCTAGCAGGTGTTCCAAACACTGGGGGCGTTCTGAGGCGGCTTCAAATGTTCGGTTGTCGGCCAACCAAAGCGAAGAAAAAAGGATACCATAAACACATAAAAAAACACGGCAACAACCACTGAAACCGAACAGAAAACGGCGCAAACGAGAACCCCAAAACGGAAAAAATGGGCCCCGAAACGGAACGCGAAACGTCGCTCTTGAATACAACAATATTTACACTAACAAATAATCAAGTAATCAAACAACAAACAGAAAAACAATCAACACGAACACACACACACACAACCAAACACAACAAAACATACAACAACACAGAGATGACCCCCGAAGACAAACACGACCACACAAAAATACAGCAATCTGCCCATTTCTTGAATGAAACAAGCCAGCAGCATACAAGAAAAACACAACACATAGGCCCCCAGCGTTGATTCCATCGTCTAAGCTTGAGCCTCGATCCTGGATCTTCGATCTCCCGGGATGAACTGTTGACCTGGGCTCGACCTAAGCGGGTTGTTTTCCGTTGTCGATTTGCTGTAGTTTTCCCTCGTGTTGTCTTCCTTCCGACTTTGCTGCAAAGCCGGAAAGCCAAATCGAAACCAAAACAGCCCACGGAATCGCAAAAACACCGTTTGGGCCGAGCCCTGCTGTTGGCCCCCCCGCAGTGGTGACCCCCCCCCCTTGGCACTGCTCGAGGCCTGCAAGGCCACCACCTTGTACTTGCACGGGCCGCGGCGTCCCTGCGGCACGCCGGCCGCGGCCTGCTCCGTGGCGGGTGCCTCCAGGATCTGCAGCACCTCCTGGACCTGGCAGGCTTGAGAGGCGGCGCGCAGAAGGGGCAGGGGGAGGGGGGGAGGCTTCTTAGAAGGAGGCTGCTTCTTAGAAGGCGCCAGCCCTGTATCTACAGAGAAGGCCCGCGCCTTCTAAGAAGCAGGGGTGCTTCTAAGAAGCACTTCCCCCTCCCGATACCCCCCTCTGCGCGTGGCCGACTTGAGCCCGATCGAATCGAGATCGGATCGGCTACCCCGAGCTTCATGATAAAACAGGGGTGGTCTGATCTGGAGGGGCTCTGCTGTGAGCTGTCCTGGAGGGTTCCAGTGGGGTCTGGGCAGAAGGCCGCCCTCTCGTGGCTGGTCTGGGCGGGGCCTACAACTGCTCGTCTGGGAGGGTTGTGGCCCCCTCCCTTTGATTTCGAAACTTGGAGTGAACGTACAGCCGAGGCGTTGATCTAAGGAACCCTAAATGAGGAACGAGGCCCCTATTTTCCATAAGTTGAACTTCGATTTCGCATCGAAAACCTAAGGGCAATCCAAGGCAAGCTGCGAAACAATTAAGGAACACGGAGCCCCTCCCCAACGAAAAGGGTTCCTCCTTCAGCGCCCCGACTGTAAGGGTGCCCTTTGAGCAAGCGTGGCTTCTGGTGCGCGGCGTGCCGGCCGCGGCGCGGGGCCCCCCGATGGCCGCGCACCAAAGGTCAGCCCGACGAAGGGCGCACCTTACGCGCAGCCGATCGGATAGGGCCGGAAATCCGATAATCCCGAATCGAATCGATCGGGGATCTCCTGACCCGGGTCAATCCAGACCCGGGTCAGTCAGGCCTGCAGGATCCTGCAAGCTCCTGCAAGATCCTGCACCCACACCCGGGTCAATGCGAATGATCCTGCAGGATCCTGCACCCAAGCCCGGGTCAATGCGACCCTGGCCCTGTAGGATCCTGCAAGATCGGGCGCTCTGGCTGACCCCCATTTGCATTGACCCCCGTCTCGAGGCTCCCGAATCGAGATCGGACCGCCGCGCCCGGCTCCGGCCGGCTCCGGCCGCTGCCAGTGGATCATGCCGAATGGCGTCGAATCGAATCGACATCGCGGCCCCGGCCAGCGGATCGGATCGCACCGAGTCGAATCGTGGGCGGCCCTGCCTGGTCGACCTCCTCGGCGCCCGGCACGATGATCAGGATCTTCTCGCCAGCTCGGCCGAGAACGCGCACCAGCTCCATCACCAGGATCCGCCAGCATGCCCCAATGGCACGCCGAGGCGCGGCAGGATGCCAGAGACTGCGTGGCAGGGCTTCTGCATTCTTCTACGGGCCCCTCCCCCTAGTTTCCGCCAAGCTCACGGGCGTGCACCCCCCATCCCCCACTCCCCGCTGCGAGGCCACGATCCCTCGTTCAGAGGGGGGGGGAGATCTATCCGCGCTCCCGAAATCAAAATCCGTCGTGAAAGACTGCTGGCCCGCGCTCCCGAGGCCTGGGTCCGCGTTCCCAAGGCCAGGATGCCTCGTAACAAAAGCAACGGGTCCGCGCTCCAGAGCTTCCAAGGCGGCCGGGGCAGGCAGCCAAGGGACAGCCCAAGATGGCCCCACGACAACCCAAGGGGCCCCCCAAACGGCTCAAGAGGGCCACAAGGGAAACCCCAGCAGGACAAGAGAACAACTGACCTCAGGATTTCCCGTTGGTTTTCGACATATTTGGCCGTGCTCACCCTTTCGAGCTTCCAACGACTCGAGCCAGCCTGAGAAGCCTCCAACCCAACATGGCCCAACAATCCTCCAATGCGGCCTGAAGACAGCCCAGGATTGGCTTAGACGGCCCAGGAAAGGTCCCAAGGAATCCCTAAGACGGTCCAGGAGGGCCCCAAGACAGCTCACCATGGCCCAATGGGACCCCCACGGAACCCAAGAAATGACGGAAAAAAGGGTAGAAGAACCAAGACGAGAAGAGAATCCCCGACACGGCCTGGAAGAATGTGTGACATGTTACGGCTCCCCCATGGCTCAGGCTCAGGACACGAGGTGTCGCACGCTGCGGCCGCCTGTGCGCCCTCCAAACTGCCGCCATTCTGCCACATCCAAACCCTGGCCGTTCTCTGGATGGTGGGGAGGAATTGTATGAGGGGTAGGCGGAGGAGGAGGAGGAGGAGGAGGAAAAGGAGGAGGAGGAGGAGGAAGAGGAGGAGGAGAAGGAGTACGAGTACGAGCACGAGTACGGAACGAGGACGGGGATGAGGATGATGAAGAGGAGGAGGAGGAAGAGGAGGAGGAGCAGGGGGAGGGGGACGAGGAGGAGGAGCAGGAGAAGGAGAAGAAAAACTGGAAACGGAAGGGAGAGGGGGAGAAGGAAGAGGAGCAGGAGGAGGAGGAGGAGGAGAACGCGGAAGAGGAATATGATGATGATGCTGATGCTGATGCTGATGATGATGAGGAGGACGAGGAGGAGGATGATGATGATGATGATGGTTCTGGCGATTTTTTCCAAGCGCTATTTTGGTAGGAAAACAAGGAAAGCTGACGGGAATGAACGTGCGACGAGAGCCGGCCACAGTGCAGAGATGAAGGCAAAAACCTGACCTGGTGAGCACTCGTCCTGGGCATCTGCGCTGGTGGCTCTGGTGGGCCCGACTGCCCAAGAGAGGTCAATGGTGACGTAGATGATGTAGGGGACGATGAAGGGAGGTAGGTGTTCAGGTAGAGGGCTCGGCCGCCATGCTGGCGTCGCCGAGAGCAGTCGCGCACGAGGTGCTCCTCCGAGTCGAACTCGTGGCACTTGAGGCGCTGCCCGTCTGGACGCATGGGGTTGCCGGACCTGCCCATGCCCATGCCGCTGGTCCGATGCTTCCCCTTTCCCTTACCTTTGCCCTTCCCGAAGCCCACAAAGGTCTCCCGGACCGTGGCGTCGTCCAGGTGCGCGAGGTAGGTGTGGCCCTTTCCGGGGCCTTTGCCCTTCTCCTTGTGCTTGAGGACTCGGCGCACTCGACGGGTCGGCTTGTAGTTGTTGAGCCGACGTCACCTGCTCTTGGCGCGCTCGTAGGCCCAGAAGAGGTGAGCCGCGCGCCGGTCCTCGGGGACGCGGTGGAGCTCGGGGTCACCCTCCCTGATCTCTTCGCCGAAGCTCGACGCTGTGCTCGAGTCGGTGCCAGTCGACTCCACCGGCTGGGTAGGCCTCCTGCTGGCGGGGAGCCTCGGCACTGCCTGGGAGAGGTTCCCGGGCGAGTTCCCCACCATATGCTGATTGGTCATGTGCCGCAGCTGCTGCGCGTTGAAGCCGACCGTCAGCTGACAGGCCTGCTGCGCGCGGTTGCGGGCGATGTCGAACCGCGTGAGGAGGTCGTCGATGCGCTCCCCGGGCTAGCGGTGAAAACCCATGAGAGCCCGCGCTGCGGCGGTGCGTTCCTCCTCCCCCAGCTGGCCCCGGCGCTCGGCCAAGCTGCGCGGCACTGGCTGCCCGTTGATGATGCCTCCCTGGATGGGGATCTGGGGCGGCCACTCGTCGACGCATTCGCGCGCCATGCCGGTGAGGCGCGACGAGACGCAGGCCGCCTGCCGGAACTCGTTCATGTCGGAGTTCGCGACAGACCAAGTGGTCACCTCCCGGACCAGTCGACTGAAGGGCACGCGAGCCAGCTGCTCGGGCCCCGAGGCCCGGAGGCGACGGATGTCGCTGCTGCCACCCCCGCCTGCATCCACGCAGGATAGGCAGGAGATGGCAAGCAGGGCCCCAGCTATGAGCTGTGCCCACTTGCGGCTGAGGCCTCTCAGCAGTATCCCCGTAGCTTCGGAGCCTGGGATCCACCATCGTCGATGCTCCGGCAGGCTGCCTCGGAGTCGACGCGGATGGTGGTCCCTGGTATGCCCTGCTTCGTCGGCCTCCTCGGGATCGCGGTTCACCGAGGGGTCGTCGCGCCAGCGACGCGGGAGATTCACGCCATGAGCGATCGTCTCCGCATTCTTGCACTGCGGCTGGCGCTGGGCGCTGAACTCGACGAAGGGCTTGAGCTCCAGCCACTTGCGGTGCTGGATGACTGTCCCAGGCTTGGCCTTGTCGAGGAGGGCGCTCATGGAGCGTCCTTCTCTTTGGGCCTGGGCAGCGCCGCGCAGGTTGGGATTGGCGGCCCTCCAACTCTGCGGGCCACTGGCGCCGAGCACATCCCAAGTCGCCGCAAGAGCCTCGTTGTCGTAGGCGTAGACGAGGTTGTGGGCGCAGGCAAAGCCGTAGGCGAAGACATTGTAGCCGAAGGCGTAGTCTTCTTGGCTGCATGCGCGCTCGGAGTAGCCGTCGGCGTAGTCGCAGTCGCAGGCGCTCCCCTTGGACTCTCTTCTGACACTGATAGCGTGGGCTCGGAGTAAATCTCAAGACTGACGTTACCAGCAATCTCCACAGGCGGAAACCATGACATCTGAGACTCCGGGTTCGCCTGCGACATGGTCGCACCTGGCCCTCTCGGGATGAACTGGACACTCATGGAGTGATTGTACGGGGCGGCCGTGGCGCCACGCACTGGGGTCATTGAGACATCCCAAACAAGCTCGCGCCGCCCTCCCTCCCCGGCGTCGTCCTGCCGGGTGCCGTCGTAGATCTTCTGGTGGTCGTACTTGTACAGGATGGCCGCGCCTGCTCCGGAGGGCTCCTGCGGCGGGATCGGGTTCCCTGCCGCGCCGCGCGGGGAGCAAAGGTACAACGCTGTACTGATGAGCATGCTGCTCGATAAGCGGAAGATCACAGGGCTCATGCAGACGGAGTGGGAGAACGTCTTCATCGAGATGACGCGAGAAGAATGGAACATCGTGGAGGGGAGCCGAAGCTCCGCTACCAACTAAAGTAACAAGTAGGACATAAAAGATAAGAGAATGTGCGCTCTGTTTTACGAAAGCGATGTGTGCGGTATGCGGTGCTGGTAGGCGTATATGCGGGCGCTAAGCCTGGCCAGGCCCAGGGCCCAAAAGGCAGCGGGAGAGAAACGGGTGAAACAGGGCAGGGGCTGTGAAAGGCAGGGATGGCCTGACATGGATCCGTTCGAGCAGGGGGAGGAGGAGGAAGAAGAGGAGGAG
Source organism: Prorocentrum cordatum (assembly GCA_963575745.1). Classification (NCBI taxonomy): domain Eukaryota; class Dinophyceae; order Prorocentrales; family Prorocentraceae; genus Prorocentrum; species Prorocentrum cordatum. The sequence goes on from CAUYUJ010015393.1 coordinate 1,831,070, forward strand.
GAGGAGGAGGAGAAAGAGGAGGAGGAGGAGGAAGAGGAGGAAGAGGAGGAAGAGGAGGAAGAGGAGGAGGAGGCTCCGCGTGTCTGTCGTTAGTCGCCCCGTCGACGTCGGCAGCCGCATACCGTGCCTCCCGCCCCACAATACCAATCATTGCATCGGATATGGTTATTGGCCTCATTTCTCTCTATGCATGCAGTTGGTCGCTCTCTCGCCGTCAAGGAGCTCCGGCTCCCGCCACCGTGGCCGCAGATCCGGGGATGGACGAGGAGATGCCAGAGGGGGTCGAGGACGAGGGGTTGCTGGAAGGCGACGTGGAGGTGGAGGGGGGCAGGCGTCGGGCTCGGCGGCGACAGGAGCAGCGCTGGGCGGTGGGCCTGCAGCCGACTACCTCCCGCCCAGCTTCATGTCGAGGATGCGGCATCGCCTTCAAGAGCCAGGAGCTGCGACTGGCGCCGTGGGGCTCTCATGCGCCAGTCCCGTGTACACAGCGAAGATAATCTGTCCTGTAGCGGGCATGCCACGGAGGCGCACGCGCAGGCCGCGCGGGCGGCCCCGGCTCGGCCGCCAGCCCCGCGCTTGCAGCGGCAGCCGCGGGAGGGAGAGGCAAGCCCACTGCCGCCGCCGCTACACCAAGACTGGGACAACGGCGTGCCCGCCAACCGCGGGTGGTGGGAGCGCCTCCCGTGGCCCGCGGCCGTGCGCATCGGCACCCCGACTTTCGTGCAGGTGCCGGATCGGTTCTGGGGCGCTTTCGTGACCGCCCGCCCGAGACTGTTGGAGGTGCTGGCGGCGGCGGCTGTGAGGGGGGGCTCTGAGCAGGAGTGGAAGGCGCTGCTCCTCTTCGACGCGCCCATCATGGCTCAGCCAGCCGGGCAGGCCACCAACGCCGAGGCTCTCGAGGAGCGTCTGGCGCGGTGGCAGGGAGGGCGGTGGGGCGCGCTGCGGGGAGACGCCGCTGGACGGTCCGCGCCCCCAGCCAAGGCCGCCATGCAGGGGCAGCTGGACGAGCAAGAGAGGCGCGGCGGGCCCACACTCTGGCCGCAGCCGGGGAAGAAGGACGGGCGCTCGGGGCAGCGCGGGGCACACCGCTCGCTCCGCGCAGCCGCAGCACGCTAGCGAAGGCGCGCGCTGCTTTCCCCCCCGCCCCGGCGGAAGGCGGCCCTGCTCAGCCCGCCGGCCCTCGCGGGTACGCCCCCTCCGTGCCAGCGCGCACTTGCGCAGGCCTGAATGCGCGCATGCAGAGCTCCAGACGGCCGCGCTGACATGCCTGAACCGCCCTGCCGCCGAGAGAGCCCACGGCGCGCCCTTCGGACAGCCGCTGGACGAGCAAGGCACGCACGCGGCCACCTGCTCCTGGGGCGGCGGTGTGGAGCGCCTCGAAAACGCGGCGGCCGGCCTGGTCCGCCGGTGGATGCACCAAGAGCGGCTGACGGAGCAGCGGGTGCCGGCTTGGGACCGTGTCCGCAGCCGACGGCCAGCGGACCCGCCGGACGCAGACCTCCTCGAACGCGCGGTCCTCGACGTCGAGTACAACGACGGAACCAGCCGCCACTGGATCGATGTTTCGGTCCGCCACCCGGCAGCCGAGGACGTGGTGCAGGCGGCGGCGCGCCGGCCTGGCGAGGCCGCCAGGAGGGGCGAGCGCAAGAAGCACGCCAGGTACTGGGGGGACAGGCTGACGCCATTCGTGGTGGAACCCCCAGGTCGCCTGGGCGGGGAAGTCTGACAATGGCTTCTGCGGCGGGTACGCGCCCTGCCCGAGGACCAGCAGGTCGGCGAGCTGACCCGTACCTTCAAGGTCGTCAGTTGTGCCTTGCAAGCGCAGCTGGCGCTGCAGCGCCGCCGAGCATCTGGGCTGGCCTGACGCTGCAGCGGGGAGCAGCCTGCCCAGGGGGCGGCGCCAGGCTGACTGCTGGCCGGGGGCAGCCCGCAAACTGGTAAGGGCGCGCGCCGCGCGCAGCACCCCTGCCTGACTATCTCCCGCTCCCCCTCTTCCCCTCTCCCTCCCCTCTCCTTTCCCGCTCCTTGCCTCCGGCGGTCGCACGAGCGCCTTACGGGGGGTGCTGGTGGCGCAGGGTCCCTGGCGTGCGTCCGTCGCCTCCGCCTCCCGGTTCTCTCCCGGGTCCTCCTCCTCCTCCTCCTGCTCCTCCTCCTCCTCCTCCTCCTCCTCCTCCTCCTCCTCCTCCTCCTTCTCCTCCTCCTCCTCCTCCTCCTCCTCCTCCTCCTCTTTGCTCCCACCAGAGCGCCCGTTCCGTTGAAGGCGGACGGAGAGGTGCCCGAGGCTGGGGCCCCCCAGGTTTGCTGCCGTGGCGTGGCGGGACCAGGACCAAACCCCAAAGCCCACGGGTCCCCCATTGCGCTGGGCGTGGGGACCCACCCGGATACCCCCGGGCCAGAGGAGGAGGAGGAGGAGGAGGAGGAGGAGGAAGAGGAGGAGGAGGAGGAGGAAGAGGAGGAGGAGGAGGAGGAGGAAGAAGAGAAGAAGGAGGAGGAGGGGAGGAGGAGGAGAAAGAGGAGGAGGAGGAGGAGAAAGAGGAGGAGGAGGAGGAGGAGGAGGAGGAGGAGGAGGAGGAATAGGAGGAGGAGCAGGAGGAGGCGGGACTTGCCGCAGGCAGCGGATGTCGAAGTCCTTCTGCAGGTGCGCCCTGGCAAAGACGTGCGGGGACGAGTAGCCGGCGCCCGAAGGGACCAGCTCCGGGCTGGCCCTCCATAGGCTGCCCTCCAACCCGGCCCCGAGCAGCCCCTTGGAGGCGAGGTCGGCCACAGGGTCTGCTCCGCGCGGCATCGCCGCCTTCTGCGTCAGCTCGCGCAGCGAATCCAGGCCTTGGCTCAGCGCCCGGCGCCCCGTGGCCGTCAGCGCCAGTCCAGAGTCCTGGCGCAGCTCGTCCAGGATGGCGCCGCTGCCGTCGCCCTTCCCTGCCGCGCTGCCGAGCGCGGCCAGGTCCTCCAGGTACCTGACCTCGTGGCCGAAGCAGCTCTCGCCTGCGTAGATGCAGGGCACCAGGGCTGCCGCCGCGACGCTGTCCTGGAAGTACTTCTGGTACGCCAGCCCTTCCACCGAGGAGGCCATCATGATAATCTTGAAGTCCGCCACCTTGTGCTGCAGAAACAGCCGCAGCACCATCGCCAGCATGTCGGTGTCCAGCGAGCGCGCGTGGCAGTCGTCCATGATCAAGTGGGAGAAGCGTGACACGCGGGACGGCGAGTCCACGAGGATGCGTACTAGATGTGTGGCCGTAGTGAAGAGGATTCTCGTCTTCTTCGCGTCGGCCACGGTGCCTCCAGGGACCTCGTAGCCCACCAGGCCACCACAGACGCCCTTCTCGCCCATCTCCGCGGCTACGCGCCGCGCGAGCGAGACGGCCCCCAAGCGCTTCGATTGCACGCAGAGGATGACTTTCTCGCCCTCGCCGCCGCGCAGGTAGGCGGCCGCGCCGCGACAATAGCAATGGACGAATTGAGGCACCCGCGTGCTCTTGCCGCAGCCTGTGTCGCCATAAACACACACCACTGGCCGCTCCTTGACGGCACGCACTATCTCCTCGCGGGCGTCATCTACGGGCAACGGGTCCCGAGACGGGCCAGGGAGCGGAGCTAGCGAGCTCTCTTTCCCGTCCGCACTCGCGCCGCCGGAGCGGTCCCTGGACGTGGCGTTGCAGACCTCGTTCGCGATCACCGCCGCCTGCTGGGCGCTGCTGGCCGCGCCGGACACCTGCGCCACCACGGCCCTCAGGGCCATGCAGGCGGAGCCGAGCCCTGGCATGTCTCGGGCGTCCCGCGCAGAGTGCAGGCGCGACTTCGACGTCGCCACGCCGCCAGCGCCGCGCTGGACAGCAACCTCCGCGCTCTTGGCCAGCTCCCGTGCCTTCTCCAGCTTGGCACTGTGCTTGGCCGCCTCGTGCGGCGCCACCAGCACCTGCAGTGCCTCCACAGCGCGCACGACGGTGGACGCGGACTGCTTTATCGCCTCGGACGCTGCCTCGACGGAGGCGACCACTCGCTCACCCACGCCTGCGGCAGCGTCAAACTCCTGGTCGGCCTGCTGCTTCATGCGCGCCTGGTGGGGCTGCTGGCCCCAGCCAGCCTTGCCGCTCAGCTCCCGGGCCTTGGAAGCCTTCTCCACCGCCATGTCTGCCTCCCTGGGCGAGTCGGATAGGCGTCCCTGCGCAAAAGTGGCGCGCTCCATGGCCTGGCCGGCGTCCTTGGTCGCCTCGCCCTTTGCATCCCTGCGCGTCTGGAAGTCTGCGTCCCTCAGCTCCCTCTGGCGTGCAGTGAGCACCAGCGGCTGCCCCGATGGCCTCGTGGGCGGGGCTGCGGGCCGCACGTCCGAGGACTGGCCTTTGCCTCCTTTCTCCGAGCCCTTCCCGCCCTTGGGCTGCCAGTCTTTGGACTGCCAGTCCTTCTGCCGGGATTGCCAGCTGCTCTCGGCGCTCTTCCCAGGCGGCCGCCAGCCCTGCGGCCCCTGCGACTGCTGGGCCCCGCCAGCGCCGCTGGCCAGCGAGGCGGCTTGCGGCGCCTCGGGCGCCGGCGGCCGCTCCTGCTGCTGCGGGGGCACCATCGACGGGGGCAGCCCCGCCAGGCCCACCGGGAGCTGCTGGGCCGCGGCTGCGGCCTGCAGCGGGGGCAGCACGATGCCCATGGGCGGGGCCGGGATGCCCACGCCCATGCTCGCCTGCAGCTGGGCCGCCTGCGCCGCCCACGCGCTCTGCAGCTGGGCCGCCTGCGCAGCCTGCTGCTGCAGCAGCTGGGGAGCCTGCAGGCCGGCTGCCTGGGCGGCGAGTTGGGCCTGCAGCTGGGCCTGGTAGGCCGCCGTGAACTGGCCCGCCGCCCCTGGCACCTGGGCCGCGGTCCCCTGAGCGGCCTGGGCGGCCTGAGCGACCTGCTGCTGCCAGTTGAACATGGCGCCAGGGCCCAGATCTGGGACGATGTGATTCTTTCGATCCGGGCTTTTTCCCTCGACTCTGGCAACTTGGGGCTGTCGGGCCCGAGGGGCGACAGACTGGCCCCGGGGAAGGGGTCGGATTCTCCAGGGCCGCGGATGGGAAAAATCAGATCGGCGGATGTCGGGGAGGGGAGGGGGGGAGGGGGGGGGAGGCGCCAGCGCTCGAGCAAGAGCAGGGCTACGGGCCCCACCCCACCTCCTCGCGCCCGCACCGCACCGGCCGATGCGAGAACCAATGCTACAGGCACCCTGGGCCTACCGCCATCGCGCTGCCGCAGCGAACGCTGAAGAAGGAAGGAAGGGGCTCTTCTGCCCACGGCGAGCCTCGGCCACGAATGGGCGTTCCCCGCCCCTGAATCCAAAGAAAGCAGCCCGAAAGCCAGAGTTCGTCCTGAGCCCAACGTGGCCCGTCTTTCAGCGTCTTGACTACGGGTGGCCCCCCGAGCCCCCTTCCTCCCCCTTCCAGGAGGCGGCTATCTCCGCCCCTTGTTGACAAGCACCCACTCCTCCCCAATTCGAATGGCCGCCGACCCGAAACCGCCCGGCCCACACCACACGCCATGCCCCCCAATGCAGAGCGCAGCATGCGGCAAGCATTGGACATTTTGCGGGCAACCAATCCTACGGTCGGAAACTTTTGCTTAACGTGTCGCGTTGGCTGCCCCACCGACATGCTGTGCCCTGACAGCGGATAGCGTATCCGTCCGCTCCGCGGGACGGGAGGCTGGGAAGAGGTCGGGACGTTGATGCTGGGGGAACGGGACGTGGTCAGCGTGTCGCGCCGAAGCGTGATGGGCCAGAAACGGCGGCTCGGTACGCTGAGCAAGCGCTCCTGACCATAATGTTGTATTTGTTTTTGACAAAGGTGGTGGGGGACGCACACGTTCTGCCGGGCTTGAAGTTGTGTTTGACAGGGGTGGTTGGGGGTCGACATGTTGTCCAACGTGTGCAGTCACGCGCAGTGGCGCACATGGCGCACTCTGCGTACATCGCGCAGGTGGAACACCTGCCGCGGCTGAAGCACACGGCACTCTTGAGGCAAGCGGAGCACGTTGCACATCCGGCACAAAAGGCGCGCCTGGCACGATTGGACCCCTGGGGCACCTGGCGCACTGGTGCGCGTTGCGCACCTAGCACGCTTCCCATCCGATGGCGATCTTGGCCTATGCTTAGGCTCGGGTGCTACTTACGTGGTGGGAGGGCGGGTGGGAGTGAGCGAGACAGCTTGGGGCATTCCCGTTGACAACTTGACTCCTCCCTTTGCCCCCTCCCCTGGGTCTGGAGCGAGGGGGGGGCGAGGTGTCAGAGGGTCCGCTTAACCCAAATATGGCTCCCAAACAACTCCAGATAGCCTAAGACGGCCTCCAAGATTGCAATTGATTCCAATATCGGCCAACACAGCTTCCAATGTGATGGCGTCCAACATGCCTCCAAGAGGCTACCATATTCCTCCACGACGGCTCCAAGAGGCCAAAGAGCCCCCCAGCGATGCAAGAGGTCAAAATCACGTAAAACCTGAGGCTGCTCGATTACTTTTGGCTTCTCGCCGGCTCGCTTACGACCTGCTCGGGAAGCCTCAAGATGGTCCCAAGATCGCGCAAGCGGAGCCCAAAGGAGGGACCCACGAGGGCTCCAAAAGACGGTCCCACGAAGATCCCCAAGAGGCGAGTTGTCGTGCTCCGCCGGGGGCTATTCCCGGATCGGCCGCTGAGAGCCCCGAAGGCGCGAAGGCCTCCACGAGAGCCCCCAAGAGGCCTCCAGAGACGCCCAAGAAAACCTCACAATTGCCTCAAGAAGCAAAGACCAAAACGCTTGACTCTCAGATTCTTCGCGCCGCTTTGCTGACACGAAGAACTCAGGAGTCAACCGCGAGGGGAGGCACCGCCGGAAAATTCTGAGGAAGGGCCTCCTGAAGGAATCCTCAGGCTGCTTCGATCTACCCGGGCTTTCTTTGGGGCCTCCTGGGGCCTCCCCGAGCCATGAGAGATAAGGGCTTCTGGCCTGCCTTCCAGCAGGCCGAAGACGCGCAGTTCCTGCACCTCCCCTTTCCCTCGTCCACATCATCATTCCTCCTCCTCCTCCTCCTTCTCCTCCTCCTCGGCCTTCTCCGCCTCCTCCTCCTCCTCCTCCTCCTCCTCCTCCTCCTCCTCCTGATTCCTGAGTCCTGACGCCCGGGAAATCGTTCAGACGTGGCCTCCCCCTCCTCATTCTCATCCTGCTCCTTTTGCTCCTCCTCCTCCTCCTCCTCCTCCGCCTCCTCCTCCTCCTGCTCCTCCCCATATCGAGTTGTGCTCGTCGGCAAGCCCGAGGGCACCCGCCGACGAACAACGAAGCGATAGGGAGCGCACGGGTGGCAGGGCGGCCGCCCTCCCCCATTCCTGCCAGGCTGCTCTTTGACATTGAGCGGATTTTCACCCCTTGGGAGTGTGGCGTCAGTTGGGACGCACAAGGACATGCCAGTACGATGTGCCCTCCTTGGAGGCGTGCCTCCGACCCGAGCATCTAGTACAACGATCCTGGAGTGCATCGCTTCCCGAGCGGTATGGCCAGAAAACGCACGCCACGGAGCTTATACTATAAGATTTCTCAGTGCGCGCATCGCCCCAGGGGGGGGGCGACCCACACATAGTATTCGTATGTTGGGGTGATGCCGATCATTGCAAGAAAAACTCGCCTGGTTAACTTCTCGTATTCCCCAAACAACAGGGCAGGGCAAAAAGGCAGGCCCGACTTAGCAGCAATAAGAAAGCAGAGAGGCGAAAGGGTGAGAACAGGAAAAGGGGAGTAGAGCATCCAGAGTACGACTGGCTGCTCCTACACCCTTCCCGACCAAGGCACCTCGCCTAGGAATCGTCGCTGGATGGGCTGGTGCTGCTTCGAGTAGGGGGATCGACTACATCATCGATTTACGCCAGAATTGAAGTTCTTTGCGAAAATACGTAGAATGTGCGCAGATCTACAAACATTCTACGCATTTCTCGTGGACTCTACGCAAACTACCATACTAGGACAAATCATTTCTGTAGTCGACCCCCTACTCGAATGATACGGTCGGGCACTTGTGCATAGCGTGTCGCCGCGGGGCCCTGGTGACACCCAGAACCGGCGGCGCAACATGGTATCGAAAAGTTCCCGATTGCACGGTGAGGGCGTTGGAGAAGGAGTCCAGGGTCTGAAAGCAGGTGGAACGCTAATTGAGGCTTGGCCATGGGTGTCACCTCCGCCCTCATCAGATAAGGAATCCCCCCCCCGGGGGTCTGAAACCGCCTGGGCCCACTCCTTAACGAAGACCCCCACCGTACTCGGAGCAGGGCGGGTTGAGAGAACAGCAGCTCAAGATCGGTCCCCAGACCCCTCCTGGGGCCCAGACGCACCAGTCTTCCGAGCCGCGTCCAGCCGTGGCGTCAAGGGGTCCCCCGAATGTCAAACATCGTTGTCTCAACTCGCCCTCCTCTGAGATACGCAACTCGTCAAGAACATGGTTGAAGTCTGGCGCGCGAGCTGGAACTCGGGGCAAGGGCGGCTCCTGGCCTTGGTCGAGCGGTCGTGGGCGCTGGAAGGCTGCAGGGAGATGTCTGCGGCAACTCCTTAAAGCCTCCCGTGTCCTCTTGCTGGCTCCTGCGAGTCGACGCCGCCAACCGACGCTAATCGACGCTAATCGACCTAAATCGACGCTACATCGGCGCTAAATCGGCGTTTTCCCATCGATTACCAGACGCTGGCGCACGCTATGGCACTCTGAAGACGGTAAATCGAGGACATACAGGGCTCCCATGAGCTGCTAGCCGCCGAAGGAGAAAGAGGGCCAGGCAGGCCAAGTGGTCGGCAGGGGGGAGTGGCTCCGCCGATCCTTCTGGACGCCCGAAATCAGTATGGAACACGTGGGTACGATGCCCAACAACTCAGGCTGCTCAAAACCGGCAGCGGCCGCTGTTGGGCAGGCGGCCTCCTGTCTCAAATGGACAACGCCCACGGCGGCACCGACAACGAGCCCTGCCAAATAAAATGAACAAGAATTGCTGCTGGTCTTCGTCACCGTTCTTTCCGTACAGACGGTCCTGCTAAGTCGTCCCGGACCTTCCCCGTGGAACCCCTCACAAGGGCTGCGCCGACCCCGCTCAGTCGTCCCAGCTCTCCCCAGCGGGCTTTCCCGCTGCCGGCACAAGGAAATCGAAACTCCAGAAAATCCCACGTGTCACGAGTCCGTGAAAGTACAATGCGTGTCACGGATGTCTGCAACTGTTTCCCTACAAGTCTCTCCCTCTGGTGCTCCTAGATCACACAGAACCCTGACCAGCCGGTGCCAGCACGGCGGGGCATCCGCCAAGAAAACGGATGCCGAGCTGGGAGACGGCGGCCCCCCCCGGTGGCCCCTGCAAGACGGCCGAGGACGGCAGAGGACGGCCCGAGAAGGCCCAAGAGGTAGGCAAGGCGAGGCGAGCGCCGATATCCGCCGCCCCGCTCTCGCGCGTGGCCGCGCGCCTTGAAGGCAACGGCGGGTCCGTAGCCCCTGAGATGACAGAGAACAGGTTTGGAGCCAGCTCAATAAGGATATTGCGTCGTAGGTTGCGGCGTCAGGATTGCCCCAACAGGACTCGAAGAGGGCCTGATGATAACCCGAAGACGGCCTAGCCAGGCCAAAGACGGCGCAACACGCTCAAAGACGTTCGAAGCAACTCCCAAGATGGCCTTAGAGGGCCCCGAGAGGATCCCCAAGAGGCCTCCGAGAAGTCGGAACCACTGATGGTCCTTAGGTTTCGTATGAATTTGGTGTACTCGCCTGTTCGGTTTTCAGATTGTCCATGACGGCCCAGAGCACATCCAGTACCCACTGGTCGGGAGAAGTAGGTGGAAACATGAAGTAGGAAGGCGTTGGAAATTGATTGGGTTTCCGCCCGCCTCCTGCAGAGGAAGGAAGAGGGAAAACCACTCGACTCTTGAAGAAGGAAGGCGCTAAAAGTAGATTGGAATCTGGGAATCCAAAAAGACCTACTTCCAACGACCGATGGGTATCGCTCCAAGACGGCCCAAAGGGCCCCCAAGGGAGCCACAAAGGGGCGTCAGTCCCAGTCCCTACAGGGCCTCAGGACAGAGCCCCCAAGAGGCTGCGGGTGGGACCGAGACGAGGGCCCAAAGCGAGCCCCAAGACAACTCCAGACAACCCCCAAGACACGCCAAAAACGGCGTCCAGGCCCCCGGGAAAAAAAACGCTAAGATGACCCCGAGAGGCCCCAAACGAGCCCCCAGGGCGCCAAGATAGACCCAAGTCAAGCCCCAGCACTGTGCTAAGAGGAGCCCCAAGACAGCCCGTCGATAGTCCTAAATGCTCTGGCAGACGCATGTCAAAGCCATCAATGTGGTCCCCGGAAAAGAGCGCACTAGAAACATGTCCAAGTCACCGCTTCTCGTCCTCACTCCTCACTGAACATCCCCCTGGGGGTCCGTCCCCTCCACCTCCACCTCCACCTCCTCCTCCTCCTCCTCCTCCTCCTCCTCCTCCTCCTCCTCCTCCTCCTCCTCCTCCTCCTCCTCCTCTCCTCCCTCCTCTCCTCCCTCCTGCTCATGCTCCTCCTCTCCTCCTCCTCCTCATCCTCCTCCTCCTCCTCCTCCTTCTCCTCCTCCTCCTCGTCCTCCTCCTCCTCCTCCTCCTCCTCCTCCTCCTCCTCCTCTTCTTCCTCCTCCTCCTCATCATCATCATCATCATCATCATCATCATCATCCTTCATCATCTCATCATCATCATCATCATCATCATCATCTCATCAACAACAACATCATCATCATCATCAGCAGCATCAGCATCAGCATCATCAGCATCATCATCATCAGCATCATCAGCATCATCATCATCATCAGCATCATCATCGTCACCATCAGCATCATCATCATCACCATCATCATCACCATCATCATCACCATCGTCATCACCATCATCATCAGCATCATCAGCATCAGCATCATCATCGTCACCATCATCATCAGCATCATCATCATCACCATCAGCATCTTCATCGTCGTCATCATCATCGTCATCATCATCATCATCATCATCGTTACCATCATCATCATCATCACCATCACCATCATCATCACCATCATCATCACCATCATCATCATCATCATCATCATCATCATCATGCTCATCATCATCATCATCATCATCATCACCATCATCATCATCAGCATCATCATCGTCGTCATCATCATCATCGTCGTCATCATCATCGTCATCAGCATCATCAGCATCATCATCATCAGCATCATCATCGTCATCATGAACCCAAGAATGTTGTCATCTCTTAGAGGCGCATGTTTTGCTTCCGCCAACTTCCGCCGCCCTTCCGCCGGCTTCCGCCTCCAACCTCGTTTTACTTCCGCCGACCTTCCGCCGCCTTCTGACAAGGAAGAGACGACAACTCCTTTGACCCTCAAAGGCAAGGCCCTTTTTGGAACTGCCCCATGCCATTCCGCACCACTTGAGTCACACTGCTTGGCTCAGGGCGCTCCGTTGTGCCCGCGTCCTTGCCCCTCGCCCTCGAGAAGTCCGGCGGGCGGCAGCGCTCGGCCAAGAGAGCAGGGTCCATCGACACCGCCTGCCCCGTGCTGGGGAAGAGATACTTTAAGAGGAGCCCAGGGACACACACACACACACACACACACAAAAAAAAAAAAAAAACGCACAATTCACAGGATTCAGTTTTTTCCCCCCACTTCCCATAGCTTCCCAGTTCCTGGAAGTCGACGATTCATTTGTGTCTGTGTGTTTTCCCCTCCTGGTAGTTTCCCAGGAAGGAGAAACGAGAGGGACAGAGCGCAACCACCTGGCAGCCGACCCGTGCCGAGGAAGAGATCTCGCCCTTCGCATTTTAGGCAGTGCTCCGAGCGAGGCGCCCCGGCTTCATGTTCTCCGCGGTGTTGTCCCTCCTCTGTCTTCTCCGCCTCCGCTATCCCTCAGATTTCAGTCCGTTGCTCGGCACCCCGCTGACGGGAGGGGCCGCCGGTACCTTGGAGTGCTTCGTCGTAGTCCGAGACGTCGTCTCTGTTCCACAGCCACAGATTTGCGACCCACTTCACGCGACCGCCCTCCGGAGGACAACCCGCGTGCATGGCTCTGCGATCGAGCGTTCCGTTTGCTAACATGTGGTAGAAAAGCACCGCCGAACCCAACCGCGCTGGGACCGACAGTCCGTGCCGACCGCACTCTGTCCAATCAATATCGCCTACGGTGAGATTGTTTTCCTGCCCTCCAGCGAGTGGAAAATCTGTAGTAGCCCCAGGGTCCTCCGTAAGATACCAAAGCAACGTTGCCACTCGATTCGCGGCGCCCTTCCTTGTTCGTTTCATCATCTCACGTTGCGCCGGGCTGCCACGAGGGTACTCCCAGTACTCGAAGTAGTCGAAGTGCTGATGGTAGAACTCGCCCGGCCGGTACCGCACAACCTGGAGCCTCTCGAACTGGTTGACGCTGGCCGAGAGTATCTCTGCCCCCAGTGTGAACACCCGTCGCGCCGCCGCCCCGTCCTCGGGGCTCAGCCACGCCACCATGCTGGTGCGGCTCGCGTGGCTGGTCTTGCCGCGGCCGCCCCGTGGAGCCTCCACCACGGAAGTCTCCAGGCGGCCCTCCGCGACGGCGATGAGCTCGGCGGCCTCCGCCGCCGACAGCAGCGCCCCAGCCGACTGGAAGAGGGCCGGAGACGTGGCCAGCGTGCGGAACTGGACGCCACCGGCGCCGAAGGCCACTGTTCTGCCCACGTCCCCCGGCTCTGGCACAAATGCGCCCGCCTCGAGCACGAGCAGCGATGCTGGGAGCCGCGGCGGACCCGCGAGAGGGGACCCATCAGCGGCGAACCAGGCCCATGGAGAGCGATTCCGGTCCTTAGGGGAAGAGACACGGGATAAGCATGAGCTTTCGGAGCTTCGCGCGGATTTCGTGGATCTGCGCTAGCGCTGGAAGCGCCGCGAGGGGGGGGGGGCATATAGCGCAAATGCCAGAAATCTGCACGGAGCTCCGAAACTTCATGTCTCTGAAGCGGTGGATCAGGCCCATGGAGAGCGGTTCCCAGGCAAGCGGCATCTTGATCTGTCAATACTGGGTCCCCAGCATTTCCGACCCTTCCCGCAGGGCCAATTTTGCATCCCGAATCGTGGGGCCTGGCGAGGGCCTCCATGAGCCGTAAACGGTCAAAAACTTCCCATCTCGATTTTCTCATGGCGCGGGCTGTTTGGGTTCTGGTCCTGGCAGTAGCTGCTGGGCAGCGCCGCCTTCTTCCGAGACGTCTGCACCACGTACCCCTTGGAGCAGAGGCCGCAACTGCGCGGGCAATAGCCGCTGTAGCGCCCGGCACAGCCCCCGCCTGCGCCGCCGGCCACGTGGGCGCAGCTGAGCACGCTCTGGCTCTGCGGAGCGGGCTCGTCGTCGTTATGGTCGTCATCGTTTTCGTCGTCGACCCCCTGTGTTGCGGTCGATCATTCGTCGATCGTTCGTCGTCGTCGTCGTCGTCGTCGTCGTCGCCGTCTTCGTCGTCGCCGTCGTCGTCGCCGTCAGCGCCGTCGTCGTCGTCGTCGTCGTCATCGTCGGCGCCGTCGTC
>CAUYUJ010015393.1:1849599-1862099 GCA_963575745.1 Prorocentrum cordatum
ATGCCGAGCTTGCCCTGGTTGTCCGGGTCGAGATGTCCCGGGATCACAAGTCGGCTGTTCGGCTGGCCCTCCTTGAGGGTATGCACGAAGCGCGCTGGCACCTTGACGATCCTCGACTTGTCGACCTTCGCCGCCTCATCGGGCAGGACCACCCTGACGGCCTCGTGCTCCAGGTGCTGGTTCCAGTTCTTGGCGATGCTCTTGTTGAACCCAAGCCACTCCGCCTTCGTGAACTTCCTCGAGTCCAGCTCCTTCCCCTTGGTGCCTGCCTGAAAGGGACGGAACTCCAGCGAGAACACGTCGTTCATCGCGTACAGCGTCTCCGTGTCCAGGTCCGGGACTGGGGCCTCGACGGTTTGGTTGAACACCGCCTCCACCACTGGTGCCTAGGCACAACTTCTTCTATCTGCGATAGTGGTGTAGGTGGTGGCGTAGGCGCTCCAACACTCCCTGCTGGTGATGGCTGAGCTTCGGGCTCAGGTGTCTGTCGTGGTTCTTCCACTCGTTCGGAGACAACTCCCGGCACTGGCACTTCAACAAGATTCGGAGGTATCGTCGTACTCTCCATCGAGCTCGGTCTCAAGTCCTCGAACGTATGCTGACCCCTCGAGATCCCGCTCAGGTCCATGTTGTAGTTCTCAAGGATGCTGCCGATGGCCTCGCTCGCTAAGCGCTCCTCCGGGGTTGCCGACCTGATGTGTTGTGGTGCCACCAGGAGGAGGTTCCCGTTGAACACCAGCCAATACGCTTCATTCTGGCCTTCGCGTCCCCACTCCCTGCCGAGGATGACTGCTGGACCGTGCCAACGGTCTGCTCGTCTTGTAGATCGCGCCTGCGGCTTGAAGGTACCTGCCGCTCGCCAGAAGAACACGCACTCTCCGGGCATCCACGGCGAAGGTGTGGGTCGATAGTTGTGGACGATGGCCTTCCTCCACTTGTCACTGTTGTCCAGCTTCGCCAGCGCGACCTGAACCGCCTCGCGTATCTTCTGCGACCGCTGGACCTGGTAGTCCTTGAGCACCGCGTCGTGCACGGCGATCTCTGGGTACTGTTCGTCGCTGAGGAGGCTGTCCAGCACGCTGCCTGGTAACCTGTCTCCACAACCAAAAACTCTCATCCTGGGGCTGTATCCTGATGGATCCACTCTTCGGTTCTTGCAGATGTTTGCCGCCGCTATGGCTAACTCCATCTCGGCCGGGCCCTGGATGGTGCACTCGTCCACAATCGCGCGCACGATGTCGTTGCTGACGGCCCCGTGGCGCTCGACCAGCCCGTGTTGCCACGGACTTTCGGTGGGCACCACTCTCATCGTGATTCCCACCGACTCCGCGTAGGATGCAAAATCCTTCCTGAACTCCGAGCCGCTGTCGGAGTGACACACAATAGGTACTCCGGCCCAGGCGCACCACTTCGTCATGAACATCCTGGCTGCCTCTGCACTGGAAGGATTCTCCAGCATGATCAGGCACGAGAACTTCGTCGCGAAATCCACGCAATTCAGGGCCAGGTACTTGCCTCCACTCGCGTCCTTCAGCTCCTTGGTGTCCACCCCGACCGCGATCCCAAATGACGTGGGTCTCTGTCGGCTCGACACCACTCGACGTCGCTCTGGAGCTGCTCGTCTCGCGCACACCTCGCACTGCCATACCTTCGCGTAGTCCAGGTGCAGCTGGGAGGCCCCGCCTAACCTCATCACCCGTAGTAGCGCTTCACGGCCGCAATGACCCAGATTCCTGTGTGCTCGTCGTACTTCCGCGCGAACTTCAGGCGGAACATGGGCCACTTCTTGTTGGCCTCTCGTCGTAGTGAATATCTCGCCCGCTGGGAGATCCTCTGGATACAGCGGGCCCCTGGCGATGTCCGCCTCCTCTGGCACGCCCCCTTCCTGTTCCACCTCGTCCTCCGGGTTCTCGTCCTCTTCCGCTGTCGTCGGAGGTACTTGCTGCTCTTGAGGCTCTGGTGGTTGTTGTCCTTCAGGATCTTCTGGGGGTACTTCCGGTAGAACTTCAGGTAGAACTTCAGGTAGAACTTCAGGTGGGGCTTCAGGTGGGGCCCCTCGGAGTCCGGGCGGAACCTTCTTCAGCATCGTCACCACCTTCCGCAGTTCTCCTCGCGTGCCCGAGGTTTCTGGTCCATCTTGGTCCACCTGCTTGTCAAACTCTTCGCAATGCCACTTCTTCCCGCCACGGTCACTTGTCTTCTTGACCGCATAGACTGATCTCACGGTGTGCTCGGGGTAGTTCTTCGACCATAGTTGAACCCGACCTTGTCCCACGTGTATCACAAGGTCGCCACTGCCATGCCAGCCGGGCGTCAACTTCGTCAAATACCTCGTCTGGTCGAATGAAACTGTACGTCGTAGTTGGCTAGCGCCGCCATGTGAAAACGTCGGCGCTCGCACCTTCTTGATGATGCCCTTCTTGTCGTTACCCAAACGTGAACGCGTGGGCGTGGCGATAGGTGGAGTAATCGTAATCGGAGGAGTCGTAGATACAACCCTCACTCTCTTCTCTTTTTGTTGGGCGTGTGGGGCTGGCATTCTCCGTTTTGATATCGTCGGTGTGGTAATGCGTCGTCGTTTTGCCTCGTTCGCAAGGGCGTCGCGTGTATTCCTTATGTCCAACGCCTCCATGCACACGCTGATGACGGCCTCGGCGAACTCCTTCGTGTAGCCGCCGGCGCACGTGCTCGTCCTCATGTTTTGCTTAGCCAATCGCCCTTCGATCTTAGCGTGTTGTCGGTGTCCTGGGCACCGTCGTTCGAGCTTGTCCGCCATCGTCTGTGTGGACATGATGATTCGTGATGGCTTCTTAATAGGTAAATCCGAGTCTGGATGTCGGAGCCCGAACGCGCGCATGTCCACCACCGTCGTGCCGTGCGACTTCAGCATCTCCACTATCGGCTCCTCCTGGAAGGCCTTGCTTGTGAGCGGGTTCTCGCCGTAGAAGTAGGCTCCGCGCTTGCGTTGGTAGTCAGCCACCCTCTTCACGAACCTCAACGCTCCACGGGACTGCTGTTGTCGCACCTGCAACTCCTTCTGGAACGCCGGGCGGTGTGCCTGGTAGTTGCGCATCGCCGTCCAGGGGTCACAGGGCCAAGCCATGGCCACCACGTCCGGCTTGTTGTCGACGACCTCCCTCCAGGCTCGTGCCCGCCCAGAACGTGTGTAGAGGTCGAAGCCCGTCTCGATACTAATTGGCGGCATGACCTGCCACCCTTGCGCCGCCGCCTCGCACGATAGAGCAAGCGTCCACGATAATATCTCCAGGAACTTCCACCTCTTGGATCTCGACGTCACCGTCGGTGGGTCCTTGTGGACGGATCTCTTCGCCTCTGCAGCCAACGCATCCGCAACTCCTCTCGTGGTCCTCTGCAACCGCTTCTTCCTACCTCGCTGTAGGACTCCAACACGCGAGAGGTCCTTGAACCCGAGTTCGCCGGCCTCCTCCTGTGGGGTCATGTCCATCTTGCCATTGATATGGAAACACTCCGGGAACTCGTTCGGGTTGCCATACTCTCCGATGTCTACGAAGAAATGTCCCGACCGTGATTGTTTGATCGGCTTCTTGAACACTCCGGCCTCCTCGATGTCCATCACCTTCTTGCGGTAATTTACGATCACGCCTAGATCCTGCATCGCCTGCTGCGATAGCAGTGGTGGTGTTCGTCCTTCCACTCGAGCCACCTCAATGACTCCGGGTGTGCCATTTATCCCAGCAGGATAGACATACGACTCCGCGCTGACTGCCACGTCACCGCCGCCGAACCTGAACTCCTCATTGATGTCCTTCTTGACCGGCTGGAGGCCCAAACTCTTCAGGTGGGTCTGCAAGTTGTCGTGCCACTCGTGACCTGCGACGCTGCGCCTGCACCCGCTATCGTCGATGAGCTCCGTCGTGCCGATGTCGTCCCACAACGCGTCATTGACCACGAGCGCGTCCTTCTTGTCCTCGCGGCTGTACGCCTTGTCCCTGATTTCCTTCGCGTAGTTCGTCTTCGGGATCCGCTGGACGCATCGGTTGCAGTTCTTGCAGATCGCGAACGTCCAGGTAGATGTGCTTGTCCAGCGTACGTTGTCCAGGATCTCGCCAGAGCCCGCATTCTTGTGCTCGCAGGGATTCTCCACCTGGTCGGTGATGAACGATATCAGCCTATCGATCCTCTCCTGCTTTGAGCCGCTGTAAGGCTGCTCGAGCATCAAGAGTATATCCTGCAGCTGCTTCGCCGTCAGGATCCTGAACACCTCCAGCTCGCAGTCGGTCACGTACCCCGCGTGGTGGTCGCGCGCGCGGTTCGTGAAGTCCACCACGAACTCGCCCAGCCGCGCCCTGTGCCGATCGACCAACGAGCGTACGTCGTCGCCGCTGATGTGGATCCTCTCAGACTGGAACCTCGAAGCCGCCGGTGTCGATTTAGGCTTCGGCCGCGCTGAGGGCTTTGGCTTCTTGCCGCCATCGGCACTTCCAGCCGCTCCAGTGGGTTTCTTTTCCACGCCCTGCCATCCGTCAGCTTCTTCATCCATGAACGTCGCGTGCAAGTTGGATCGGAGGAGTCTTCCGACCAGCTCCTCCCGCGGTCCTGTCGATTTGTGCTTCCTCCTTGCCAACTCCGCACTGAGCTGCTCCTCGGTCCAGCTCTTGTAGACCCCCTCGGATTCGTCTGAGTCCTTCTCGAAGGAGTCGTCTTCGAACTCTGAGCCCGGTGTCGGAGGCCTCCTGGGATCCAGCCCAAGGTTGTCGCTCTCTTGCTTCACCTCCGCCTTGACCTTCTGCGAACCCAGCACGAAGGCATCCACCGGTCCCGGATGGGGAGATGGCAATTCTTCCGCTCCGTCGTTCAACCACTTGAACTCCATGTGCGCCGCACTGTCCGTAGCCATCGTTGCTGCCATGTTCGCCGAGGAAGAACCCTTCTTGCCGTCGCCCTTGCTGCCAGGCTTGAACGGAAGCGTAATCCCCGCGATCACCTTCGGGCACTCTGGGTCGCCCTTCCAGTGGCCTGGCTGAAGGCAGTCGTTGCACACTCCGGACTTCTTTCCCCGGCCGCCACTCGTGGTGTTCTTCCCGCGTCCCTTGCCGCGGCCAAACTGCTTCTTCTTCGCCTTGAAGCCCTGGTAGAACGCGTCCAGCACCACCTCCTCTTCGTCGTCCACGGCGTCCGAGTCCTGATCGCCGTGCTCGTACTCGTCCTCGTGGTGGTTGTCTGGCGCCTCCTCCGCCACGAGGGCGTCTTGTGGCTGACCGTCTTCGTCCTCGTAATCAGGGTAATCTTCATCTTGGCTGAACTCTTCATCTGCGTCCATTCCTCCTGCGTAATTGGCATTCCAGACCGGCCGCCGAAACCAGCCTTTTTCACCTCCCGATGCTTCGGAAGGTTTCCTCCTCCCGCACTGCTGCCTGAAGTAAACTTCGCAGTGGGCTGTCCAAACCGTGGAGGGAACTGTCGATACTGCGTGTGCTTGCTCGGGTGCTCGTTCCTCTTGTCCACACGCCGCTTCTCGTCTAGGTGAACATCTCCATAGACCATCTTGATCGTCGCTTCGATCTTCTCCGAGTTCCACTCCGCGCCCGCTGCTGCTAGTACCTGCCGCTGGGCTTCTCGTGATAGCCCTGAGCTCCGCAAGAGCTTTCTTGCGAATGAGGTGTCGGAGTACGTAGTGCCAGGGTCGTGTACCTTAAGATTGCGCCTGGCCGTCTTCAACCTCGCGATGTAGTCGTCGACATCTTCTCCAACGCCTCTGCGGCACTTCTCGAACGCCCTGAGGTGCTTCTCGCTACGCTCGTAGTCCTTCTCGGTGAACTCCTCGTCTAGGATCTCCATCAGCTTCCGCAGGCCGACCTCGCTGCTGAGCACGTCCAGGTCGAGTGTCTCGACAAACTCCCTTGGCTGTCCATCGCCCTTCTCCAGGCTGAGGTACACCAAGGGTCCGAGGTCCGCTGGAGCCACCTTATAAATCTTCTCGATGATCTCAATCTCCTTCCGCCACTCGCGATAGGAATGTGGATTCCTCGCCAACTCCTTGCTAAGGACCGTGAGCTTCACCCCTGGCATTCGGCCATCACCTCGAAACTGCAGACCACCTCCATCGGCGCCTGCTTGTTCTCCTGTCTCTGGCATCGTGTGCAGGAGATCCCAACTGCTGCTCACAGACTCGCTGTCCGTGCTCTCCGTCTCGTCAGTGTCCGTGACCTGCTGCGGCCACTCACTCGATGAGCGCTGCCCACTGACTTCGTGAATGATAGGAACCAATCGCTCCCGCTACCAATGCGAAGATCTGTTCGGAATGAAAAGATGTTTCTTTCCTGCTGCTCGTGCCGAGCTTGACCCAAGGCCTACGGATCGAGTCTGCTGCATGCTGAAACGACAACTGCGTGCTACAAGCAACAACTGCGGCTGCTTTTCCTCCTCCTCCTCCTCCTCCTCCTCCTCCTCCTCCTCCTCCCTCTCCTCCTCCTCCGCCTCCTCCTCCTCCTCCTCCTCCTCCTTTCCCTCCTCCTGGCACAGCATGCAGTGGCAACTTGGGAAGCAAGTCTCACGGAGATGTTGTCAGACGGTCGTCGCTATCAACGCCGGGTGGCTCACACTTCTAACGATCGGAAGTCTAAGTCATCCGAGCGTCGTGGACAAAACAACAGCGCGCTACTACGCTGAATTCTTCTGGATGTGTTGCATGGTAGAAGAGCGTCGGGTGCAATGGCAGGATCCAGATCAGCTGCCTGTACCCCTGGCCCGCAGGACGGACCCATTGAACTCCGCGAGACTGCGGTTCGAGAGGCTTGGATGAACGCCGTTTGGCTCAAGCCTTTAACGTTCGGAAGTATGACTCGTCCGAGCGCCGTGAGCAAAACAATCTCCTCCTCCTCCTCCTCCTCCTCCTCCTCCTCCTCCTCCTCCTCCTCCTCCTCCTCCTCCTCCCCCTATTCCCCCTCCTCCCGTTCCTCCCCCTCAACCCCTCCTCCCGCTCCTTCTCCATTTCCTCCTCCTCCTTTTCATCCTCCTCCTCCTCGCACTGGGCGCACGCATTCGCGACCTGTTCTGCTATTGCAGAGAAAGAAAGAGGAGTGCGGACGTTGCTGCATGTTTGTGCCTTGCTTGGGATAGCATACGAAGCGAAGAAAACTTTATGTTTCGTGGCATGGAGAGGCATGAGTGCCCGCTTGCTGAAACAGAGCATTGAAGTCCATGGGCCACGCAGCTAGATGGGTGACTCCCTCAGCGGAGCATCGCCGCGATCATTTGCTGTGCTGATTTTCAAAACCCCTCATGATTTTAGAAAGTCAGTGGGGCAAATCAGGGTGCGGAGTTGTATCGAAGTAGCTTTCGACCCACGAAACGCAATGTTTTCTAGCGTTGGCAACGAAGGCGGGCTGACCACGAAGTGTCCCCTGGAACGGCTTTCCTCTCAGAGGCCCCCATGAGGCGGCCGACCGGTGCTACACCAGCGCGTCATGACATCCATCATCAAGACGAAAGCCTTGCGAAGCCACGCGACCGAATACACATGCGGAGGGACAACCTTCCATGGACCAGTGCTGGATCAGGACGCCATGGCGCACATCCTTGGCGCACCAGGTGCACCAGTATATCATGACATTGGTGGGCCACACTAGCGCGCCCTGGCAACCATCATCATGAGGATGTTCCTGCGACAACACATTTTGTGGATGCACATGCGGACGGCCAGTGACCCATGTGTACCCATCGCTTTGCCACACCAGCGCGCCGTTGCAGTCAAATTCATGATGATGTCCCTGTTACGACGACACACGCATAACGTGCAATCGTTGGGTCTGGGGCGCACAAATCGCCAGCGTGCGTTGATACCACTTGCGTTGGGCAGAGGCCAAATGGGTCGCGCGCTTGGTGGGGGAAGACGGCGCTTGTAGTTCAGGCGAAATGCTGCTCGAACCTCGAAAAACAATGTTTTCTCGCCGCGGCACCGAAAAGGAAATGTCCACGAAATCGCCCTCTGAATTGTTTCCTGTCGAACGGGCTCTCAAGGGAGCCGAGCTCTCTTACGCAATCCCTGGGGTCGGTGCTGAATGAACAATCCATGGTGTATACTATCGGCAGCCCAGTGTGTCATGAGATAGGTGTGCCACACCAGCGCATCATGGCACCCATCGTCATGACGATGATCCTGTAATGGTACACGAGTGAATACACATGCGGAAGGCCAGCCTGCCATGACACCTGCGTGCCACACCAGCGTGTCATGACACTCATCAATCTGATGATGGGGGGTGGCGATGCTGGTTCTGCGACGAAACATGACTGGATTCACGTGCGGAGGGACAGCGTTCCATGTACATGATCTATCTATCGATCTGCAACACCAGCGTGCCTTATCATCAAGACGATATCCTGCTTCAACGACAGACGCACAACATGCACTGGAAACGTCTGGCGCGCAGAAGACGGCAGCGTCCGTTGATACCATTTGCCTTGGGCAGAAGCCAATCGGGTCGCGCACGCGTGTGCCCGGAGCGCTCCTCCTCCTCCGCCTCCCTCCTCTTCCGCCTCCCTCCTCCCTCCTCCCTCCTCCCTCCTCCCTGCTCCCTGCTCCCTCCTCCCTCCTCCCTCCTCCCTCCTCCTCCTCCTCCTCCTCCTCCTCCTCCTCCTCCTCCTCCTCCTCCTCCTCCTCCTCCTCCTCCTCCTCCTCCTCCTCCTCCTCCTCCTCCTCCTCCTCCTCCTCCCCTCCTGCCTCCTGCCTCCTCCCTCCTGCCTCCTGCCTCCTCCCTCCTCCCTCCTCCCTCCTCCCTCCTCCTCCCCCTCCTCCCTCCTCCCTCCTCCCTCCTCCCTCCTCCCTCCTCCCTCCTCCTCCTCCCTCCTCCCTCCTCCCTCCTCCCTCCTCCCTCCTCCCTCCTCCTCCCCTGGGTGCCTGCACCCGACGTCGACGCAGGCCGCGGGGGGCGGCGCGCGCAGGGGCAGCGCGCCGTGGAGCCAGCGGCACAGGCTGGGGAGCAGCTCGGCGCTGGACGTGCCGGCCGGGACCCGGCCAGTGACCGCGGGCCCCGCGGCCTCGTGCGGGGCAGCCGTGGCGAGCGCGGAGACCTCGATGGGCACGGAGGACAAACGCAGACACGCTGGCGTCTTGGAAACAGGGGGCAGACAAGCCTATACCTCGCTTTTGACCACCCTCGCTTCCAAGAGATACCAAGCGATGCCAAACTACGGCCTGTACTGGTCAGGCCGCTTGACGAGGAGGCGCGTGGTATGACTTGGTTTTGCCTGGAAGCGAAAGCGGGGTAGGTAATTCACGCTCTGGGGAAAGAAAAACCACGACGGACGATCGTTTACTATCTTCGGCCTGTGGGGGCCCTCGCCGGGCCCTGGGACAATCAAAAACCTACTCATCGGGGATCTTCTGACCTGGGTCAATCCAGACCCGGGTCAGCAGGAAACCAAAAACTGCAATGGAGGAAAAAAAAAAATGCAACGCAGATCTTCGCAAACCCGGGTCAGTAAATATGTGTGCGGCCGCCTCGCGGCCACGAGCGGCTCCCTAACCCGGGTCAGCCAGAGGGGGTCTTCGCAGGATCCTGCAGGATCTGGCGCCCTGGCTGACCCCCGTCTGCATTGACCCCCGTCTCAGGGCTCCCGAACTCAGGATGAAAGGCCGCTCCCGGGGAAAGGGTCGGGGCTTCCAGGGGCCCCGTACTGGAAGAATCAAGTCGTCGCGTGTCTGGGGGCCCAGACCCCCTCGCGTCGTTCAATGACCATGGCGGGAGGTGCTTCGCTAGTTTCGGCTTCTCGGGGCCCTTACTGGGCCTCGGAACTGTTTGACAAAGAATCGGGATGAAAAGCCCGTCCCAGGAGCGTCGTTCAATGTCCATGGCGGGATGTGCTTCGCTAGTTTGGGCTTCTGTGGGCCCTTACAAAGCCTCTGAACCGTCAAAAAACGAGTCGGTATGAAAAAACCGTTGCCGGGAAGGGGATGGCGTCGGAGGTCTGGGACCGGGTCCCGTGGGAAACCAGTCCTGGACCTCCGGGTCTTTCACTCTGGGACCAGCTCCCCCGAGGCCAGTCCCGGCCCTTTCCACAAGGCTGGTGTTTTGCCTGAGCTGCTTTTTGACGGTCCTGGGGCCTCGCGAGGGCCCCCAGAGGCCGAAAGCAACAAAAACCCTTTCTCGCATTGGCAATGCGTTGGAGATCTGGACCTTCATCCTGATGAAACCGAAAACGGCGAAAAACCTGTGTCTGGAAGAGCTGGGTCTTCATCCTGCTTGGATTTTCTGGGGGCCCGTGCGAGGCCCCGAGCGGAGCCGAGAGCACGGCGAAAAAGAACAGGGGCTGGTCGTTTTCCTGCACAAAAACATGTTTTTCTCCCTAGCATCCGCCGATCTGAACTTTTCACTGTGGCCCCAGGGGTCCTGGTCCCAGACATGCCTGCGTCGTGCAAAAAAACATGACCAGAGGTGTTTGGCCAGTTTCGGCCTCCAGGGGCCCTCGCCGGGCCTGAGACCGTCAAGAAACGGCTCAGTGTGAAAGACCTGTGCTGGGGAAGGGGTCTAGACCTCCAGGGGTCCGCGGTGCGAAAAAAACACGCCGTCGCATGTCTGGCCTTGAAGGTCTAATGGAGTTACGAACAGTTAGCAGGAGTTGTACCTCAGTCATAACTGAAAATCTCGTCCTGGCCTGCGGCAGTGGCACCGCCGTGGTAACGCTGGTAAGGCTTCGGCTTGCGCACAGGCAGCCCCCCGAGGTAGCCCCAGCTGGCCTCAACAGGCCCCCCGAGTCCAACAGGTAGCCCCCAGCTGGCCTCAACAGGCCTCAACAGGCGGTCTCAACACCCTTGCGCCGCCTCCAGCGGCGCAGGAGGAGGAGGAGGAGGAGGAGGAGGAGGAGGAGGAGGAGGAGGAGGAGGAGGAGGAGCTGCGCGCCCCAGGGTTTGGGTGTTGAGACCGCCCTGGGCTACTCGGGGGGGCCTGTTGAGCTTGTTGAGGCGGGCGAGGACTACCTGAGAGGGGGCCGTCTGCGCGCAACCCGAAAGCTTACCGGGCTGCAGAAGTCCCCACCGCCTCGCCGGCGAGGGGGGGGGGTCGTCTCAGGTCCATGTTTGAGGGCCCCTGGGCATGGCAACGGCCGCCCAGATGCCGAAAGCAATGGAAAAGCGCTGTGGTTGAACTATCCGGGCGGAGGAGCCAACCACGTGCAGTTGTGAATACAGCCGTTGTGAGTATCGCCTTCGGTGGATCTCCATAGGGCGCCACAGAGCGGGTGAGGGGTGTGCCAGAATGAAGCGGGGCCGCCATGCGAACTCCTTGTGGGGCCACGAAACGTGTGAGGGGCGTGTCAAACTGGGACGGGGCCGCCATGCGAACCCTGCCACTGAGGCCTTCGGTGGAGCTTCTCCCTCTTGGGGCCCCGAAGCGTATGAAGGGCGAGCAGAACTGGGACGGGGCCGCCGTGCGAACCCTGCCACTGGGGCCTTCGGTGGCGCTCCCTATGTAGCCACAAAACGCGTGAGGGGCGCGCCAAACTGGACCGGTGCCGCCATGCGAACCCTGCCACTGTAGCCTTCGGTGGAGCTCCTCCTTATGCCTCGAAACGTGTGAGGGTTGTGCGGACATGAGGCGGTGCCGCCATGCGAACCCTGCCACTGGGGCCTTCGGTGGAGCTCCCCATGGGGCCACGAAACGTGTGAGGGGTGTCCATACGAACCTACCACTGGGGCCTTCGGTTCCCTATGGGGCCACGAAGTGTGCGAGGGATGCGCCGAATTGGGGCGGGGCCGTCACCATGCGAACCCTGTCACTGGGGCCTTCGGTGGAGCTTTCGATGGGCCACGATGCCAGTGAGGGGTGTGTCGAAATTGACATGCGGAGGGCTGAGACAGGGATGTGAGGCGGGAGGGAAGAGGGAGAGGAGGAGGTGCATAGGAGGACGCGGGGCGCTGTCTCTTCGCAACGAGGACCGAACACCACAGGATGGCTCGGGAAAAACGTATCGTCGGAGACCTGGGTTTGCTCCATGGCGGGTCCCTCTGGGGCGGTGCTTCCGGGGACGTCTGGCCTTCGGGTCATAGCTCGGGTCTCCGGCGGCCGCTCGAGACGGCCGAGCGCCCCTGAAACGCTCCCGGCGAGGCAGAGCCTCTGAAAGGCACTTTCCGAGGCTGGGGAACCTCCATCAAAGTAGGACATCGTATGAAAACTTCGAACCTCGAACTACTTTGCTGATTTGGCCGCGCCCACATGGAGGTGGTGATGGGATGGGGGTGGGCTTCTACGAAGGCAGGGGGGTCCTTAGAAGGCAGCCTTCGTAGAAAGGCCTGGAAACTTCCAAGACGGCTTCTTAGAAGCCAGGAGGGCGTCTTAAAAGCCTGACGGCCTTTCTAAGGAAGGCCCCTGCCTTCTAAAACCCCCCGCCTTCATAGAAACCCACCCACCTCGCGGCACCCCCTTGCGGGCGCCGCCAATTCCCCCCAGGACTCCGAAGTCGCGATTTTCCGTCAAAGTGGAACCCCTGGAGGTCTGGACCCCTTCCCCAGAACCGGCGTT
>CAUYUJ010015393.1:1867099-1874599 GCA_963575745.1 Prorocentrum cordatum
CGACGAGGACCACGACGACGACGACGACGCCGACGACGAACCACACACCCACAGGGGGAGGGGGGGCACCGGCACTCACCCCCACGCCACGCCCACAGCACCACGACCACAGGGGGGGGAAGGGGCGATCCAAGTCGCGAGGCCTTCGCGAGGCTCACGGACGTACCCATCCAGCGGGGGGTGGCCTGATCCCATCAGCATTGGGGGGGGGGTCGGAGCCTCTCAGAGGGCCCCAGCATATTCAGATCCAACGCCTGCCAGGATCCCCGAAGATCGATCTTCCAAGCGGCGGTTACGGCTGGCGTTGGAAAGACGGCGTGCAGCATGGATCTCCGAAAGGCACGCTACCCCGTGAGGCGATCCCCCGCGAGGGCCCAATCTGTGCACGCTATCCCCCTACCAGGGCTTCCTCGGCGCACACCATGGAACCAGACCAAATTTTCGGCGTCGGCCCGTTTCGGTTCCAGCCCGTTTCGGCTTCATCGGTCTCTTTCGGCTTCGGCCCATTTCGGCCCGGCCCAATTCGGCTTCGGCCCGTGTCGTCCCGACCCGATTCGGCTCCGGCTCTATTTGTCCTGGCCCATTTCGGCTCCAGCCAGTTTTGGCTCTGGCCCGTTTCGGCTTCGGCCCGCTTCGGCTCCGGCAAATTGCGGCTACCAATGGCTCCAGTCTGTTTCGTCCCGGCCCAGTTTCGGCTTCGGCCAGTTTCGGCTCTGGCCAATTTCGGCTTCATCGGTCTCATTCGGCTTCGGCTCGTTTCTGCTTCGGCCCGTTCGGCTGCGGTCCGTTCAGGCTCTGGTTTGTTTCGGTTTCTTTCTGGCATGGCCTGGGTAGGTTTCGCTGTCGGCCGAGGGTGTTTGCATTCGGTGTGGCGTCTGCTCGACCATTTGTGCTATGAAACTGGCCAATGAGTGCATGGGACATCTGGTTAGTGATAATTTCCCCTCTTTGCTCCTGCACCCGTTCTATTCCACAAGCGCCCTGGTCAAGCTCGGGGTCCAGAGGGATATCGACAGGTACATCGGCACAGAGGCTCTCGGCAGGAGACCCTAAAGTTCCTCAAGGGCAACTTTCCTGGATTGCAACCATTGAAGTCCTACATTCTACGCGTAGCAAGCTACCGCCTCGTCCGAGGAGGTCTCTCAGGGGCCTCTGCTCGGAAGCTCACTGGTGCCAGCACAGGGTTTGCAAGGCCTTTTCAGGAGAGCTCGAAGTTTGTCTCCGCTGTCAGGCGTCTGCAGGAACGCTATAAAGCTATACCATAGGTACCCTGAGTGCGATACCTTTTACTTCTTTAGGCAGGAATGGCTCCCGACGGAGCTAAGGAGCCCTGTCAGGAGGATGAAGCAGGCGCCCAAGGACCTCCAGTCAATGTTTTACCGTGGCCTTCTTCCAAACCCTGCTCAAGCTTTCGCTTATCCTAGCAGCGACCCAGCACACAACTTTCATGATATGGGCAGAAAAGGGAGTATCCATGTCGGTGGAGGCTTTGTCTTTACAGATGGCAGCGGCTTCTACACAAATATTCCATGTCTCAGAAGTGCTGGATGGTCGGTTGTGGCCTACGATTATGAGACAAGGCTGGTGGCAAGAGACTTTCGAGCAGTGCCATGTGACATGTGCCCGCAGCAGGTAGCGAAGCGTAGTGAAGACTACGCGATGCTGATTGTGAGCCGCCATGTCCTTAGTTCGTGCACGGTGCTCTCGGACTGTAAAGGCACATTGCCGTATAGCAGATCTCCAGCTCAGACCGTGGGTGCAGCAAATCCCAGGGCCAATGCCTTGAAGAAAAATAGGAATGAAGAGTTCCACAAGCAGCAGTTCAAGCATGTCAAGGGACATGTTACGAATATTGATGCGATTGAGGGTGTGCTCTCGGCTTTCGAGAAGACTGGCAACTCCACCGCTGATGCCTTGGCGAAGCATGGAGCTGCCTTCAACATGCCTGGGGATGATCACGTGGACTTCGTGCGTGGTTGCAGATGGGTGCACAAGATGTTGTTGCAGTACCTTGGGACCTTTCAGCCGTGGCTGTATGATTCAAACCCAGACGGCCTGGACGACCACTTCCCTGTGCAAGAGGATGAGGAGGGGAGTCCGTCAATGCCAGCTCGTCAGATCAGGGTTGGACTGAACCGCTGTTGGAGACAACTCTCGAGGATGAATTGGATGGTTTTCTGGAGCCGTGGAAGGTGGCCAGCAGCCACAGCCTGAAGATGAAAAACTGCATGAACATAAACTTTTGGCGCTCCGCGCGGATATCTTGGATCTGCGCTGGACCCCCCTCCCTGGCGCGCGGAGCGCGCCAGGGGCGGCGCCGGAGGCGCTGCCGGGGGGGCCCAGCGCGGATCCAAGAAATCCGCGCGCAGCGCCAAATGTTTATGTTTATCCGAACAGCCTTGTTGAATACCCGATGGTAGATTCGCCGCGTTGTATGTTGTTCTGCACAACTTGCAATGTATCTGTTCGGACTCTCGCAACCACCGAGGCCTGGCCCAGGAGTGCACGGGCAGGCCATTGCGGAGGCAGTGCACTTGAGAACCCGAGGCACCTCGAGAAGTTCATGCATCCGCAGTCGATTCGGCAGGACGTCAGATTGGAGTCACCTCGGTCGCCGTCTGGGCCTGCCCATGGCACTGTGCGTGCAGCTAAGAGGTGGGAGCAGGAGTTCAGGGCTCGCCAGGCCCAGGTCCCGGCGCTCAAAAAGAAGAGGCTTCTGGACACATCAGAGATTCTCCTGGCATGCGGGCTCGAGTATTCAGAGGCCCTCGAGCTGGGCCGTGCTGTCGAAGATGATTCTAATCTTCAGGAGTCAGATTGAGCGACGCTGTGATGTGGTGTTTGATCATCATTGGTGTCATCAACCCGTTTATCTTTTCAGAGGTGTCTGGCTGTGGCGTCTGATCCGCAATGGTGCCGTCGACTCGTTTATCTTTCAAATCCTGCTGAATGCAGGGTCGTTCGTCGCGGCAGGTGTGGTCCTTCCGAGGCTCTTGGGATTGCAGCCTGGCTGGCCCTTGGGCGCTCTACGTGTTGGGCCCACCCAGCCTGTTCTTGCCGTGGACGGCTCGGCCTTACGCGCGCGTCGGCTCGCTGAACTGCTTGTGTTTCGGCACCGTTGTCGGCGTGCTGGGCCTCGAGTGCTCCGATTGCGCCCTCATGACGCCGACCCACCTGTGGGTTGTGTTCCAGGCCGTGGCGCTGGGAGCCCTGTGGGAGTTCCTCCGCGGGTCGGCGGGCTACGTGCTGGTGAGCACGGGCCGGCCGCAGGCCCCGTGCTCCCTGGCCCCGCCGCGGGCTGCCCGCTCGAGGTACACAGGCGCCTCGTCCTTCCCCTCGGCATCAGCAAGACGGTCCTGGCCTTCGGGCTCCGTCGTACTGGTGCTGGGGGGCGGGCCTGAGGTGCTTGTGTGCCTCCCGCCCGCCGCTCTGGATCCTGCTCCCCCTCGGCTTCCGTTCGCTCGCTCACCTCCTCCTCCTCCTCGTCCTCCTCCTCGTCCTCCTCCTCATCCTCATCCTCATCCTTCCTCTTCTCCTCCATCATTATCACCACCATCATCATCATCATCATCATCATCATC
Source organism: Prorocentrum cordatum (assembly GCA_963575745.1). Classification (NCBI taxonomy): domain Eukaryota; class Dinophyceae; order Prorocentrales; family Prorocentraceae; genus Prorocentrum; species Prorocentrum cordatum. The sequence goes on from CAUYUJ010015393.1 coordinate 1,870,681, forward strand.
ATCATCATCATCATCATCATCATCATCATCATCATCATCATCATCATCATCATCATCATCATCATCATCATCATCATCATCATCATCATCATCATCATTATCCCCCTCCTCGCCCTCCTTCCCACTCCTCCGCTCCTGCTCTCCCCCGCTCCTCTCCCTCCTCCGCCCATACTACCTCCGCCTCTCTCCTCCTCACCTCCCTCCTCCTCCTCCTCCCCTCTCCTCCTCCTCCTCCTCTCCTCCTCCTCCTCCCTCTCCTCCTCTTCCGTCACATCCTCCTCCTCCTCCTCAGCCTCTCCCTCCTCTCCTCTCCTCCTCCTCCTCCTCCTCCTCCTCCGCCTCCACCTCCTCCTCCTCTCCTCCTACTCTCCTCCTCCTCCTCGTTCCGTACTACCTACTGCACATCATCCTCATCCTCCTTCCTCCTCACTCCTCCTCCTTACTACCTCTCCCTCCACGCCCCATCAGCATCCCACTTCCTCGAAAACACATCACCATCACCACCACCATCATCAGCAGCAGCATCATCATCACCACGATCATCAGCATCATCATTATCATCAGCAGCACCATCATCATAATCAGCATCACCAACATCATCAGTCGCATCATCATCATCATCATCAGCAGCATCATCATCATCATTATCATCATCCTCATCATCATCATCATCATCATCATCATCATCATCACCATCATCTTCATCAGCATCATCAGCATCATCATCATCATCATCATCAGTAGCATCATCAGTATCATCATCAGCATCAGCATCATTATCATCAGTGTCATCACCAACACCATCATCAGCATCCTCATCATCATCATCACCATCACCATCACCATCACCATCATCATCATCATCATCATCATCATCATCATCATCATCATCATCATCATCATCATCATCATCATCATCCCTCCTCCTCCTCATCCTCCTCTTCTTATCATTATTATCATTCCTCCTCCTCCTCCTCCTCTTCCCACCCTCCTCCTCCTCCTCCTCCTCCTCCTCCTCCTCCTCCTCCTCCTCCTCCTCCCTCCTTCGTGGGTCCTATCTGCTTCCCCCTCCCTTTCTCTCTCCTCCCCCCTATCCTTGCACGTCACCCTTGCTTCCTTTCACCTTTCGGGCCTTGCACTCTTGTCCGTCCAGGGTGCGTGCTGGTTGGCAACGCCCACCACCGCAGCGGGTGCCCGTAGCATGCATTGGCGGGCTCTCGCGCCACATTCGGGAGAAGGATTCTTTTCTCTTCAACTCCTTGTCCACTCGCTTTCCGCATTGTGCTGAAACGGCATCCGTTGTTCTCCTTCATGTTCTGTCTTGTCCTCTCCCGCTTCATTCCGTTACGGGTGGTATTGCTGCTCCTTTGCTCAGTTTGGGCAGCGCGTCACTGCGTAACATCGTTCTCGTAGAGTTTTCGGGCCCGCGCGCGACGCGCCTTGCAGGCAGCGGGCGTTGCCCGCCTCCTGCGTGGGCCACGGACGCGGAATTGAATCTTCAGACATGCTGTGCGGATGTTCTGCCCACTTCCGACCTGGGATCTTCTGTCGAAGATGTGGAACACCAGGGGCTTTCTCCCAGTCTCTCTTTGTGGCGGCGCGCACAAGGGGGTGGGGGGAGGTGGGGGGGAGGCTTCTCGGAAGGCGCTGGCCATACATCTACAGACAAGGCCTGCGCCTTCGAAGAAGCAGGGATCCTGCTAAGAAGCCTTCCCCCCTCCCCCTATCCCCCTCTGCGCGTGGCAGATTATCCCAAGCTCTCTTCCTCCACCTCATCATTCTGTCTTTTGCTTATTGTCCTTTCTTCTCTGCCGCTTCAGCCTGCGCCTGCCTGCGAGCCAAGGGCATTGGCAGGTTCGCGCGGGGTGCACACTCGTAGTTCGCTGAACTTTGGAAGCTGCTGCTGACACTCCTCAGCCTCACTTTGAAAAGATGTATCGCGCCCTCCTTCTCCTTCTTCATTCCCGAGTCCGCAGACGCCGGTTTAGGCTTACGTTTACTTACGGCGAGGGAGGGCCAGGCCAGGGTGAGAGTCATGGTCAGAGGCGCCTCCTCCTCCACAGGCTCCCGAGCTCCGTTGAGGTCCCCGAGCCCGTTTCGTCCTCATCAGAAGGGCCGGGGCCGAAACGGGCCCCGAATCCCGCTTCGGCTCCGGCCCGTTTCGGCCTCATCCGACCGTTTCGGCTTCGGTCCGTTTCGTCCCAGCCCATTGTCCCGGTTCGTTCTGGCTTCGGCCCGTGTCGTCCCCGCCCGTTTCGGCTCCGAACCGTGTCGTCCCCGCCCGTTTCGGTTCCAACCCGTTTCGTTCCAGCCTGTTTCGGATTCGGCCCGGATCGGCTTCGGCCCGTTTCTGCTCTCAGGATCGCATTCGCACCCGGGCCGGGAAGCCAAAACGGGCCGAAGCCGAACCCGGCTGAAGCCGAACGGGAGGACCCGAAGCGGGACGAGCCGAAGCGCGCCGAAGACGAGGCCGAAGCGGGCCTGCAGCCGCATCGGGCCCTTGCCCAAGGCGGGGAACAGCGTGCAACCCTTACCCCCGACGCCACGATGTTTTCATGACGTCGACCCCCAGAGGTCTCGCCCTCATTCCCTGGGACCTGTTTCTCGTCCTGGATGGTTCTCTGACGGTCCCGAGGCCCGGCGAGGGCCCCCAGGGGCCGAACATAGCTACAGTCGGGGCGTTGACCCAAGGAACCCTGAATAAGGAACGAGGCCCCTCTTTTCCACGATTAAACTTCGAATACCATGGGAAACCTAAGGAAAACCCATGGCAAACTGTAAAACAATCAAGGAACACCGAGCCCCCCCCCAAACGAACAGGGTTCCTTCTTCAGCGCCCCGACTGTATAAAAAACACCTGCCGTGAGTTTGCCATGACTCGATGGGTGTCTGGGAACAGGCGGGCCGGCAGCGCCACAGCGCACGCCTGCCGTTCCAGCGCCGGCCGCGGCGAGCCCCCCCCCCGGAGAACCTGCCCCCGCGAGGCGCCTGCCCCGGGCCCCCCACGCCGTGGGCCCGGCAGCAGCCCAGGGGCACGGCCAGGGCGGCCTTCAGCAGCCTCGAGCTGCTCCGTCCCCAGGATCGGCAAGCAGGAGGCGACGACAGTCTCAGGGAGGTGCCCTCAGAAGCGGAGGGGATCCTCGAGGTCGGCATCGAGGTGAGGTGCTGCCCAACACAGGGATGGTGACGCGTTCCAGGCTGGTAGGGCCTGGCGCCAGCGCCGGCGCTTGCCGTCGGCGAGGGAGCCGCCTCGGATCGGTCCACGAGCGGCGAGCCTATCCGGAGCCACGCCCTCGCTGTCAGGAGTCTGGGGCGCGAGCCCGCGGATACGAGGACGAGTGGGTCCGTTCCGCGCGGGGCATCTGCGAGCAAAAACGCCCCGTCTCCACGAGGTCGCGGCCCAGGGGCCTGGCCCGCGAGGCCGCGGATGCGGATATGCTTCCCGCGCACGATCGGTCGAGCCTTAGCATCCCCTCGGCGCGTCAGGAGCCAAAGGCTACAGCAGCGATGGTCCAGCTGCGGGCAAAAGGGGAGGCAACTCCTGGGAGGTCTTTGTGGCAACGACGAAGTGTCATGAAGCCAAGTAAAAGGGGCCATTAAGCTGGAGCAGTCTAGAAGAAGCCCAGGACTAGACCGGATCAGCCAAGATTTAGCCCAGCGAGCCTTGACTCAGACGGACAAAAGAAGTGCCTAAGCATAAACTGTCGAAGGTGCGCGCGGATTTCTCAGGTCGGCGTGGGGCCCGCAGGCGCTCTCCGCGCGCCAGGGGGGCAGGGCCCAACGCCATCCCCTCGGAGAGTCAGGAGCCAAAGACTGCGGAAGCGATGGTCCACCTGCGGGCGAACGGGGGGTTGTAAGGGGGCGATTGGCAATTCGGCTCTGGTAGCTGGTTAGCGAGTCAGCTCACGTAGCAGCTCAA
>CAUYUJ010015393.1:1876361-1935785 GCA_963575745.1 Prorocentrum cordatum
TCCTCCTCCTCCTCCTCCTCCTCCTCCTCCTCCTCCTCCTCCTCCTCCTCCTCCTCCTCCACCTCCATCTTGCCGGGTCTTGCGAATCGACCCAACCGACGCTACCTCGGCGCTGGTCGACGCTGAATCGGTGCTGTCTCATCGGTTCCCAGACGCTGATCGATGCGAGTGCACTCTAGAGTCTGGAGATAGAACCACGAAGGTGAAAAAGGCTCCCATGATTTGTCAGCGAACGATGCAGAGCCTGATCGCCGAGCTTGCACCACATGGGGTTCTCGAAGTTCTCCCCGTAGATGTCCGCAACGAAATCCTGGCTCCAACCGCTCGCCGGGAACGGCAGGATGTAAGACACCCGCGGCACCCGCACGTACCTGCCGCCGGCTCTTGACATTGGCCCCCCGCCCTCCCGGGGAGCGGTCTGGCAAGCTTCCCCAGGCAGATCCAAACGTGGCGGCGGGGGGCCCCCCAAAGGAGTCGCCTAACGGCGAGTCGCATCCTCCTCTTCCTCCACCCCGCCATGGATTCCGCTCAGAAGTTGTCCCTGCACCCCTCCCCTGCAGTATCCTGGCCCGCTTTGCGATCAGCGTCCAGTCGTGGCGACGAGAAGGCCGCCCGAAGGCCCAGAGAAAGGGATGAGGGAGGGATGAGCGATGAGCGATGAGCGATGAGGGATGAGGATGATGATGGTAATGTTGATGATTGTTCTGGTGGTGATGATGATGATGATGATGATGATGATGATGCTGATGCTGATGCTGATGCTGATGCTGATGCTGATGCTGATGCTGCTGCTGCTGATGATGATGGTGGTTATGATGTTGATGCTGCTGATGATGCTGATGAGGATGATGATGATGATGCTGATGATTATGATGCTGATGCTGATGCTGATGATGCTGCTGCTGCTGATGATGATGATGATGCGAAGGAGGAGAAGGAGGAGGTCGACTCCCTGTCATGCTCTCCGTGTTCCTCCTCCTCATCCTCCTCCTCCTAAGATGGGGGGGGCGTACTCGAAAGTCAGTTCGCCGAAGTAGTCCTCGCTGTTGAAGGTCATCTGAACTGGCACAGTGCCGATGCACTCCGTGCCCGCAGCTGCGGCGACTGCAGCCAACTCCTCGACTCCCTTCTCATCCTCCTCCTGCCCCTGATGCATCCTTCTCCAGTTCTCCCTCCTTCTCCTCCTCCTCCTCGTCGTCGTCGTCCTCCTCCTCCTCCTCCTCTACCTCATTCTCCTCCCCTCTAATGTTCATGTTTCCCCCCCCCCTCCTTCTCCTTTCTCCTCCAGGTCCGCCTCCTCTCCGCTCTCCTCCTCTTACATTACTCCTCCTCCTCCTCTTCCTCCTCCTCCTCCTCCTCCTCCTCCTCTTCATCATCATCACCGCCACCACCATCATCATCATCATCAGCAGCATCATCACCACCATCATCATCATCAGCAGCATCATCGTCATCATCATCATCATCATCATCATCATCATCATCATCATCATCATCATCATCATCATCATCATCATCATCATCACCATCAGCATAACCATCACCATCAGCAGCAGCATGATCATCGGCATCATCAGCATCATCATCATCACTCAAAATTCCTCCTCCTCCTCCTGCTCTTCCTCCTCGTCCTGCTTACTCCTCCTCATCCTCCTCTTCCTCCTCCTCTTCCTCCTCATCATCATCATCATCATGATCAGCATCGCCATTATCATCACCAGCATCATCATCACCACCACCAGCATCATCGTCAGCAGCATCAGTGCCATGATGATGATGATCATCATCATCATCATCATCATCATCATCATCATCATCATCATCATCATCATCATCATCATAATCATCAGCATCAGCATCATCATCATCATCACCACCATCATCATCATCATCAACATCACCAGTATCATCACCATCATCATCATCAGCATCATCATCATCATCATATGCATCCTCATCATCATCAACATCATCATCATCATCAGCATCATCACCATCATCACCATCCTCAGCATCGCCATCAACAGCATCATCAGCTTCATCATCATCGACATCATCATCATCATTCAACCTCCCTCCTCCTCCTCCTCCTTCTCCTCCTCCTTCTCCACCTCCTCGTTCTCCTCCTCCTCCTCCTCATCCTTCTTCTCCACCTCCTCGTTCTCCCTCTCCTCCTCCTCATTCATCTCCCTCTGTCCCTTATCCACCTCCTCCCAATCATCAGCTTCCTCATCCTCCGTCTGCTTCTGCCCAGTCCCCTTCCTCCCCTCCTCCTCCTCCTCCTCCTCCTCCTTCTCCTCATCCTCATCACCCTCCTCCTCCTCCTCATCCTCCTCCCTCCCGTCATCTCCTCATCATCATCCTCATCCTCATCCTCAGCATCATCATCATCATCATCATCATAATCATATCATCATCATCATCATCCCATCTTCATCATCACATCATTTCATCATCTCATCATCCATCATCATCATCATCATCAGGCATCATCATCATCATCATCATATATCATCATCATCATCATCATCATCATCATCAATCATCATCATCATCATCATCATCATTCATCATCATCATCATCATCATCATCCTAATACTCCTCTTCATCCTGTACCTCCTCTCCTCTTGCCTCCTAGTCCCCCCTCTCTCCCTCCTCATCCTCCTCCTCCTCCTAATCCTCCTCCTCCGCCTCCTCCTCCTCTCCTCCTCCCCCTCCTTCTCCTCCTTCTCTCTCCTCCCTCCGTCCCTCCTCCTCATCCTCTTCCTCATCCTCCTTCTCCTGTCTCCTCCTCTCCTCCTTTCCTATCCTCCTCCCCTCCTCCTCCTCCCCTCCTTACTCCTTCCTCCTCGTCCTCCTCTTTCCTCCTCCTCCTCTCCTCCTACTCCCTCCTCCTCCTCCTCCTCTCTCCTCCTCCTCCTCCTCCTCCTCCTCCTCCTCCTCCCTCACCCCATTCTCCCTCCTCTCATCCTCCTCCTCCTCCTCTCCTCCTCCTCCTCCTCCCCCTCCTCCTCCTCCATCTTCCTCCTCCTCCTCCTCCTCTCAGTCCTCCTCCTACTCATCCTCCCTCCTCCGCCTCCTCCGCGTCCACGGTCCCCTCCTTTTCCTTTCCTCATCCTCCTCCCTCATCCTAACCGCTCAGCCTCTCCTACTCAAGCTAACCTCCTCATCCATCTCTCATCCTACTACTCCTCGCCTATCTCCTCGTTCTCTCCTCTACATACTCTCCCTCCTCCTCCTCCCGCCTCATCAGCCTTCTCCCTCAGCCTCAGTACTCTCCCTCCTCCTCCTCCTCCTCGTCCTCCTCCTCCTCCTCGTCCTCCTCCTCCTCCTCCTCCTCCTCATCATCATCATCATCCTCATCCTGCTCCTCTCTTCCTCCTCTTCCTCCAACTCGTCCTCTTCTCTCTCGACCTCATGTCTGTTGTTCCTCCTGCGTCCCTTCTTGCCCGCCCATCCCCTGGCCGCTGGTCGAGCTCTCCGTGCCTGCACTCCCCTCCTGCGGCTTGAACTTCCGCTGTCAGAGAGGCCCCACCACCTCCAGCTTCACCCTCGCCTCGCTCATAGCTCATAGCCGCATCCTCCACTCCCTCCCCATCCTCCCCCTCCGCTGCCATCGCCGCCCTCGCACCCAGTCTGACTCTCGTCCCCTCGCGCGCCAGGCGCCCCCGCGCTCGCGCGGGCAGTGCGCAGGCCTGGGGAAGGCGGACGCGCCCGCGATCCCGCCTCCACCTCCTCCTGCTCCTACCTCCCCGCCCTCTCCGCTCCTCGGAGCTGTAGAATGCGTCCTCGCACGGAGGCGAATAGCAAAAGATGTCGCCAGCGTCGGTCTGCTTCGCGAACACGAGCTCGTAGCCGAAGCGGCACTGCAGCGTCGCGGTGAAACGCAGGCCGTCCATGGTGACGAAGACCTGCCAGGGGAAAAGATCTGACCACGTCCGCCTTCCTTGGCCCCAGGAAAGCGACCGAATAACGAACTCAGTGTTGACCAGCGTGGGCCAGAAGCAGTGGGCTATTGGTGGTGTAACCTGTCTTACAGTATGTGGTGCAGTCTATGCCATGCGGCCTCGAGAACCAACGAGTATGACGTATACGTAAGTGGTAGGCCGCGTATTGGTCGCAGCTTGCGTCGTAGCAGTCGTCATCGTGTACTCGCAGTCGTCTCGCTGTAGTAGCCCCAGTAGTCGCGATAGTCCCTTGAGATAGTGCTGGCTAGGGACATGATCAATATCATTGCCTCCACCGTGCCTCCAGGCACGAAGACGAATGTCCTCGGGCCCTTTCGAGTTCGCTGCGTTGAAAAGTGTGGAATGCTCTCTACGGGGCCCACAGCCCGGAGTTCCAGGCGCTCCGGGCGCTCTCGGGGGTTCCCCGCGTGACCTTCCCGGAGGCAGGTGGGCTCGCGAGGGCCCCAAGAGGCCCCAAGGACGGTCCAAGAGGGCCCCGAGTCGCCGAGAGATCGCTCCAAGACGTCCAAACTGGTCTCCAGACGGCCCAAGGAGGCCCCCAAACACGCCCCTCAAGAGGGCCCCGGAGAGGCCACAACCACTGGTTGCCCAACGATGATTGCAGGATGCTGGCGGTCTCGCCTTTTCGGGCTGCTCCAAGAAGGCCCACGAAGCCCCCCCAGATCGCCCCAGGATGGTCGGAGAGGCTTCCAAGAGAGCCACCTGACGGCCCAAGAGGACTCCAATACGACCCAAGACGGTCACAAGATGGGGAACACGAACTTATATTTGGGCCCTCCGCCTAAAGATGAGACCGCCAGCATCAAAGCAGCCCCCAAGGAGCCCCAGGAGGCCCCAGAGAGTCCCAAAAGAAGCCCCAAGAGGCCCACAAGACGCCCCCAAGACACCTCCACAATTGCATCCAAGAGGCTTCCGAGATGCCTCCCAAGAGATCCCAACCGGCATCCAAAATACCTCTGACCTATAACCCAGAAGCGGTGGCGGTATGCACAGAAGGCACTTTGGTATCATTAGCAAGGGTGGTAACACTAGTCACTAGCAGTGCTCAAAACAACGCTAACGCGATATTTCGGCATCGGAAGCGGAGGCAGTGCAGGTAGAAGCGCTGGCGCTGATCGTAGCAATCGCGGTGGTCGTATGAGCAGTGATCGTGCTAGTGTTAGGTCGGGCATGTCCCCCTACAGTCGGATTCTGGACGACAAATAAAAAACGAGTCAAAAGTACCCCCCCTCCAAAGAAAGAAAAATAGTACAAAATCGTCCCCAGGTTACTTTTTGAACATTTTTGGGATGCTCCTCCTGTAGAGGAACACGCCCGACTGAGCAGTCTTGCGTGAAGAGTAGCACCTTGTCTTCCGGCGCTGCTCCCGCATAATTAGCCAACCTCTGGTGCAGGCCCTTGGGCCCTCCCCCGGGAGGGGCAACGAAACGTCTGCTCGACGCCCCGCTTGATGGACCGGGGCCCCACGAGTGGTGGGGAGTGCAAGTTCCTCCGCGGCACCCGCCGCACAACCGCGACGACGACCACGACCACGACCACGACCACGACCACGGCCACCGATTCCGATTGTAACCTCCATGAGAAGACGCTCGCGCATCCTCTCGCGTGTAGGGTAGCCCACACTTGATTACTGCCCGGGAGAAAGACCCCCCCCCAACATTATGCAGCCCGCCCAAGGATGGAAGGACAAGTATTTATGCCGCGACGACAATGACGACGACGACGACGCCGACGACGACGACGACGACCACGATGAACAGCAGGAGGAGGACGAGGAAGAGGGGGGAGGAGGAGGTGGAGGAGGAGGAGGAGGAGGAGGAAAAGGAAAAGGAGGAAGAGGAGAAGGGGCAGGAGGAGGAGGAGGAGGGGCGAGTGTGTTCCCCCCGAGTAAAACAGGGGGGCTTGCAACACTAAAGTCCTCCTGAGGTCAGTTGTTGCACAATGGATGCGCCACATCTGTGGAGCAACGGTGCAAGCTTTGTGACGCACGCTGCAGGGTGCAGTATCGGTGTGGCGCAAGCTCTGGCGCATGTTCTGCCTCGCGCACGCCTTTTCCCACGTGGCGCAGGACGCGATGTGCCGCGTCCTGTGCAGCGCAGGCCACGCGGTGCAGTCTGCAGCGGACCCCTCGCGGGCGCCCAGGGGCGCCCACCAGTCAGCAGGGGCGCCCCTGGGCGCGCACGGGGCACCTACGAGCGTCCACCAAGGCGGCAGCTGCGGCGGGCCCGGCCAGCACACGCGGGGCGCCCGCGAGGCGCCCACGTTGGGCACGACCTCGGCGGACCCCGCCAGCACACTGGCACGGGGCGCCCGCGCGCGCCGACGAGGTGAGGCGAGACCACGGCGAGCCCCAGCCAGCGCACGGGGCGCCCACGAGGCCCCCACGGGGCGCCCCAAGACAGGCCAAAGCCTGGCGGACCCATCCAGTAGCACCTCCCAAGACACGCAGGCTCCTTTCGGTGCAGGCGCTGCTTGGAAACAGAAGGATCGACACCCAGCTGGCGCACCCAAAGGCCACTCCCCGCGCCTCTGGGCGGTGACCGCCGGAAGACCCGGCAACCCCAGCCGACTCCCTTCGAAAGGGGCACGACGCCCTTAAGCAGCGCGAGCGCTGCATGGAAAGAAAAGTAACGAGGGCATCACCACTCTGCCCGCCCAGGGCAGCTGAAGAGTTGACCGCCTGCACCACCCAAGGGCAGTTGGAGAACCTGCGGACACACATCCGCTCCTCCTCCTCCTCCTCCTCTTCCTGCTTTCCTCCTCTTGCTCTCCATCTCCAACTCCTCCTCCTCCTCCTCCTCCTCCTCCTCCTCCTGGTTCTCCTCCTCCTCCTCCTCGGCGCCAGCCTGGGTGCCGCCCAGACGGGAGCCCCGTGGAGGCTCGAGTATCGAGAGGTCCGGCGTCTCCGTGGACTCGAAGGTGAGGCCCGTGTCCAAGAAGGTCTGGTCGTCCACGGTGTAGAACACGCTGCGGTTGCCCGGGGGCAGCGCCGGGCAGGCGCACTGGATGAGCCCGCCGTCGATCACGGATGCCGCCGCGACGGCGCCCTCCGCGCCGTCCCCGAAACGGCAGGACAGCATCGGCGTGCCTGGAGGCTGGAGGGAGACAAAAACAGCATGGGCACAAACTTTCGGAGGTCCGCGCGGTTTTCCTGGATCTGCGCTGAGGACCCCGCTCCTTGGCGCGTGGAGCGCGCCAGTGCATGGGGGCCCAGCGCCGATCAAAGCAATCCGCGCGGAGCTCCGAAAATGTACAGATGTTCCTGCGATTTGTTCTTCTTCGAGTGCCCACGAAGCCCGCCCCGAAGAGCACGACGCCGGTGCTGCCAGTGCTCAAGCCCTGCTGCGGTGAGATCGCCGTGAACGTGAAGGACCCGAGGAAGGTATAGACGTTCTGCAGCCGCGTCGACGTCTGCCCGCCGTCGAAGGTGAGGTCGACGGTGACGTGCGCCGGAAACGCCATGCCTCGGACGGCACGGGCTTCTTTGAGAGGGGAAGATGTATTCGATTTCGGCCCTCAGCCGCCTCTTTCGGGCCCTAGGGCCCCAGGGCCATGGCAAATGGATCCAGGACGTCAAACCACCCCCAGGGAGGGGGTCGTGACCCCTGGGGCCTAGATGTCACACAAGACGACAATATCGGATGTTTGCGCAGGAGCAGCGGCGTGCGCTGGGATTGCCTTGTCATATTCCTCCTCCTCCTCCTCCTCTTCCTCCTCCTCCTCCTCCTCCTCTTCCTCCTCATCATCACCACCACCACCACTACCACCACCACCATCATCACCATCACCACCACCGCCGTCGTCATCATCATCATCATCATCATCATCATCATCATCATCATCATCATCATCATCATCATCATCATCATCATCATCATCATCATCATCGTCATCGTCATCGTCATCGTCATCATCATCAAAATCAGCACCACCGTCACCATCACCATCACCATCACCATCACCATCACCATCACCAGCACCAGCATCAGCATCAGCATCAGCATCATCATCATCATCATCATCATCATCATCATCATCATCATAATCATCATCATAATCATCATCATCAGCCACAAATCACCACCATCATGCTCATCACCATCGCCAGCGACATCACCATCACCATCCCCATCCTCATCCTCATCCTGATCCCCATGCCCATTTCAATCCTCGTCCTCATCGCCCTCCTCCTCCTCCTCCTCCTCCTCCTCCCCCCTTCTCCCCCCTCCTCCTCCTCCTCCTCCTCCTCCTCCCCATGACCATCACCATCACCGTCGTCATGGCCATCGTTGCCAGCATCGTCGTCGTCACCAGCAGGAGCATCAGCAGCAACGTCCCACCGAGAGGCACCGCGTCGGCGGAGGCCGGGGCAACTGCCGACACCGTGCGCCGCTCCTGGGCGGGCCGCTCCCGGGCCCCGGGGGCCGGCGCGCGTGCCTCCCAGGGCCGAGCCGTATCACGAGACGAGCACGGGGGGCGGGGCGGCGGGGGGAGCAGCGGACTGGGCCCAGGGCGGGCCGGCTTCGGGCGCTCTCCAGCCTCTCTTCTCCTTCCTTCACTTCCTCACCACCTCAACCTCCTCCTCCTCCCCCCCCTCGCTCCCCATTCTCCATCCTCACTCATTCCTCTCTATTCCCCCTCCTCCTCCTCCTCCGCCTCTTCCTGGTCGCCCGCCGCTCCTCCCTCTTCGCCTCCTCCCCCTCCTCCTCCCCCCTCCCCCCTCCCTCCCTCCCCCTCCCCCCTCCCTCTCCCTCCTCCTCATCCCGTCCTCCTCCCCCCCCCCCTTCCTCCCCCTTCTCCCCCCTCCACCCCTATCCCCCCTCCTCCTCCTCCCCCTTCTCCTCTCCACCTCCTCCCTTCCTCATCATCCCTCCTTCCTCCTCCTCCTATGCTCCTCCTCCTCCTCCTCTCCTCCTCCTCCTCCCTCCTCCTCCTCCTCCTCATCCTGCCTCCTCTCAGCCCTCCGCCGCCTGCTCGCGAGAAGCAAGCATGGTCTGCATGTGGCCGCGCACCCTGAGCGACCCCGAGACGGCGCGGCGCGACAGGTGCCCTCCCTCTTCCTCCCACTCCTCCCCTCCTCCTCCTACTCCTCCTCCTCCTCCTCTTCCTCCTCCTCCTCCTCCTCCTCCTCCTCCCAGTGTCGAGGCCCCGCGCTGCGACCCTCGTCCCATCGGGTGGCGTAAGCCCAGACATGCTGACGTCCTGGGAGAATCAGGGCGGGAAGTGTTTGGCCGTTCGGGGCCCCTGGGGGCCCTTCCCATCGGGGGGGCGTAAACCCAGACATGTCCGCGTCGTGAAAATATCCAGGCGAAAATTTGTTGGCCACTCGGGGCCCCTGAGGGCCCTTACCGGGCCCCCGGGCCCCGGGACTGTTAAAAAACGGTTCAGAATGAAGCACCGGTCCTGGGGAAGAAGGGTCGGGGTTTCCAGGAACCCCGTGCTGAAAAAAAAAGGAATCGCATGTCTGCCAGCCAGGAGGCCTAGGGACACACAGACAAATATATAGAAATCCTCGGATTCCCCATGTTTTCCCATATATTCTAGACTTTCGTTTTCCCCCCACTACCCATATTTTTCCATATTTTCTGGGGACCGACGATGAATCGTGTCTGTTTTTTTTCCTCCTGAGTCTGGGTGTGTGTGGTTTGCGCCCACCAGATGCCGTCCCCGATGTCCGCCAGGGCCGGCACCTTGCAGGAGGCTTCCAGGCTGCTCTGCACCGCCATCTGCGAGTACGCCCTGCCAGCGAAGATGCAGAAGGCGAGCGACTCGTTGGGCGGCGGGCTCACGAAGTTGTAGCCGCTGATTCTCAAATTGGTGCCGCCCGCCGCGAGCCCGAGCCGCGGGGAGAGGACCAGCATCTGCAAGTCCCGCACGGGCGCGTCGTGGTGCGTGAAGGTCAGTACGTGGTCCACCGGGATCCAGATGAGCGGGTCCCCGGAGAAGCTGACCTCCAGGTTCAGGGGCATGTCGGCAAAGGCCTGCTCGAGCGGCTCGAACTTGAACTTCCCGGGGACGTCGCAGCGCAGGACGCTCGAGCTGAGGACCTCCGCCCCAGAGATGTGCACGCCCTGCCAGCGGCAAAAGGACGGCACCGGCGACGTCGGGAACTTCTCGCCGTGCAGGCTCACGCGGTTCACGCCCGTCAGCAGGCCCAGCGGCGGCTGGATGGCACCGAACGTGGGGTGGGCGTAGTACTCGAAGCCCAGGGGCTCGCTCCAGGCGACGCCACCGTCCATCGAGAACCTCCAGCAAGGGAGGAGGGGAGGAGGGCCCGAGCCTCGCAGGGGTGAGTGACAAAGGACGGGCGAATGGGCCAGCAGCTGTGCTTTGGACTCCGCTTGACGCGCTGCCGCTGCAAACTCTGCTGGGCCAGGCGCAAGAGAGGAGGAGGAGGAGGAGGAGGAGGAGGAGGAGGAGGAGGAGGAGGAGGAGGAGGAGGAGGAGGAGGAGGAGGCGGAGGAGGAGAGGAGAAGGGGGAGGAGGGAGGAGGAGGCGGAGGAGGGGAGGAGAGGAGGAGGCGGAGGAGGTAGGAGGAGGAGGAGGAGGACGAGTAGAGGAGAGAGGAGGAGGAGGAGGAGGAGGAGGAGGAGGAGGAGGAGGAGGAGGAGGAGGAGGAGGAGGAGGAGGAGGAGGGGGGAGAAGGGGGGCGGAGGAGGAGGAGGAGGAGGAGAGGAGGAGGAGGAGGGGAGGAGGAGGAGGAGGAGGAGAAGGAAGAAGAGGAGGAGAAGAGAGGAGGAGGAGGAGGAGGAGGGGAGGAGGAGGAGAGGAGTAGAGGAGGAGGAGAAGGAGGAGGAGGAGACGGGGGAAGGAGGAGGAGAGAAGGGAAGAATGGGGGAAGGGAGGAGGAGTAGGAGGGAGGGAGGAGGAGGAGGGGGGGGAGCAGAAGGAAGAGGATAGAGGCGCCGGAGGAGGAGGAGGCGAAGGAGGAGGAGGGCGGACGGAGAAGGAGGAGGAGGAAGGAGCGGGGGCGAGGGGGAGGAGTGGAGGCCGCGGTGGGAGAGAAGTTCTCCTCCTCCTCCTCCTACCTCCCTCCTTCCTCCTCCTCCTCCTGCCTCTTTAACTTCTCCTCCTCCCTTCTCATTCTCCTCGGAGCGTTGAGCCCCCTCCTCTTCCCTCTTCCCCCTCCCTCGCCCCGCAGCACTCCCGACGCGGCACCAGCGACTCGCGGACCGGCTGGCCGCCTCGGACGAGGAGCGGCGCCCACGGGCTTCCCCAACGTCATCCTCTCCTCTCCTCCTCCTCCTCTCCTGCCTCACTCCCCTCCTAATCTCTCTTCTCCTACTATCTTCCCTCCTCTCCTCCTCCTCATCCTCCTCCTCCTCCTCTACCTACCCGTCTCTCCTCCTCCTCCTGCCTTCTCCTCCTCCTCCTCCTCCTCCTCCTCCTCCTCCTCCTTCTCCTCGGAGCGTGAGCCCCCTCCGCGGCCCTTCTCCCCTCCCTCGCCCCGCAGCCCTCCAGTACGCGTGCACCGCGCCTCCGCGGCCGGGCTGCCGCTTCGACCGCGGCGCGGTCGCCCCACGGCCGCAGATACACAGACTGAAGCGTCTTGACGACGTTGGAGGTCTAAGGAGGAGGCGGACACAGAGGAGGACAAGGAGGGATGAGGACACGGAGGGTTGAGTAGGAGAGTAGGAGGGGGGAAGGAGGAGGAGGAGGAGGAGGAAGAGGAGGAGGAGGAGGAGGAGGTGGGAAGAGGAGGCGGATGAGGAAGGAGGGAGGCGGGAAGATGAGGACGACGACCAACTCGGCTGCGGAGCGAACAGCGGGCGCAGGTCTGAGGGGCCAAGGTGTTCGGACGGGTCCCTCGATCGCGGGAGGAGGACGACATTATGGAGCTGGGGAGACGCAGTCGAGTCCAGCTGAGCCCACCTCGTGAAGTTTGACGTGCGACCTTGCAGAACCCCGGAGAGAAGGATTAGGAGAGGACGAGGAGGGAGGAGGAGGAAGAGGAGGAGGAGGGCCAGAGTAATCCAAAACGCATCAAGGACGTTGGAAGAAGTTATCACTCCAAGCTCCCCCTTCATAAACCCTTATATTATTCGCGGGGAGTTACCCGTGGTCTTGCCTTTTTTGGAACAAAAAAGAAGACAAACCATCAGGTACTCCCCGAATCGTGGCAACACATAACTCCAGGGACTTCAAAGACGCGAATCAGCGTGACGATTGCGTCGCTGCAGTCCTAAATCGTGCCGTATCACCGTTCGTAGGAGGATGGCAGCACAACAAATCGATGTGTTGATTGCGTCCTGTCAATCCTAATTCGTGCCACAACACTACTCCTGGGACGGAACCTCATGAATCCGTGAAGCTGCTGCAAACGTTTGCGACGAATGCGGGCCTCGCCAAGGCGAAACACCCGCAGTTTGAAAAGGAGCCGCCCTCGCTCGTGAGGAGTGAGGAGGAGGAGGAGGAGGAGGAGGAGGAGGAGGAGGGGAGGAGGAGGAGGAGGAGGAGGAGGAGGAGGAGGAGGGGAGAGGAGGAGGAGAGGAGGAGGAGGAGGAGGAGGAGGAGGGAGGAGGGAGGAGGAGGAGGGGAGGGAGGAGCGAGGAGGAGAGGAGGAGGAGAGGAGGAGGAGGAGGAGGAGGAGGAGGAGGAGGGAGGAGGGAGGAGGGAGGAGGGAGGAGGGAGGAGGAGGGCGAGGACGAGGACGAGGAGGAGGAGGAGGAGGAGGAGGACGAGGAGGAGGTGGAGGGAGGGGTGGAGGGAAGGAGGGAGGGAGGCGGGGTCCGCCTCCCCCGAAGCTGGTGCAAGCTCGTGCAACGACTGTGCGCGGCGCTAACGGCGAGCAGCACAACAGTTCGAAAGAGAGGCCCGCCCTCCATCTTCGGAGCTGCTGCGCACGTTGACGACACAAACGTGCGCGGCGCCACGGCGAGAGCCTCGCAGCTGCTGCAAAGCATCCGCTCCCCATCCCTGACACAGTTACACTTATGATGCTCCAGCCGATTTTGGCCTTGATCACCGGGAAGAATTCGAGCGCCCCAGAAAGTACCGAAACTCAATGGTTTTCACGTGTCGGGCCTTGGGGAGACACTCGCCCGACAGTGTTTCGACACTCTCTTGACACTTTTTCGGGTGCTCGAAATTATTTCTGGGATGCGGTCCTTGACTAGGATGGGAGCAACAGAAAGCTACACCATTCTAAATCCCTTTCAAGCGACGCTAAAGCGGGAGCCACATGCTGAGAACGGACCGCCCTACATCCTCGAACATGCTGCACAATTCAGACTTCAGGATCATACATGGTGAGCAAGTCCCAGCCGAAATTAAAAGCCCGCCCTACGGACACGTCGGGGGGATGCGTCAGGGAGTACCTGCTGATAAGAAAAAGGATCGAGGAAGAGGAGGAGGGGGAGGAGGAGGAGGAGGAGGAGGAGGAGGAGGAGGAGGAGAGGAGAATGTAAAGAACATCAAAAACTCAACCTCAAGCTTACGGAGAGGTCTGCACCGCCTTCGAGGATCGGCACGGCCCCCCCGGAGCGCCACAGGCACCGCCAGCTGGGCCTCCCAGGATTCTCCTCCTCCCCCTCCTCCTCCTCCTCCTCCTCCTCCTCCTCCTCCTCCTCCTCCTCCTCCTCGAGGGTACCAACACCACACCGATGCCGCTGCTCCGCAGACCTCTCCTGGGTCCCGGGGCGGAGTTCTGACCAGAATCCCGCAGAGACTCCCGCCGTGGCGACGAGGACCCGCACCAGTACCCATTCCTCCCGTGAGAGGAGGGAGGGGGAGGTGGGACAAGGAGGGAGGAGGAGGTGAGATAAGGAGGGAGGATGAGGAGGAGGAGGAGGAGGAGGAGGACGAGGCGGAGGAGGAAAGAGAAGGAGGTGGAATGATGGCGGAGAAGGAGGAGGCGGGACGATGATGATGATGATGATGAGGAGGAGGAGGAGGAGGATGCTGATGATGATGAGGATGAGGATGGTGCTGATGATGAGGCTGATGATGCTGATGATGATGGTGGTGGTAATTCTGACGATGGTCATGATGACGGTGGTGGTGATGGTGATGATGTCGACGATGACGATGACGATGATGACGATGATGCTGACGTTGATGACGATGATGATGACGAGGATGATGAGGACGATGACAAACATACTGATGATGGTGATGATGGTGATGATGAGGATGACGATGGTGATGATAATGGTAATGATAATGACAATGGTCATGCTAATACTGATGATGCTGCTGATGATGCTGCTGATGATGATTGATGGTGTTGATGATGGTGCTGCTATTGATGGTGGTCGTGTTGACGATGATAATGCTGGTGATGCTGATGGTTATGATGATGATGATGCTGATGATGATGATGATGATGGTGATGATGATGTTGACGACGATGATGATGATGATGATGGTGATGACGATGATGACGATGGAGATGACGATGACGATGACGATGATGATGATGATGCTGATGATGATAGTGATGATGATGGCGATGATGATGATGATGATGATGATGCTGCTGATGTTGATGATGATGATGATGATGCTGCTGATGATGATGACAATGTTGATGATGCTGATGGTGATGATGACGATGCTGCTGATTATGATGAGGAGAAGGAGGACGAGGAAGAGGAGGAGGACGAGGAGGAGGAAGAGGAGGGAAGAGGAGGAGGAAAGAGGAGTAGGAGAAGGAGGAGGAGGAGGAGGAGGAGGAGGAGGAGGAAGGATAAGTAGGAAAGAGGAGGAGGAGGAAGACGAGGAGGGGAAGGGCAGTGGGTGAGGAGTCGGCGGCGGAGCTCTGCAGGTACACGAGCCTGGCTGCTGGCATTCGTGAGAGTTTGCAGATCAGCCCAAGTGCCAAGAGTGCTTGAGCTATGTTCGTCGGTGCTGTCGCGCGTGGGGGGGCGGGGGATCGGGCGCGCCACGGCGAACCCAGCTCGGAGGTATCCCAAGGGCCAGAGGGAGGGGAGGAGGGAAGAGGGGGAGGAGGAGGAGGAGGAGGAGGAGGAGGAGGAGGAGGAGGAGGAGGAGGAGGAGGAGAGGAAAAGGAGGAGGAGGAGGAGAAGGAGGAGGAGGAGGAAGGAGGAGGAGGGGGAGGAGGAGGAGGAGGGGGAGGAGGAGAAGGAAGAGGAAGAGGAGGAAGAGGAGGAGGAGGAGGAGGACGAGGAGGGAAGAGGAGGAGGGACGAAGGGGAGGGAGGAGGAGCAACAAGAACCTGACCGCCACCTGCCCCGCCTGCACCACCGGCGGCGCGCGGCACCGAACGACCATGAGGGTCGCCACGCAGGTCGCGGGCACCTGCGCCTCGCCGAACTGGCAGAGGCAGCGCGTGCGAGCGGGCAGGCTGCCCAGAGTCCGCAGGTCCACGTCGACACCCTGAGCTCACAGGGAATCCTCCTCGTCCTCCTCCTCCTCCTCCTCCGCTCCTCCCCGCTCCTCCTCCTCTCCTCCGCCCCTCCTCCTCCTCCGCTTCCTCCTCCCTCCTCCGATTCTCCTCCTCCTCCCCCTGCTCTCCTCCTCCTCCTCCTCCTCCTCCTCCTCCTCCTCCTCCTCCTCCTCCTCCCTCCTCCTCCTCATCCTCCTCCTTCCCTCTCCCCCAGGTCCACGTCAGATCCGCCGTAATTTGGCTGATTCTCCGACACGATCGTTTCGGAAGCGCACCCCAAGCGATGCGACAAATGAGGGCGGAGATCCACGCCATGGAGAAGCAGGGCGGATCTTCCCGCACAGGCATGGCGGAAACAGCGACGGCAAGGTAGGGCGGAAATCGACGTCAGAGGAGCTTGACATGTGGGGCGAACGTTGCCGCCCTGCTTGCGAAATCGCCCCAAATACGGCGGATCTGAAGTCAGGGAAAATCGAAGTTGTCGGAGCCTTGAGGCTCGAACCTCTCGGACGTTGTCGGCTCACAGAGGCTCATCCCCCGATCGCTTTCCAGCAGCTGTACCTCGCCGAGCGCGCTCTGGGGATGACCCCGTCGTCCCGAGCGGCCGCAGGAGATCCACGCATGGCCAAACGCTGGACCTCCTCCGAGCTCACAACAGGGACCCCGACCGCCTGGACCACTCCCCCGGGGCCAGGCTTTTTATCACGAGCCGATGTTCAACTCTGTCGCAGGTCCTGGCGAGGGCCGCCGTGGGCCGAAGAGGCCGTCCGTCCGTCGTGATGTTTTCAAGACAGGAGGAGGGGGCCGTCTCGTCTATTTCTATGTTTTCTAAAGAAAAAGCGGCGGGAGATTTTTGGCCGTATTCGGCCGCCAGGGGGCCAGGGGCTCCAGGACCGTCAGAAGACGACCCCAGGAAGAGAAACCAGGGGTCCACAATGTGAGAAATCACAGCGATGGAGTGCTGAGGGGGAGGGAGGCCCGGAAGGAGAAGGAGGAGGAGAAGAAGGAGGAGGATGAGGAGGAAGAGGAGGATGAGGAGGAGGAGGAGGAGGAGGAGGAGGCAGGAGGAGGAGGAGGAGGAGGAGGGAGGAGGAGGAGTGGAGTCAGGAGGAGTGAGAAGGGGGAGGCAGGGAGCAGGAGGAGGGAGGGAGGAGGAGGAGGAGCAGGAGGAGGAGGAGCAGGGGGAGCAGGAGGAGGAGGACGAGGAGGAGGAGGAGGAGGAGGAAGAGGAGGAGGAGGAAGACAAGTGGGAGCAGGAGCAGCATCAGCAAGCAGGGGGCAGGACGGCGGGGGGAGCAGGAATACGAGGAAGAAGAAGGGGAAGAGCAGCGGCGGAGGAGGGCGCAGGGAGGAGGAAGGAGCCTCCAGAGGGCCGCGCTGGGGGCTCACGCTCACCAGCGGGTAGTCCAGGTCGTGCTCGTATGTCAGGCCCATGCCGGAGTGGAACCACGCGGTTGGGTCCGCGCCCTCCCCGAGGCCGAGGAGAAGCGGCTGCGAGAGCTCCATTTCCCTCCTCGGCGGAACAGGAGGAGGACGATAATGCTGATAATGCTGCTGCTGTCGCTGCTGTTCAGGATGATGATGATGATGATGATGATGATGATGATGATGATGATGATGATGATGATGATGATGATGATGATGATGATGACGATGACGATGATCATGATGATGAGGAGGAGGAGGATGATGCTGATGCTGAGGCTGATGCTGATGATGATGGTGGTGATGATGATGTTGATGATGATGATGACGATGATGATGATGATGCTGATGATGTTGATGATGATGATGATGATGATGATGATGATGATGATGATGATGATGATGATGATGATGATGATGATGATGATGATGATGATGGTGGTGGTGGTGGTGGTGGTGGTTATGATGATGACCAGAAGGAGGAGGGCAAGGCAATTCTCGCACACGTCGCTGCTGCTGCCCAGACGTCGCCCGAAAAGATGTGTGTGTGTGTGTGTGTGTGTGTTCAAGTCTGCGGCCAAAGAGGTCCTGGCTCCGTTCCCTGGCGAAGATTTCCGCCCCAGGCTCATTCTTGATGGGCCCGGGGACAGACAGCGGCCCCTGGGGGCAGAGATCGAGGAAAAACGCCAGGACGGGAAGACGTCATATCGTCGGAGGTCTGGGAACCGTCCCGCCCAAGTCCCCTCGTCACGAGTTGACGCACGTACTTCTTGCCCCTTCTGCGACGAGGCCAGAGGGGTGGTCACCACCAGGAAGGGCTCGCCACTTCCTGGAGGAAGCGCCATTGCCTCGAGAGAGCGAGGCCCCCCAGAACACTCCAGAGCCTTCCAAGACGACCCCAAACGTCCCCCAAAAAACTCCTCGACCTTCGATCCAAAACCCCCGACGTCATGATTTTCTCTTGACGCCGGCCGCCGGCCCCCGGCGGTGTCGACACATTCCCCGGGACCGGCTTTTCATCCCGGGTCGTTTTTGATGACCCCGAGGCCCGGTAAGGCCCCCAGAGGGGGAAAGTAGCGAACGCCAGCCCGCCGTGATGTTTCCATGACGCCAGGGGCTCTGGGCCCGAGGGGCGGTGAGGATACTTCGCTGGCAATTTCAAGGCCAGGGCTTGAGGGCATTTCGCTGCCAGCTTTAAGCCATGGTGTGACGATATGTCGCTGGAAGTTTACATGTTAGCTGGGAGTTTTAGGCCAGGGGGTGATGATATTTCGCTGAGGGGTGTGAGGATATTTCCCTGGTCGTTTTAAGCCAGGGCGGTGAGGATATTTCGCTGCCAGTTTTAGAGCAGGTCTGAGGATGTTTCGCTGCTCGCAGTTTTAAGGGACGGAGGGGTGTGAGGATATTTCGCAAGTCAGGGGGTGGAGGATATCTCGCTGGCAGTTTTAAGAACAAGGGGCTGAGGATACGTCGCTGGCAGTTGGAAGTCCAGGGGTGAGGATATCGAGCTGGCAGTTTAAAGCCAGGGAAGGCGAGGATATCTCGCTGGCGGTTTCACGCGAGGGGTGTGAGGATATGTCGCTGGCAGTTTTAAGGCCGGGCGGTGGAGCCATTTTCCACACGTATCAAGCAGCACCATGTGCCACGCATGCGCGGTCACACGATGTGCCACGCTCTCTGCGCGATAGCGGAGAAGGAAACTGCTAAGGAAGCGGATGATGATGATGAGGAGGAGGAGGAGCAGGAGGAGGAGGAGCAGGAGGAGGAGGAGGAGGAGGAGAGGCAGGAGGAGGAGGAGGGAATAGGAGAGGAAGGAGGCGGCGGAAGTAAGAGCCAGAAGAGTTGGACGACGGGGG
Organism: Prorocentrum cordatum; assembly: GCA_963575745.1. Classification (NCBI taxonomy): domain Eukaryota; class Dinophyceae; order Prorocentrales; family Prorocentraceae; genus Prorocentrum; species Prorocentrum cordatum. The sequence continues at coordinate 1,894,959 of CAUYUJ010015393.1, forward strand.
GGATGGGTGAGAGGGACGACGGAAGACGAGGGCGAAGAGGAGTTGGCGAAAGGCGGGGGTCGGAAGTAGGGCCTGAGAGGAGTCGTGGTCGGTGCAGGCATCCACGCGCCACGCGATGCACTGTTGGGTCTTGCCCTGCCTGGCCCAGCCGAAGGCTGCGCATGCAGCGCGGTGCTGCGCCCGTACATCTGCTCGCGCCTTGGCGTGGGGCTGGCCGGGGGCCAAGGGGCGAGCTGTCCGTTGCTTCTCTTCGGATTTCGGCCCCCCCGAGGGCCGTTTTCGGGCCCCGGGCCCATCACACACAGATCCGGGACAAAAAACAGGCACCAAGAAAGGGGTCGGGACCTGAACGATCTAGAGCCTCGGATCGAAAATCTCCGAGACCCACCCTTTCTCCGTGCGAGGCGGCCACGCAACGCCGTTCCCCGCGCACCGCCCCCCAGCTCACGCACACACCCTCGCAACTCGGACCGCCACAGCCACGGCGGGGGCGACAGTTGCGCAGGTGGCAGCCAGGTGCGCAGATCGCGGCGCTGCGGGAAGAGCGGGGCCGCGCTTGGATCCCCATGACGCTCGCCCCCATGCTCGCAGCTTGGCTCAAGGATTAGGGATCAAGAGATCGAGCGGATCTAGTGGATCCCTCTGTAGCAACCACTGCTTCGTAGCAGTCACTCTTACTACTTCGCGTAGTCTCCTGTCGGAGTCATGTCCGCTCCTGCCGAAGTCCCGGGAGTGCAGAAGCAACCATTCAGCACTACCCCGCTGGACTCCCGGAACTCCCGGGAGCTCACGAAAGTGACGACTGTTTCCCAGTCCGAAGCCACGGCGAAAGGGCGACGTTTCGTGCGGATCCCCGCATGGCACTGCTCCGCTGGACCTCCCAGGGGCCCACGAAAATGACGACTTTTGCACAGCTCGCGGCCCGCAGAGAGGCCACGGATCTGGACCTCCCAGGCGCTGACGAGAACGGCGACCCTTGCGCAGAGCGCAGCTGCGCAGCCCTGCGGAGGGGAGGGCGAGATCTCGCGTGGCACATCGTGTGGCACCACTCCGCTGGACCTCCCATCCCAGGAGCCCACGACGAGGGCACCGACTTCGCAGCTCGCAGCCCCGCACGGAGGGCGAGTTCCGCAGCTCGCGGTCCCGCTGGGGAGGGCGACATCTCGCGTGGATCCCAGCAGGACACCACCCCGCTGGACCTCCCATCGCAGGAGACCGCAAAAGTGGCGACACTCTTGCGCAGTTCGCGGCCGGCGAGGTCTCGCGTGGGAGCCCGTATGACACCGCTCCGCTGAACCTCCCAAGAGCACAGGAAGAGTGGCGACTGTTCCGCAGTTCGCGGCCCTGCAGGGAGGGCGGCCTCGCTTGCATCCCCATTTGACGCCACCCCGCTGAACCTCTCAGGAGCCCGCACAAGTGGCGACTATTATGCAAATTCGCGTCCCCGCAAGAGAGGACGAGCTCTCCCCATGATCCCCGTATGACACCCCTCCGCTGGACCTCCCAAGAGCCCGCGAAAGTGGCGACCCCTGCGCAAGCGGCAGCCCCCCAGCAGGGAAGGCAGGAGGCAAAAAGTGCGAGGAAAGCGAGAATCTCGTCCGGATTCCGCACGACACCACTCCAGTGGACCAATCCAGGAACCCACGAACGTGGCGACCACTGCGCAGTGCGCAGCCCCGCGAGGAGGGCGAGGTCTCGCCCGCATCTCCGAGGGACACCACCCCGCTGGACCCCCCAAGGGCGCCCACGAGCGCGGGGGACCGTTGCGCAGTGCGCAGCCCCGGGGGAGTGGGCGAGGTTTCGCCCCCGGCCCCAGACATGCGACGTCCTGATTTTTTCTGGACGGCGTCCCTGGAAGTCCCGACCATTTCCCCGGGGCCGGTTTTTCGTTCCGAATCGCTTTCGGCGTTCCCGAGGCCTGGCGAGGGCCCCCCGGGGCCGAAAATGGTGAACAACCTCGAGTCCTGATGGCTTTGACGACGCGATCATGTCTGGGCCCGCATCTCCGAAGGACACCGCACACGCTTGGGCCTCCGAGCAGCCCGCAAGAGAGCGGCGGCTCATGCTTTCAAGGCGCGGTCCCGCGGGGTCCGGGCGAGGGCTCGCCTGGACACCCGCAGGACATCACTCCGCTCGACCTCCCACGAGCACCTGACGAGCGGCGAGCGCTGCGCAGTTCGCGCCCCCCCGCGGGGAGGGCCCGTGAAGAGTGGTGACGGTTGCGCAGGTACAGAGGCCTCATGAGAGCCCCGACGAGTGCCCAAGATGGCCCGAAGACGGCCCGCGGGCCCGAGGATGCCCCCGAGAGGCCCCCACGCTGCCCAAGATGGCCCTCAAGCTGCCCCAAATCCAGCCACTCTGTGGCTCAGCCTTTGGAGGTTGGCGACAAGAAGGGCCGCCCTTCGTAAAAGGGTGCGGTGCAAATGGACATGTTAAGATCACACGGCATTGCGACATAGTCAGCGATATGCTCCGCCGTGTGAGTTGCGCATCCCACGGACGTCAAGAACATGCATAGTTCGCATATGCTTTTGGCGATGCCGACCCTGCGCGTATAATGCGAATGGGCTCAACGCGTGATGATTGGAAACCGGAAAAATATGCAGTCGGCATGTCCATCCAAAGCGACGCTCAGTGATCCCAGAGGTTCCAGAAGTCAACGTGTACTTTGATGTATGTAGCGACGCTCCCGAATTACATGCCTTGTGCTGAGCGCATGATAGTACGCCTGCATTCCGACAATCCCCGCCCGTCAAGGACCGTGCTGTGTCGACCTGCCGCCGGCGCTTGCGAAATGGAGCCGACGCGCGCGCTTCCCGTGGTCCGCATGCCGCCGCGGCGCAGTTCCATCGACAGGGCTTCCGCAACTCGTCACGAGATTCCCCAAAGTGTCGAACCACGAGAAGATGCTGTAGAATTTTCACCATGGGAGGCAAACCCATTCGGAATTTCAGACACCCGCTCTCTTGCCAGTAGGAAATTCTGGAATCACGTGTTCGCCGATCGGTCTCCCTGGAATGGATCTTTGCGCCACCCTTCAGGTTCGACGACGGTCACTCGGGGAAGTTGGGACAAAGAAGTCTGACGTGACTTGAAGCGGCCGGTACAGAGCCAAAACGCCTCGTATGTCTTGAAGATGAAGAAGGAACATGGAATGAAGGAGGAGGAGGAGGAGGAGGAGGAGGAGGAGGAGGAGAAACAGGGGGAGGAGGAGGAGGAGGAGGAGGAGGAGGAGGAGGAAAAGGAGGAGGAGGAGGAGGAGGGGAGGAGGAGGAGGAGGAGGAGGAGAAGGAAGAGGAGGAGGAGGAGGAGGAAGAGGAGGAGGAGGAGGAGGAAGGAAGAATAGGTGGAGATGAAAAGGGTCCTCCTGGTGGTACCGTTGGCCTCGACGAAGAGTGGAAGCGGCTTCACCTGGCACACCACCGCACCCTCGCCCAGCACCACCGCTCCTGGACGGCGCGATCGAGGGAGCAGGCCGGGTGGGGGGTGGCCATGACCTCGGATCCGCCGTACGTTCGTCGCTTCTCCGACTTGCAGTTGGGCCGGGCATAAGCGGTGCGGAAAAGTAGAGCGGACCTCTCCTCCCAGAAGGGCGATTCGGACAATTAGGTCGGCAGAGGTGTGGCGGCAACGGTGATGGCAAAGTAGGGCGGAAGTCGAAATCACAGGGTCTGGCAGCGCAGGGCAGGAATTCCGCCCCAGTTCCGAAATAGCCCAGCAAGCACGGCGGATCCAGAGGTCAGGAAGGCACGGTGAGCAGATCCCGACCCTCCCCCTTCCACGCCTGCCGACCAGCAGACCGTCGCGAGGGGCAAAACAGGGTATACACATACACCCTGCGAAATGCTTAAGAAATCATGGGTTAAGAAATTCATGGTCTCAGAACTTGAATAAAAACCCAACATTTCCATCAACATCTTAGGATTTACATTGAAACGTTAAGAATAATCGAGACTCTGGCCGAAAACTTAGGTTTTCTTAAGCATCGCCTACGGTGTACACTTTCAGGGAGCTCCGCGCGGATTTCGCCCCCTCCCAAGCGCGGGGAGCGCCAGGAGCGGTGCCAGAGCGCCGCCAGGCGGGCTTCTGCTTGTGCAGCTCTTCGTCCCTCCAGGAGATCACTGAGTCGGGCCCCTGTTGCACGGCCCTGCCTGTCACTTACTTGGCTCCAGTGCTGATCCAGGCTTGCGCGTGTCTGTGCGCGTGTGTATATATATATATATGTATTTGTATATACGGCGGGCTCCGAAAACCCTGAACCCAAACATGTTGCCATGGCGCGCCGCAGATAATGCGGGTTAGATTTCCGGGGGGTCAGAGCCAGCGAAGGGCAAACTACAGAAAACAAAAGCTCAGATACAGATACTGGCCCAAGCAGTCAACTTCCAAAAGAACTGCCAAGGAACAGCCAATAACTATTTATATATGTATATATATATATACTAGAACCATCGCGCGCTTCGCGCGCGCGCTCAAGTTCTAGCTGGGCTTGATTGGCGAACACATGGAATATCATCCTTGTCGTTTTCTTGCATCCAGGGACTCTCTTGGAGGCCCTGCGCAAGCCTCGGAATCGCATAGAAGGGGAACTGCGGAAACGCAACAATCAGTAATTGTCGTTCTGGGGCCCTCGAAGGCTTGCTGGGTTCTTTTCTGGGGCCTTAATTGTGGTCTGTTGTGCAAGAGTAGACGAGTAGACAGGGGGGCGAAGTTGGAAAACAACGAAATGGTGGGACTTCCCTGTTTTTCAAGTTGTAGTGCCTGGGTTGTGGGTTAGACGTTTTCTGCATGCAGGCCACGGTCTGTTGGGATGCCTCAGGGTCTTCGAGCGAAAACAAGCAGGGGTGAGTTTTGTAAAACAAAACATTCTAAAATTCCACTGCTTCAACTCATGGGATAATTGGATCTCGATTTCTACGATGGTTTCAGGGGCAGCCAAGAGGACACGAAGACGATCCAAGAGAGTGCCAAGACAGCGTCAAAGAGTTCAACAGCATTCCCGAAACACAGTTGCATGTGACCCCGAAGTCTTGATGGGGCTCGAGGAAGAGAATAGGGAGTAGGAGTCCCAACTTGAAAAAAAAGAATATCTGGAATTCCCGTTTTTTATAATTCCTCGGTCTTGGAGCGCTAGGAGCCGGAAAACGTGAGAAGGCGAAAAAAGTCGTCACAAACCACTGAAAAGCAACGATTTAGCCCTCTTCAAGCTCTCTCGGGACGGCTCTCGAAGCTCTCTTGGGCTGTTTTGGGGGCCTCGTCGGAGATTTTGGGGCGCCTCTCAAGGGGCTGGGGTATGTTGGAGGCCTCTGGGGGGTCCCGGAGTCCTCTCAGAAGTCTCTGGAGGTCTCCTGCTCCCGCTCTTGCGCTCATCTTGGGCCTGTTCTGGGGTGGTCTGGAGCTGTCCTGGGCGCCTCTTCGGCAGTCTTGGGGCCGTCCTGGCCCGTCTTGAGGCCGTCTTTGGGGCCTCTTGGGCGGTCTCGGGGCAGTATTGGGGGCCTCTTCGGCTGTCTTGGAGCGTTGGAAGCATGAAATGGTGAGAAGGCCAAAAAAACATCGAACCAAAGCAGTGACAATTAACGATGTTAGGTTCTCCGGGCGCTCTCGGGAGGCCTCTCGAAGCTCTCTTGAGAGGCCTCCTGGGAGCCTGGAGAGCCGCCCGAAAGCTATCCAGGGTTGCTTGGGAGCGTCTTGGGCAATTCTTTCACGTGCTGGGTGCTTCTTGGGGTCGTCTTGGACTGTCTTTGGGCATTTGGGGGGCTCCCCGGGAGGCCAGGAAGCGCGGTACTGGGAGCGTACACCAGATGTGAGCGAGGTGGAGGACGCCTCGGGAGGGGGGCGGGCATATTTGTTTGTTTATATATAATGTGCTATTAAATATTTATACAGATCGTGGAATAAATGCGGCCCCGCAGATAGAAAACCCAAGAAACTGAGCTTACCGCTTCCTGCTTTTCCTGGCACTCAAAAAGGCTGAACCCCAAGAGCAGGCGAAGGAAGCACTCATCATAAGTTACAGCCAGCCCGTATGAGAAGGACGCACGATAAGGATGCAAGTGCCTTGGACGGCCATTTCGAAACTCCTCGAGCGGGGTGCGGCCAGCGAAAGTGGCCAAGGATGGACCGACGGGGCAAGGATGCAAGGGTACCCATGGAAAGTCGCTAATCCTTGCTATGCGGGTTAACTATACCTGTTCCTGCTCCTCCTGACCCCCAAAAGGCTGACGCCCACTAGCAGGCGAAGGAGGAGGAGGAGGAGGAGGAGGAGGAGGAGAAGGAGAAGGAGGAGGAGGAGGAAGAGGAGGAGGAGGAGGAGAAAGAGGAGAAGGAGGAGGAGGAGGAGGAGAAGGAGGAGGAGGAGGAGGCGGAGGAGGAGGAGGAGGTGGAGGAGGAGGAGGATGAGGAGGAGAAGGAGGAGGAGGAGGTGGAGGAAGGAAGGAGGAGGAGGAGGAGGAGGGAGGAAGAAGGAGGAGGAGGAGGAGGGAGGAGAGGAGGGAGGGAGGTGGGGGAGGAGGGGAGGACGAGGAGGAGGAGGAAGAGGAGGAGAATGAGGAGGAGAATAATAATGAGGAGGACGAGGATGAGAGGAGGAGGAGGAGGGACGAGGAGGACGAGGAGGACCACGAGGAGGAGAGGAGGACGAGAGGAGGGAGGAGGAGATGAGGAGGAGGATGAGGAGGGAGGAGGAGGAGGAGGAGGAGGAGGAGGAGGAGGAGGAGGGAAGAGGAAGAGGAGGAGGAGAAGGAGGACGAGGAGGAGGAAGGAGGAGGAGGAGGAGGAGGAGGATCAATTTTTTAGAACAAGGAACACGGCATACATTGAAACTTTTGGCGCTCCGCGCGGATTTCTTGGATCTGCGCTGGACCCCCTCCCTGGCGGGCGGAGCGCGCCAGGGGCGGCGCCAGAGGCACCGCCTTAGGGGCCCAGCGCGGATCCAAGAAATCCGCGCGGAGCGCCAAAAGTTTATGCTTATGGCATTCTTCGTCTTCGACACATCGAGCCGCATTGCCGATGCATCGGCGGGGCTCGAGGCAAGGCAGCGTCGCCGGGTGTGCAGCACCGTGCGACGCCTGGACCTCAGGGCACGGCAAGCTCGTACCGTGCCGACTTCGGCACTGGTCTCTGACACCGCGTGGATCGTTGAACCTGGCCATGTCCGAAGCGTCACATCGCTCAACGTCGGCGGGTTCTGGGCCGCCGCCGGCGTTCCACGTCGAGCGCACGACGCGAGCCTGCCGAGCTCGGAGCTCGGGGCCTCCTCGCCCCGCCCCCCTCTGTGCGCGCACGGCCGAGCTCCGGTCGCCGCTGCCAGCGGGTGCGCGGTGCCGCAGAAGGGCGGGGAGAAGCTGGCGTCGGCCTTGGCCCAGGGCCCCTCGGGGCACCCGCCGCCGGCCGCGTCCAGGCTCGCGCCGAGCAGGTCCTCGCCGGCTCCGCCGCCAGAGTGACGCCCTCCTCCTCCTCCTCCTCCTCCTCCTCCTCCTCCTCCTCCTCCTCCTCCTCCTCCTCCTCCTCCTCCTCCTCCTCCTCCTCGGGCAGTGCAGTCGAGCTTCCCCGAGGTCCAGGCGCGTTGCGATTTTTGCACGCGCCCAGGTTCGGGTCCCGGGGCCATCACAGATGCATCCGGCTCGAGGCATACAGCAGACAGAGTTCGGGCCTAGGGTTCCGCGGTCGTGGTTTTTCGCGATGGTGCAGCCTCGTCGCGACCTGGGATCTCAGGGTTCCGCAGGCGGGCCTGCGCAGGGAGCGAGGGCCCGCCCTGGATCTCTTCTCGCCGTGCAGAAATCACGGCGGCAAGTTCTTGGCCGTTTGCGGCCTCCCGGGGCCCTCACCAGGCCCCGGGACCGTCGAACATCGTGTCGGGACGAGAACCATGGTCGGGGGCAAGGCGCCCAGACCTCCGGGGGGGTCCACGCTGTGAGACGCTGGCGACGTCGGAGTTCTGGGCCGAGCTTCTACCAGAAGGGGCACCACATCAGGAGCGAAGCCCCTCTTCTGGCCCGAGGAGCGCCCGGGTGCACGAGGAGCGCCCGAAGCACAACCGTGGAAGGACCCAAGGAACAGGGAGTCCCTTTCCCAGACGTGCGACGGCCTGATTTCTGTCGGTGCGGGGCCCCTCAAAATCCCGACCCCTTTCCCGGGACCGGCTTTTTGTCCTGAGTCGTTCTTTGACGGTCCCGAGGCCCGGCGAGGGCCTCCAGAGGCCGAAGACGGCGAAAAACCTCCGTCCTGATTGTTTTAGCGACGCGAGCATGTCTGGGTCTGTAACTACTAGAGCGGTGCCTTATCTCAGCGTCCAGTTGTCTGTCATGCACGGCCTTTGTTGCACAGCATTGGAGGCGAAGGGGGGGAGGGCACCATACACCCCCTCTCTACCAGGGGCACTACAGTCAAAATTGATAGCAAGGATGTGGGATATGGATGCAAGCTTGGTCGCCTATGCCGAAGCTTTTCGAGCGGGGCTCTGGCCACCGAAAGTGGTTGAGGACGGGCCGAAGATGACCGAAGAGGCAACGATGCAAGGGTACCCTTGGGAAGTCGATCATCATTACTATCAATTTCGATTGCAACTCAACAGTGGGGGTGAATAAACGCACACCTTCCTGCAGTTGCTGGCGGGCCCGCGGTGACAGTTTAGGGGCCGCGCAGGGTCCCGTCAGGGCCACAACTCAAGGGGCCCAAGGACACACAAATAAATACACACAAATAAAATGATTCCCCATATTTTCCTATATTTTCTGGGTTTTTGTCTTCCCGCCCAATTCCCATATTTTCCTATATTTTCTTGGGGGCCGACGATTAACTGTGTCTGTGTGTCTTTTCCCCTCCTGAACAACCTCCTGTAATCCTCGCTCCTTCCATGTTCACTGCCCTCTCGTTGCCGTCCGCCCGACGCTCTGACGAAGGGTTGGAGGCGGCCAGAGAGTCTGAGCTGGTTCGACCCCGAGAAGAATAGTGGGGGGGAATGAAAGCAAATCCGCTCAGAATCTGTCCCCGGACCCCCTCCCGGGGCCCATCTGGTGCAATTTTCCCCCCCAGATCCGTTTCTGACGGTCCCCGGGCCCGAAAAACGGCCCCCAGAAAGCGAGAAATGACGAACACCTCCTCGAGCCCAGAACCTCGAACCTCTTCCCCCCGTCCTGCTCGCCAGAACCAGTGCTTAGGACGAGAATGGTGTCATGATAGGGCTGGCCCAGGACACTTACGCCTCAGGATTTCCAGAGCACCTATAGCGGCGCTCGCTTCTGCAGCCCATGTGGAGCATTTGGACATCCTGGGAACCCTGGAAATCCGAGGACCCTTGGGGAACCCGGAGAGCGAAAAAGTCAAAAACCTTGTCGAACATACCGCCTCGACCCTTCCCCGCCTTTCTGCTCGCCGCCAGTGCTGGGGCCACCTCAGACCCCTGGCCGACTCCAAGCGAAGGGTCACTGTTGCGTGCGCCCCACGTCCCCAAACATGATCGCGTCGTGTTATATATATATATATATATATATACATATATTTATAACAAATACTTGAATATATTAATAAATACATGAAATAAATCATTAAAAATAAATGCATACATACATACATACATAATGAATGCATGAATTAATGCAACAATAAATAAGTACATGCATAAAACATGAATGCATAATTAAATGAATAAGCAAATAGATAAAGAAATACATACATAAGTGAATACATACATACATAGATTAATACATAAATAAATAACAACAGCTTTTCGCCGCTGGAGGCCCTCGCCGGGCCCCGGGACCGTCGAAGAACGACTCGGGATGAACAGCGGGTCCTGGGGAAAGGGTCGGTACTTCCGGGGACGCCGCACTGGCACCATCACGCCGTCGCATGTCGGGGTCTCCATGCGTGGACCCCCCAGAGGTATGCACAACTTTTCTGTGTGGAGCTGGCCGTCTCACCCCGAATCGTCTTCTGAAGGTCCCCGGGGCTCCTTGAGGGCCCCCCCCCAGACATGCGACGTTCTGATTTTCTCGGGACGGCGTCCCTGGAGGTCTCGACCCTTTCCCCGTGACCGGTCTTTCACCCTGCGTCGTTCTTTGACGGCCCTGGGGCCCGGCGAGGGCCCCCAGAGCCCGAAAACAGCGAAAAACCTCCGTCCTGATGCTTTACGACGCGAGCATCTGGGCCTGGAAGCCGAACGTAGCCCCCAACCGGCCGCTCCAAGACTTTCCGGAGCACCGGGGTCTCTGGGGGCACTCTGGCGAAGGGCCCCTCTTGCGCGCGCGCTCCGCCGAGAGGGGGCGCCTGTGCCGCCGATCCCTGCCGCTCCTCCGGCTGGGGGTTGCGCGGGAGCCGCGAGTGCCATCGTGAAGTGATATATTATATAGCGCAGTGCGTCCCCAGACATGCGACGTCCTGATTTGTTTTCGGTACGGGGTCCCTGGAAGTACTCCCGACCCTTCCCCGGGACCGTTTTTTCGTCCTCAGTCGTTTTTGTTGACGGTCCCGAGGCCCGGCGAGGGCCTCCAGAGGCCGAAAACGGCGTAAAACCTCCATCTTTTTTTATATACAAAAAAAACGCGAGCATCTCTGGGTCCTGAACTCCATGAGAGAGATGGGTGCGAGCATTCGTTGTTCATGGCGCTGCGCAGGACATCCGTCTTGGCGCTCCATCTGGGGCGTCCCCCGCCAAATCCCGACCCTCTCCCAGGAGCCAGCTGCTCAGCCTGAGTCGTCCGTTGACGGTCCCCTGGAAGACGTGAGCCTATTTTGCGTTAGACGCGAATGGACTCGCGGCACTCCCGTTCGAGCGCTGTGCGCGAGCGACCAAAACAACCAGTTATAGGCATGAGCAAACGCGCGGCGCCCTCGCCTGCACGGCGTGCTCGAGTGTCCCGGGGGCCCGGCGAGGACCTCCCGGGGCCGAGAGCGGAGGAAACAACGCCCGTGCGGACGCTGTAGCGATGCGATCGTGTCTGGGGAGTGCGAGTCGGCGGCGAGCGAGGGGGGGAAGTGAGACCGAGGAGGCCTTCTCAGAAGGCGGCGGGGCTTCTCAGAAGCCCTCGCGCCTTCTGCACATTTTCTTGCGTCTTCGGGGAAGGCTTAGACAACTTCTCGGAAGGCCGGTGGGCTTCCGAGCCTTCTGAGGAGGCCCGCCCCTGATCACTTTCCCCCCTCGCTCGCCGCCCAGTGATTCTGTAACCCATACCCCCCACGTCGTGATTTTTTCACAACGTCGACCCCCGAAGGTCTGGACGCCCTCCCGGGACCGGTTTTTCATCCTGAGTCGACTCAAGGGGCCCTCACAGGGCCTCGGGACCTTCAAAAAACGATCGTTTTTTGAAGGTCCCGAGGCCCTGTGAGGGCCCCTTGAGGCCGAAAATAGCAACAACAAAAAAAAAAAAAATCCCGTCGTGATTTTTTCACGGCGCGAGGGGGTCTGGGATCGTGTCTGGGGAGTGCGAGAGCTCTGAGAAAGAGAAAGAGAGAGAGAGAGAGAGAGAGGGCCGCTCTTGCGTGCGCCCCGCCTCTGCGCCGAAGCGGCACCCCCGCACCCCGACGCAAAACCCGCCGAGAACCCACGACAGGGCCCGAAGAAACCTCGAACCTCGAACACGAGGAACTCCCGAACTTCCCCCCTCGCTCGCCGCCCAGTGAGAGGGACCCCGAGATCCGACGTGGCAAAAAAAACAATATCGGACAACTCACGTCCTGAGCCCCGGACCTCTCCTTTCTGCATCATCTTTCGAGCCCGATCCATCTCTGAGGGAGTCCCGGGGCCCGAAATAATCGATCGAAGACACGCCCGTTGCCAAAAAAACGCAACGCCAGGATCTCGGGGGGGGGGGGCCGCTCTTGCGCGCGCCCCGCCTCGGCGCCGAAGCGGCACTCCCGCACCGCGGCGGCCGGCACGCCCGCCAGCGTGAGGGCGGCGCCGCCGGCCGCGCGCGCGAAGCGCGGGGAGGCGCCGCGCCGCAGCGGCCCGGGCACGCCGAGGGCGCCCCAGCTCTTGACCTATCGGGGGAGGCGCGGCGGCTCCGGAGGGCGCGCTCCCAGACCTCCTCCTCCTCCTCCTCCTCCTCCTCCTCCTCCTCCTCCTCCTCCCCCTCCTCCTCCTCCCTCCTCCTCCTCCTCCTCCTCCTCCTCCGAATCCGGACGGGAGGTTCTGGGCTGCTGTCGGCCTCCGGGGGCCCTCGCCGGGCCTCGGGGCCGCCAAGAAAACGGCGCAGGACGAGAAGCCGGTCCCGGGGAAGGGGTCCAGACCTTTTGGGGGTCGACGTTGCGAGAGAAGCACGACGTCGGGGGTCTGGGGGTGTAAAGTAATGGAAGCTTGGGCATCGCCTGCGGCCCCCAGAACTTTGTGGAAGTTTTGTTCCAGTTCTGTCGACCCCCCGGTCGACCATCAGCAATATGGCGCGAACAATCACTGTCCTCCTCCTCCTCCTCCGCCTCCACCTCCTGCTCCTCCTCCTCCTCCTCCTCCTCCTCCTCCTCCTTCTTTTCCTCCTTCTCCTCCTCCTGCTCCTTCTCTTTCTTTTTTTTCTCCTCTTTTTCCGCCGTAGTCTTCGCAGCCTGATTGACAAGGGTCGGCGGAAAGCCTGGAGGAAAGCGAGCAGATGCACGAGCCTGCTCGGGAGGCTCGGAAGGGCACGAGCCTCCGGAGAGGCTTCCTAATGACGCCCTCCACGAAGGCACAGAGCATTGCTCAAAAGGCCGCGGCGCTTCCGGGAAGCCCCGCCGCCTCCCGAAGAGGCCCTGCTCCTTCTCGCTTCCCCCCGAATTTCGCTTTTCACAACGGGCGTTTTGGCTGAATTCTGGGCCCCGGGACCCTCACGGATCGATCCGGCCTGCCAAAAGGACGCAGAAAGATGGGGCCAGCCGTAATTCCCCAGACATCCGGCTGCTCCAATTTTTTTGGTGCGTGGACCCCAGAGGTCCCGACCACTTCCCCTGGGCCGGTTTTCCGTCCCGAGTCGTTTTTTGACGCTCCCGAGGCCCGGCGAGGGCCCCCAGAGGCCGAAAACTGCCAAAATCCCGCCGCTCCAATGTTTTGGGAGCGTCGGATCTCAGGGTCTGCGCGATGCTGCAACTTTTGCGCAACGTCGGCTCTCCGGGTCCCCGAGGGCACAGGACACCGGTCGGAAGGCCGCGGCGCTTCCGACCGAAGCCCCGCGCCGCCTCCCGACCCAGACCCCCGACGTCGTGATTTTTTCACAACGTCGACCCCCAGAGGTCTGGACCCTTTCCCCGGGACCGGTTCTTCGTCCTGAGTCGTTTTTTGACGGTCCCGAGGCCCGGTGAGGGCCCCCGGAGGCCGAAAATTAGGAAAACCTTCCGTCATGATCTTTTCATTACTCTAGGGGGTCTGGGGACACCGGTCGGAAGGCCGCGGCGCTTCCGACCGAAGCCCCGCGCCGCCTCCCGAGGAGGCCCTGCTCCTCCCCGGGGGGGCGCGCCGCCGAGGCTGCTTAAAATTCGGCGCAGGGCGGGGTCCCGACGGCGCCGCGCGCACCTCTCACACCCCGTTGCCGTCCTCCTGCTCTCCTCCTCTCTCCTCCTCTCTCCTCCTCCTCCTCCTCCCTCCTCCTCCTCCTCCTCCTCCTCCTCCTCCTCCTCCTCCTCCTCCTCCTCCTCCTCCTCCTCCTCCTCCCCTCCTCCTCCTCCTCCCTCCTCCTCCTCCTCCTCCTCCTCCTCCTCCTCCTCCTCCTCCTCCTCCTCCTCCTCCTCCTCCTCCTCCTCGCGCCAAGTGCGTGAGCAGTCGCCGACGGGAGGGCGCGGGGAGCCTGTCGGGCCCGAGGCTCGCAGATGGCAGACGTGCTCGTCGGATCTGCACAGGTCCTCCGGCCTCGGGGTGCTTGCCAGCAGCCGCGCCGCGCCGAGGGCGCTCTCGCGGGGTGCCCTGCTCGTCCCGGATGGCCGCTGGCGAGCCGAGTTACGGCCCGACACTCACAAGCGAAGAACAGTATAACGTAAACTTGTTCGCTGTCGGGGGTGCATGTCCCAGGACGGCTGGCAAGTTTATATACCCTTGCGGTGGCACGTCAAGGTATCAACTTTCCAGCCGCCATGGGGCAGCGCCCCCGGCGACAGAAAAGTTTATTTTACAGGGTTCTTCGCCCGCTAACGAAAAGCAGATCCCTGGCGATGGGGAGCGGATGGAGACCCTGACTTCGGACCATCAAAAATAGGGGGAACAATTCAAACGATAGTTTCTTTGATTTCTATCTGGTTTTTCAACGGGAGGAGGACATTGAAAACATGTCTATTACACGTCGGCTTCGAATATTGCGTCGAATACTCATTTCACGTCGTCGTCAAATGTTACGTTCAATAATCATTCGACGGCGACTTCAAATTTTACGTCAAATGCCAATTCTACGTCGGCTTCAAACTTTAGGTCAAATACTCGTTCCACGTCAGCTTCAGGCATTGTGTCTAATGCTCATTTGACGTCGGGTTCGAATGTCAACTACACAATCCACGTCGAATTTAAGTTTAACCATACAAACTCAATTTCACGTCTGGCCCGTCAGCTGTCCGGGCGCGCGCCCGAGAACGGCAGGAGGGGAACGATTACAAACATAGTTTTCCAGCCCGCGGCCGGTTTTTTCTGATCATCCTCCGGGCGCCGCCAACGCAACACGACCCCCGGTCATTTATTAGTCGTCACATCCTACATTACTTTGGGCGATGTCAGAGGTAGGGCGGAAGTGTCAGCCGGGCTCCTCTGACGTCGGTTTCCGCCATACTTTGCCGTCGTTGTTTCCGCCATACCTTTGCGGAGCCATCTGCCCTACTCTGCAAGCAAGCAAGCAAGCAAGCAAGCAAGCAAGCAAGCAAGCAAGCAAGCAAGCAAGCAAGCAAGCAAGCAAGCAAGTCGAGTACGGACAGCGCGTGTCGCACGCTGGGGCAGAAATTGCCGCCCTACGGCTTCCTCTGGTTCGGGGTGCCTTTCCGACACAAGTCTTCATCTGACAATCAATCAAAGTACGGCGGATCCGAAGTCACGGCGCCTCCTCCTCCTCCTCCTCCTCCTCCTCCTCCTCCTCCTCCTCCTTCTCCTCCTCCCCCTCCTCCCCCTCCTCCCCGAGACCAGGCGTTGCAATCTGTTCGCACCTGGCGCTTGCGCCCGCTCCCGGGCCCTGGTGCCATCACAGATCGATCCGCAGGGCCCTGGCCGTGCCTTCTCGCGGTGCCGTTTGTTTCTCGCGATGCGTTGGACCTCACAGAGGAGGAGGAGGAGGAGGAGGAGGAGGAGGAGGAGGAGGAGGAGGAGAGGATGAGGAGGAGGAGGAGGAGGAGGAGGAGAGGAGGAGGAGGAGGAGGAGGAGGAGGAGGAGGATTTTCTGGAGGTTTTCCAGCCTCCGGGCGCTCTCCGGCAGCTCCGCCTCGCTTAAAAAGCGCGCCCCCGGGGGTGCCCATCGCCCCGAACGGCCGCCGGAGGCCCGAGCGCGGGCCCGAAGTCCGAACCTCAGGCGCGGCAGCCACCTCCTCCTCCTCCTCCTCTCTCCTCCTCCTCCTCCTCCCCTCCTCCCTCCTCCTCCTCCTCCTCCTCCTCCTCCTCCTCCTCCTCCTCCCTCTCCCTCCTCTCTCCAACTCCTCCTCCAACTCCTCCTCCTCCTCCACCTCCCCCTCCTCCTCCTCCCCCTCCCGCTCCTCCCCAGGCCCGAAATCCGAACCTCCCAGATCCCGGGCGACATGATGTTTTTTGAATCCGAGCGTTTTTCCCCTCGGTTCTGGGGCCTGCACGGGGAAGGGGTCGGGACCTCTGAAGGGGCCCCGGGACACACAAATAAATAGACACAAAAAGCAAGATTGCCAATATGTTCTAATCTTTTCTGGGTTTTTGTCTTCCCCCCACTTCCTATGTTTTCCTGCATTTTCTGGGAAATCGACGATTAATTGTGTCTGTGTTTTTCCCCTCCTGAACCTCTTGGGCTGCGCATTGAAGAATCATTGCGGCGGATGTCAGGGACCACCTCTCGTTGTGGAAGACGTCACGGCGGCGGATTTATTGCCCTTGTCGGCCTCCGGGCGCCCTCGCCCAGACCCTGGGCCGTCGACAGAACGACTCGGGATGGAAACCGGTCTTGGTGAAGTGGTCTACAGTAGGAGCTCGACCACAAGAAACCTTCCACGAGACGCCCAACCCTGGACCCCCAGGACGTACATGGATTTTCGGTATGGGAACGTCACGTGCTCCATGGCAAAACCATCGAAACCCAAGAAACCCAGGGCACCCAGGAGAGGAAGAGGAAGAGTAGGAGGATGGATGGATGGATGGATGGACCCGGCATTGCGCTGTGAGTCTGAAGACACTCACCCCTCGAGCTCACGAAACGAGAGATCGCTCGGGGACACCTCTGAACAGTCGTGCGATCTCCTCGGACCGAACGAGGTCAGGCGTGTGGGCGCGCCGTGCAGCTGCGATCACCATGGATCCGAGCCGAGCAGGACAGGAAACAGTAAAACGCACGCGGGCGGGGGGTGATACCCCTCTGGCCCCTGGGGGCCGAGCTCAACGGCGCGGAGGGCACCGAGCAGGCTCCCTGGACACCCCAGAGGCCCCGAGAAGGAAAAAAAGAAACCAGGCCGAGAAGGGGCCGACGGCGCGCCCTTGAGACCAGGGGCGGCGAGAGCGACTGGAGGGGCCTGGTGCTACAGCGAAGCTGCTGAGCTCACGTCGTCACGTAGGTCGCCCATCTCTTTCCGTAGGATCCGCCGCCCGTGTCAGCCCTTCTGGCCGTAGTGGGTCTGGCGGTTCTTGTCTGGCATTTTCTGGGCCATCGATTCCAGGTGGCCCGTCCCCATCTTCTGGCGGCCGCCCAGAGCGTCGAGACAAGTCTCCTGAGGGCCGTCTGGGTTGACGCTCTTCCGTGTGATCTGGTCCGCGTTAGCGAACTGCGTCCTGGTGTACTGGTCGTCGTGGCGCGTGCGCAGCCTGAGGTGGAGAAGAGCTCCGAGCCCGTCTCCGTGCAAACGAACTGCTGGTGGAAGGTACGCGGGAGCCCGTGCCCCTGCGGGGCCTCCTGCACCGCGAAGGCCGACGGGTACTTGAACTCGGCGTGAGCGAGGTACAAATGTGGTGAGTTGGGGCTTCGCCTCGGGGGACTGCGCCGCCTCTGCGTACATCTTGCCCGCTTTCCGAGCTGCGACGATCGTAGTGGCCGTGGGCGTGGTATCGATGCTGATCCATTCCGAGTCCGCAAGGTCCCTGAGCAGCTGGGCGTGCAGGCGCACCATCTTGGGGAGGAACGTGACCGCCTGCTGCAGGTCGCGCGTCTTCAGGGCGCCCTCCCGACGAAGCACTGTTGCGCCGCAGCGGCCCGAGAGCGCCGCGGGCGGAGGGTAGATCAGACGTAGGTGTGCCAGCCGAAACCGCTGATGTAGGAAGATGCTCCCCCCGAAGCTCTTGTTGGTCCAGCCGAAGGAGAGCTCCCAGTGGTAGTCGTGCTGAAAGAGCGGTGGCGGCCGTCCAGAGTCGGGCGGCGGCTCATCCCAGGGAAGAGGATCTCGCCCATGTAGTGCTCGCGGGTGATCTCCTGCGCGCGGGTGCTGCCCGTCAGGTAGAGAGGGATGTACTCGTAGAGCCTGGTGTGCGGAGCAGGTTGCGGCCCTTGCTCCTGACTGCGTCCGAGGGCGCGGCAAGCGCCTGTCGACGATCGGGCGGCCGCCCGCGGCGAGAAGCCGACGGCCGCGAGCAGGAGGAGAGCCGCCATCATGGGCCTCTGGGGCCCCGCGGGCGAGTGGGCATCGCGCGCTGCTCCCCTGGCGGGCGATGAACAGGGTAGGAGGGCCGCGTGTCCCGCGCCCTTCAGCCGTGGCGGCGGCTAGTAGTAGTAGTAGTAGTAGTAGTAGTAGTAGTAGTAGTAGTAGTAGTAGTAGTAGTAGTAGTAGTAGTAGTAGTAGTAGTAGTAGTAGTAGTAGTAGTAGTAGTAGTAGTAGTAGTAGTAGTAGTAGTAGTAGTAGTAGTAGTAGTAGTAGTAGTAGTAGTAGTAGTAGTAGTAGTTAGTAGTAGTAGTAGTAGTAGTAGTAGTAGTAGGAGGAGGAGGAGGAGGAGGAGGAGGAGGAGGAGAGAGGAGGAGGGAGGAGGAGGAGGAGGGGGAGAGAAGGAGGAGGAAGGGTGCCATGAGCCCTTCTTGGCATGGGCTTCCACTGTAGGGAGCTCGGCGATGCGCGCCCTCGCGGCCATTCTCGCGCCCTCGCGGCAGAAGCCAGCGGGAGGGCAGCTGCCTGTCCCAGTCGCGCTGCGCGGCGCGCGGCTATCAGTTTGAACGTGGCGGCAGAAAAGCTGCCAGGGGGCGGCTGCATTTCATTCGTCTGCCCAACCCAATCATTTTGAGGCCCCCGGGGGGAGGGGTGGGGTGGGGCATTTTTTTACCGCCTGCACCAATTAGTCGCCACGGCCGCAGTCGCCTCGGGTTCCTGGTCAGAGCGCACCCTGGGAGGTGTCCTGGGAGCAGCGGTGCTGGCGGCTAATATTACCTTGCACCGGCGGCGCGCGCAGCTCTGCGAAGGCCAGGGGGGACTCCATGGAAAGCCCGGGGGCTTCTGAGGAGGCTTCTCGGAAGGCCGCCCCCTCCTCCCTCCTCCCTATCCCTCCTCCCTCCTCCCTCCTCCCTCCTCCCTCCTCCTCCTCCTCCCTCCTCCTCCTCCTCCTCCTCCTCCTCCTCCTCCTCCTCCTCCTCCTCCTCCTCCTCCTCTCCTCCTCCCTCCTTCCTCCTCCTCCTCCTCCTCCTCTCCTCCTCCTCCTCCCTCCTCCTTCTGCCTCCTCCTCCTCCTCCTCTCCTCCCTCCTCCTCCTCCTCCCCTTCCTACTCCTCCTCCTCCTCCTCCTCCTCCCTCATTCTCCTCCTCCTCCCCCTTCCTCCACCTCCTCCTCCGCCTCCGCCTCCTCCTCCTTCTTCTCCTCCTCCCTCCTCCTTCCTCCGCCTCTCCCTGGTGCGCCTCGCCCACTCTTCGCCCTCGTGCGACCAGAGCTCGGGCCAGCGGCACCAGCGGCCGCGGGTCCGCGGGGAGGTCCGGCGAGGAGTACGGGGCGGCAAACTCCTGCGAGAGCAGGGCGAGCTCCAGCGCGTGGTGGCCCTCCTCCAGCGGCGGCAGCGCACACTGCCACACCAGATCCTATGGGGGAACCGGAGGGTACACCGATACCGCTGCTCCCCGGACCTCTCCAGGGGTGCGTTCTGACCAAAACCTCGAGGCGAATCCAGCGGTGGCGATGCTGGCCTCGCAGGAGGCCCAGCGAGGCGAACACGAGACAGGTGCGCAGCGGCATGGGCACCAGCATCTCGCGGCGAATCCAGCAAGTGGCGGCGAGGGCCTCGCAGGAAGCCCCGCGAGGCGAACACGAGAATATCGAGGCGGGTCCAGCGGTGGCGGCGAGGGCCTCGCAGGAGGCCCAGCGAGGCGAACACGAGGCAGGTGCGCCTGCGGTGTGGGCACGTGCCACTTCCTTCTCCGAGGTCCCCGCCCTCCGCCCGCAGTGCCGCGTAGGGCTGAAGGTCGTAGCCGTCCACCACGCACGCCAGGTTCGGCGGCGACGCGGCGAGGAGCTGGTGCGAGGAGGAGGGGGAGGAGGAGGAGGAGGAGGAGGAGGAGGAGGAGGAGGAGGAGGAGGAGGAGGAGGAAGGAGGAGGGGGAGGAGGAGGAGGAGAAGGAGGAGGAGGAGGAGGAGGAGGAGGAGGTGGAGGAGGTGGAGGAGGAGGCGGAGGGGGAGGAGGAGGCGGCGGAGGAGGAGGCGGAGGAGGAGGAGACGCCTGGTCGACGCACAGCCCACAGGTGCGGCGGCAGCACACGTCGTAGCGCAGCTGCCCGCACGCGCCTGCGGCGGCGTACTCCGCGCAGCTCGCGGGCGCCTGGCCTGCGGGGGCCAGGCACCTCCTGCAGAGGAGCAGAGGAGCACAACCCAGACTGCCCATCGAGTCAGGCAAAAAAACACGACGGACAAGTTTTCGCTATTTTTCCCCGCTGGGGGCCCTCACCAAACCTCGGGACCGTCAAAATTGAACAAGCGGTTCCAGGGAAGGGGTCGAGACCTCCAGGGGTCGACGTTATGACGTTAAGAACAAATCATGACGTCGGGGGTCTGGGAACACAGCACACGGTCGGGAACTTGTGCTCGCGTGTCGCGGTGGCGGCCCCAGCGACACGCGATGCCTTGCGAGCGGACAGTCAGCTCGTCGCTCTGCTCCGCTGGGCGGGGGGCTCGGACAGGCTCGGGACCTTGACGCCTGGGGACCGCGATGTGGACAGCGTGTCGCGCCGAAGCGCGGTGGGCCAGAACGGGCGGCGCGACACCGAGCTCTGCGCGGCTTTCTTGGATCGGCCGCGTGTTGGTTCTTCCTCCATCCTGGACTCGTCGTCCTCGCAGGGCCCCCCGCCAAAGCCCGGCGCGAGGGGCGGCGCGGCGGGGAGGCGCATGCGCACCGTCTCGTTCCCGTAGCCGCTGACGTGCTGCGGCTCCGGGACCACGAGCGCGACCTCGCCGCCGTAGATGTGGAAGGGGTGCTCTTCGCTCCACTCGACCGCGTTCACGGTGACGCTCACGGTGGCCCGGCCCGTCGGCATCGTCGCCGGGACGGCACACGCAAGCCAGCCGGTGGACTCGACCACCGCGGCGGCCTCCAGCGCGACGCCAGCAGCGGAGAAGCGGCACAGCATCGGCAGAGATACCTCGAAGTCGGCCCCGTGGACGTCCAGCCGCTTGCCCAGCCACACCGCGGGGGGGTGCACGTGCTCGATGGCGGGCACGCTCTCGAAGCGAAACTGCAGCCCGGTGACGACCTCGTTGAACGGCGCTGCAGCGAAGTAGCGCACAGAGATGTTGGCCACCAGGGGCTGCCCGTCGAGTGGACCGATGCTCAGACACCTGATCTCCGTGCTGCCCACCACCGCCGGTGTAGATCTGTCGCTGTCGCCGAAGACGCACGCCGCGCTGGCGTCGAAGTCGAGGTGGCGGCCGCGCAGCGTGAGGGGCGTGCCGCCGGCAACAGTGCCCGACAGGGGGAACGCCGTCTGGAACTCGGGCCTGCGGCGCAGGGCGATGCGGAACGCGCGGTCCTGCACGACGCTGGGCTGGCTGCGGCTGTGGTCCCAGGGCAGCACCACGCGGAAGGACACGTAGCCACCCACCTGCTGGAAGGAGGCGGGCATGTCGCAGATGAGGCGGTCCGCGCTGAGCTCGGCCGGCTCCACGCGCACCCGCTCGTCGAAGAGGCACTGCAGGCCGGAGGCGAGGTTGTGGCCCAGCACCGTCACCGGCGTCAGGGTCTCCACGAACGCCGCGGCGGGGGCCACCGCCAGCACGCGCGGCCGCGAGGCCATGGCGAGGCTCGCGTGGCCGCTGGAGTAGTGGATGCCGTCGCTGGCGAAGCTCACCTGCACCTGCTGCACGTCCTGGTCGAACAGCGGCACCTGGCACCGCACGGCGTGGGGGCCCAGCGGACGCACGCCAGTGCCGCCCACCACCATCGCGCCGAAGCGGCAGGCCCGCCCTGGGCGGTCGTCCAGGTGGCGGCCGAATACCGTGACCCACTGGCCGGCCCTCGCCTCCACCTCGCTCGGGTCGACGCCGTCCACCTCGGGCAGGTGCTCGAAGCGGAAGCGTAGGGTGTGCTTCGGCGTGGCCTGCACGCCGGCGCAGAAGATGTGAACGGGCACCGTCGCGTTGCCCGTCATGTTCGGCAGGACGGTCTCCACCAGCGTCGGCGAGACCACCTTCGTGTCTGGCGCCTCGACCTCGCCGAAGCGCACCTTGCAGTCGGCGAAGTCCTCGAAGCCGCTGCCCTCCAGGTCCACGCGCAGCTGCCTGCTGCCCCCGGTGTATGCAAAGGGCGCGTACGGCCGGGGGAGCACCCTGTGCACCTGGGCGACGGGCCTATAGGTGAGCTCGTGCAGGTCCGAGGCGGTGCGATCCGCAGTGCTCACCACCTGCATCGTCGTCGTCTGCTCCACAGCCGGAGGCACCTTGCACTCCGCGCGCGTCTGCCTGCTGTACGGGTCGACGACGGCGGGCACGTGGATGTCGCCGAAGCGGCACCAGAGGCTCCCTGGAGGCAAGCTCTGCCCCTCTATCAAGGCCTTGCTCCCCCCCGTGACATACGTGGCGTTCGGCCCGATGTGCCCCACGCCAGCGGGCTCGTCGATCCGCAGCGCCACCCGCGCGGAGGAGTCGCCAAAGCGGTTCGCCACGGACAGCAGCAGTGGCACGGGCTCGACCCACCACTTGGACAGAGCTCGCGAGGGCCCGTCCAGCAGCTCGCACGACGCTAGAGAGTCGCTTAGCACCGCAGCGGGGAATCGTATGCCAGGCGCGTGCGACGATGCGCACGAAATCGGCGCCGCCGCCGCGAAGCCGCTGCCGCGCAGCAGGATGTGCTGCGACCTCATGCCCCTGTGGACGCTCAGCGACTCTGCGGAGAGCAGGGTGGGAGCTGGCCGAATAGACCACCACATCACGTTGCTGGATGCGCGCGATGGGAGGCAGACGACAGCCACGGCGATCCTGCTGCCGACGGCGCCGATGCTCCCAGGGATGCTGCACAGGAGCTCCGCCTCACTGCTGACGGTGGCCGCCGCGGACAGAGCGAGGCCCTCTGGGCGACGAAGCGCCTTAGCACGCCCGAGATGGGATATTACCGATAACTGGGTACGATGCCCAACAAGCTACGTTGTCCAAAACCGACAGCGGCCGCTGTTGGGCTGGCGATTTTCTGCTTTCAGTAGCGTGGACCACGTCCACGGCGACACCGACGGCGAGTCCTGTTCAACATGGGCAGGAACTGCTGTCGGTCTTTGTCACCAGCCCATGGGCGTGAATGGGTAGGAACATAAGCGACAACTGCTGTCAAGCTGCCGTCCCAGACATGCGACGTCCCGATTTTTTCAGGACGGCGTCCCTGGAAGTCCCGACCCTTTCCCGGGGACCGGCTTGTCGTCCTGAGTCGTTGTTGACGGTCCCGAGGCCCGTCGAGGGCCCCCCAGGGCCGAAAATAGCCCAAAAAACTCCCGTCCGGATTTTTTAACGACGCGATCATGTCTGGGAATCGACTGCTTTTTTTGTTCGACGCGATCATGCCTGGGAATCGACGTCCAAAAACAACCGCTTGCATCCGGCAGAACGCATCCAGCGACAAGCACGCCGATCAGCGAAACCATCCGGAGACCGCGCTGCTGCACCCGTGCGCCGGTGTCGAGGGACCGTGCAGAGACTTCCCGAGTCGACTCGTCAAGTGGGGCGTCCTCCCAGTGCCCGACCCCGACGTGCGACGTCCTGGTTTTTCCAGCACGGCGCCTCTGGAAGTCCCGACCCTTTCCCTGGGACCGATGTTTCACCCTGCGTCTTGTTATGACGGCCCCCGGGGCCCCGGCGAGGGCCCCCAGCGCCCGAAAACGGCGAAGAACCTCTGACTTTTTTTTTTTTTTACGATGCGGGCAGGTCTGGGGACGCTTCGCTCGTGCCGAGCGCCTCGATGGGGTCCCAGCCCCCACCGCCGACGAAGGCGCACTGGCAGCCGTCGACGAAGCCCTCGCCGACGACCCGCAGCGCCGCACCGCCGCCGCTCTGGCCGGCCGCCGCCTGCAGCGCGCGCAGGCGCGGCGACGCGCCCACGTCCACCACGCCCGCCGAGCGCCAGTGCACGCCGTCCGGCGACAGGAGCAGCTCCTGGGGGAAGAAGCAACACCCAGACAGGCTTCTTGTAGCGCCCTGCACAAAAAAGCCGGGCGGAGGTGTTTCGCCGCTCTCGGGCTCCGGAGGCCCTCGCGGGGCCTCGCGGGGCCGTCGAAAAGCGGGTGAAAAACCGGTCCTGCTGGGGAAAGGGTCGGGACTTCCCCGGGGGCGCCGTCCTGAAAAAATTAGGACGTCGCACGTCTGGGGAAAAAGGCATACAGTCGGCCCGTGTCCTAAGGACGCGCGGTAAGGATGCAGGGGCCTTGGGCGCCCCTTCCGAGGCTTCTCGATCGCGGCGCGGCCAACAAAAGTGGCAAGGGGTGGACAGAGGAGGCAAGGATGCAGGAGAGCCCAGAATCGAATCAATGAGTCGGTTCGGCGATCGAAATGAATCGGATCGGCGGAAATCGGCAGCGGAGTCGGGAAAAGTCAATCGGCGGACATCGGCGGGCTAGTATGCCTCCAATGAGAAATCGGAGCCCAAATTGGAACCCCAAGTCGAATCGAATCGGAATCGGAAGCCATCGAAGTCGAATCGAATCGGAGGAACCGAAACGAGCCCTGAGGATGTAAAGGGGTGACCCTTGGGAGGGTCGCCCATCCTCACTATGTGGGTCGATTGTACAGTCATGAGTCGTCGCGGTACCATCAGGGGGCGCTGAATCAAGAACGGGGGGGCTTTTCTGGCCACGGCCGGCTTCGACCAAGAGGTTCGGCCAAGAGGTCCCCCCTCCAGCCGAAAGTATGATCTAGGAAACTATCATTTGAGACATCTGGGCCAGCTTCATCCTCCCCCTCCTCCTCCTCCTCCTCCTCCTCCAGCCGCCGCCACGGCCCAGACACCCGCGAGCGGCCCATCCCCACCCACAGTCAACACAGATCTTTGACGTGTGGAACATAGGGCGCATCGGCGGGAACGGGGCCGCTCAGGGCGGCGCCGTGAATACTCACACAGCAGTCCGCTACCGTACCCCCGCCGCGTTGATGTTTCTTCCATGCTTCCTCTTACATTGCTCGCTGTGCCACACCCGCCTCTCCGCCGAGGAAAGCAACACGAGGATAGTGTACCGCAATGTGCAGTGGGCAGACTTCATCATCCTCGAGAAATTTTCGATGCAGATGGCCAACGGCGACGTCGACGGAGCCAATGGGACGGGCAGGGCAGCGCGAGGCACGGATTACACGAAGTACCAGCTGCCAAACCAACAATGTATCCAGCACAGGTGGAGGAAGGTGGCTGGCGTCCCCAATCCATGCGGAATGGCAGTACTACTGAATAAGGGACTCAGTGGGAGTGCCCCGAGAGCGGCTACGACTCCGACGACGAGCGGCATCACAGGACGGAATGGCATGATTACAGTCAGTATGAGCACAATAGACGTGGCATCGTTCCCCATCTTCATACAACCGAGGGGCACGGCCGTCAACCAGAGCGAGCTAGACAAGTGGGGTCACAACAGCCTCCCCATCATTTCTGGTGACTACAACTGCGCTTTTGGAATACGCCGACACACAACAGGGAAGAAGTACTTCGAGGCCACCGAGTCTAGCGACACAGAGGAGCCCGCCCTAGAGAACACCACCAGCTCGCAGAGGAGCGACCTCAAGGATGACAACCACTTGGCGATCGGAGACACCTTCATGGGGACAGGGAACGCCTACTACAGAAGCGCCTACACAAACAACTTAGACCATGTTGCTTTGCCTGCGAAAGCCATATGCAGGGTTCGCCAACCTTACCTCGCGGCT
Source organism: Prorocentrum cordatum (assembly GCA_963575745.1). Classification (NCBI taxonomy): domain Eukaryota; class Dinophyceae; order Prorocentrales; family Prorocentraceae; genus Prorocentrum; species Prorocentrum cordatum. The sequence continues at coordinate 1,920,342 of CAUYUJ010015393.1, forward strand.
GACCTGGCGCGACGTCTCCAGTTACACGATCCCGCGCACCTGACCGACCACATGCCGATCTAAATGAAACTAGATGGGCACAGCGCCAAGACCCACAACAGCAAGCTCACGCCACATGCCAACTGCGACCTGATGATGATCGCTTTCACACGGGACTACAAACGCCTGGAGCTTTCAAAACAAGAAGAGGAGAAGACCCAGCAGACAGACGAGATGGAGTGGCGCAAAGCTTGGGACCAAGGCAACGTTCAAAAATGGTGGGATATGCTTTCTAACAGTATTCGTGAAGCCAGGCTGGAGACGTTCCCCAAGCAAGAACAAGACAACATCGGATACGACGAGATTAGGACGTTGGAAATCGATCGACACCTCGAGCTCCCGAGAGTTACGAGTGAAGGGGGGCTCACAGCACACAGTACCCATCGAGACCTTCTCAGCCCCGAAGGCGCCCGACGAGCAGCCCGACCTCAGAGCGGTGATGGAGAAGCCGACGACGACAACAGCCTCACAAACGAGTACGTATGCACGCACGAGATGGGGAAGGAGGGCGAGGGCAGATGCTGCGGAACGACATTGAAGAAGAAAAACAAGTTCGCCCCGCGCACAAGGATGACAAGAACACAATGGGATGACGGACCGAGCCGACCGCCACAGCTTGGAGGAATGCAGTGCGAGAACATTGATTGGCAGGAGTGGATCGCCGACCGCGCCTCCATGGTGCACACCCACGAATCCTTGTACGCAGACGACTTTGGAGATCATACTAGCCAGGACCGTGCAGGCCAGAATCGATACCTACGCAGAGCCCCCAAACGACGTGCAGGACCAGCACGAGGAGTGCTAGCGCAGGCACCGTGCATGTGCAGCGACAGGCGATATCACGACAACGAGCACGAACGGAAGTACAACCCAGAGAACTTCAGCAGACGGCATGATGATTTACACGTGCTGATTCGCCTGGAAGTACCAGCCCCACCGAGAACCACTCGGCCGCAGTCGTTCACCCAGGACAAGGGCAATGAGAAGCTCGTGGACCAAGGGCAACAAATCCTTCATCGATTCGAAGTGCCACGAGAGTATGGACGAACAGAAGCAACCTCTTCCAGATCCATGATCGTCAGCACGAACATGGGTACATGGTGCCGTACAGCAGTTGCGAGCAGAGCACCATGTCTGCGCTACGGGCTCAGGCGACCACAACGACGAAGAGAAAGTGCTGCAGCAGAAGACGTTGCCCAACAACGCGCAGATGATCAGGCAACTGTCAGGCAGCCAATGGGACCGCTTTCTGATCTACGGCGAGTACTCAGCAGTGACCGCCGCGGAAGCAGCGGACACAACCTATGCGGAGAAGGCCCAGGAGAAGAACAGCATGGACTTGGGGACACCGCACCTCCACATCGGCGTAGACTACCACCTGGAGACGGGGCTCAACGACAGGTCCGACGAAACCAACAAGACGATCCTGAAGGAGGATTGCTCGTTGACCCACGTGACGGGCATGCAGGGATTCGGGGACATCGCCCCGTATATCAAAGTCAAGAAGGCCTACAGCGAAGGGGGACAGCCATACAGATGGAAGCTCTAGTCGACGCTCAACAGCCTCGCATGCAGCCCTCGGACACCCTCATGGGAGGACCAGATCAACGCCTCTCGCGAAGGAAGCCAGGAGCCGCCCGTCAAGAACAGCCGCACCAAGCAGAATGGGAACCTCAGGAAAGCAGTCGAGGACAAACCCCGAGCGGCAGAGGCAGTGCAGATATTCTGAGCACCGCCGTTATCAGGTCTCGGGAGGAAAGTACAGGCAGCATTGTGAGCACGTCAGATGGCGACGGAGAGATAGAGATGACAGAAAGTAGAGAGCTAGCCAAGGATAGCAGTCGCAAGGCGATGGGCCGCTGCGACGCACCACCACCCGTGATGGTTCCTCTTGCTTTCTTTTACGCGAAGTCGTTAAGCACCTGTCTCGGGAATTTAGGCGCCAAAGGGTGCCCCGTTTTTTCTTCACTCCCTGGTTCCCGAGGCGTCCGCCTGTTTCGGCTTGTTCTCTCGTGGGCCTTTTGGTCCGACGCATCACGGGAACCTGGACCTCGGGACCAGACACGTGCACAACGACGGAGCGCGCAGCAGCTTTAGATAGAGGAACTTGGGGGGGGGGGGAGTGTGGGTGGGGTGCGGGCGAGGCGGTGGCGGGAATACTGCTACACTGGGACACGTCCCGAGCCAGGGGCGATTGGCCAGACGGCCCTAAGTCCCTGCCGTTTCCATAACAATTTTGTTTTCGGGAAGGCCCCGCGCTGCAGCGGGCCGAGAGGCTAAAAAGCCAGGGTCCCGTAGGCGACCCGTCGATCCGCCGATCTAACGTGCCAGCAGCAATTAGGTTCGTATGCAGTCGAACCCCAGACAGCTGCCAAGGCTTCCGACTCCGACTCCTCCTCCTCCTCCTCCTCCTCCTCCTCCTGCTCCTCCTCCTCCTGCTCCTCCTCCTCCTGGGACATCGTCCTCGTCCTCGTCCTCGTCCTCGTCCTTGTCCTCCTCCTCCTCCTCCTCCTGCACTGCACTGCACATCTCCATCGAGTCCTCCTCCTCCTCCTCCTCCTCCTCCTCCTCCTCCTCCTCCTCCTCCTCCTCCTCCTCCTCCTCCTCCTCCTTCAAGGCTGCTGATGGACACGCCGCTGCGCCATACGCAGTGCGTGCAGCAGCTGCGCACTGCAACCGACGTGCCGTCCAGGCACGGTTCCAACTAGACTAGGCCAGCTTCCTGGAAGTTTCCTGAACCAAGCCTGGGCACATCTCTGGCGTTAACGCTGGAACGGCGCAAAAGGTCATGACACTGGGCCAGCTTTCCAGCAAGTTGGTTAAGAAACGCTGGCCCAGCTGTTCGGGAAGAGGTTTCCCTAACCAGATGCATCAGACCGAAAACTAGAGCCCATTCATACTCCAACGAGGCATTTGCTCCAGCGTCTTGACTGTAAGCTTCCGAGGCTCCGCGCGGATTTCTTGGATCTGGAGACCCACGGCGGCTCCTCTGGCGCCGCCCCTGGCGCGCTCCGCGCGCCAGGGAGGGGGTCCAGCGCCGATCCGAGAAATCCGCGAGCAGCTTCGAACATTCATGTTTATGACAAGTTTGTGTCGTGACGAACCGGGCGTTGGTTTCTGACACCGCGTGGATGGTTCAACCCTGAACGATCGGGGGCTTTTCGATCGCCAAATCGTTCCATACTGGCCGCCTCTGGGCAACTTGCGGCGTTCAACCTTGAACACAGCTGAGGGGTCGCTGCCGCGTCGGCACGACACGATCCTATCACATAACCATTCTCGTCTTTATCAGGGAAGTGCCATGACCGAAACTGTTCCCGAAATTCTGCTCGAGCGTGACCGAAAGTGGCGCTTGTAACTTGCCCGGGTGTGGCCGAGTTTTTGGTTCGAAACCAATGCGATTCTCAATTGCGGTCACACTCTCGGTCGCACTGCGTTTTCGGTCACAACTTGGGGCAAGCCTCTTCGGCTAATTAGGGGCCGGGCGCCATGATACCTACCGCAGCGCGGGTTCGTGCCGTGTCGACCCTGGCGCTGGTTCCTGACACCGCGGGGATCGTTCAACTCTGAGCGATCGGCCGTTTCCGAAATGTCAGATCGTTCAACGTTCAACATCCACCGACTCTGGATCGCTGGCGGCGTTAAGCGTGGAACGCCTTCGGCGGGGGTCGCTGCCGCGTGGACACGGCGCGAACCTGCCATTGGAGGCGGACCGGGGCTTTGAGCTGGAGGGCACCCCATTAAATCGGCGAGGGGGGATGGGGTTAGGTCGGGCATGTCCCCCTACAAGCGGATTTTGGAGGACAAATGAAAATTAGTCAACATATGTGCAAAAATGGTCAAACATTGTGCAGGAAATCGCCCCCAGATTATTATTGGACTATTTTCGAATATTCCTCCTGTAGAGGGGCACGCCCGACGTAAGGATGGGGCCATATCCGCTCAGAAGCAGTCCCACGACCCCTCCTGGGATCCATCTGGTGTAGTGTTTGTTCCGAAAACAACCCCTGGTGACCGAGAAGTTCCAACAAAAACCTCCTCGAGCCCAGAACCTCGAAAACCTCTTCCCCCCGGTCCTGCTCGTCGAAACCGGTGCTTGTATGACCAGAATGGTGTCATGATAAGACTGGCTCAGGATAGTTGCGCTTCAGGATTTCCAAGGAGCATCCAGCGGCCCTCGTTTTTGCAGCCCGTGCGGACCATTCGGCAATCTTGGGGACCCTGGAAATCGTGGAACGCATCCTCCTCCTCCTCCTCATCATCGTCGTCGTCGTCGTCGTCATTATCATCATCATCGTCGCCGTCATCCTCATCCTCATCCTCATCCTCATCCTCATCCTCATCATCCTCATCCTCACCCTCATCCTCATCCTCATCCTCATCCTCATCCTCACCCTCACCCTCACCATCATCACCATCCTCCTCCTCCTCCTCCTCCTCCTCCTCCTCATCATCATCATCATCATCATCATCATCATCATCATCATCATCCTCATCCTCATCATCATCATCATCATCCTCATCCTCATCCTCGTGACCTCTTCTTCCTCTGAGTGCCGGGCCTCCAAGCCTGCCGCACGCCGTTGTTCCGGGGCCCCCACACCGTGTGGCGACGGACCCGGCGGTGCCCTCGGAATCCGCAGAGAGCCCTCGCCGCAGGGCCCGCCACCCCGAAGGCCCCACCGACGCACCACACGGTGTGGTCATCACACCGTGTTTGGGGTAGAGGCAGAAAAACGCCAGAATTAAGTCGGGCCTGTCCCCCTGCAGGTGGATTTTCGACGAAAAAATACCCCTAACAAAAATCCAAAAATAGTCTGGGGACTATTTTTTGCATATGTTTGGACCTTTTTGGTGAATTTGGGAATATTTTTGATTTTTCGTCAAAAATCCCCCTGTAGGGGGACAGGCCCGACTTAACGCCAGAAAAACAAACTGCTGGCGCTCCGCGCGGGGATTCCTTGGATCGGCGCTGGACCCCCCCTTCCCTGGCGCGCGGAGCGCGCCAGGGGCGCGGCGCCCGAGGCGCCGCCAGGGGGCCCCAGCGCAGATCCAAGAGATCCGCGCGGAGCGCCAGAAGTTTACGTTCCTGGCGCTTTCTCTTCTTCGATGGGGGGCCACCGATTGGCTTCTCCCTCGAGCTCCTGTCGGGGATCTTCTGACCCAGGTCAATCCAAACCCGGGTCAGCAGGAAACCAAAAACTGCAATGCAGGAACAAAAAACTGCAACGCAGATCTTCGCAAACCCGGGTCAGCCAATAGGCGCGGCCGCCTCGCGGCCTCGAGCGGCTCGCTGACCGGGGTCAACCAGAGGGGGTCTGCGCAGGGTCCTGCCGGATCTGGCGCCGGGCTGACCCCTGTTTGCACTGACCCCCGTCTCAAGGCTCCCGATCCTGCTCGCCCGCAGCGCGGGCCGGGAACGTGGGCAGCTGGCAGCCGCCCACCGCGCGCGCACCGCCCAGCAGGCGGCCCGGCAGCGCCTCCACAGCGCTGCGGGGCGCGGCCGGCAGCACCTCGCCCGCCTGTCGATGACTCTCGGCCCCAGACCCCTCGAGTACAGGGCAGCTTATACATGTGACCTTCAAAAATATAGGATTCTAATACTTGATTAATTCATGAGTGAATTCATGCATGAACTCATCGTTGTTTTTAAACTAAATCCCTGCATGTTTAATACATGGTCCGCACGCGGAGCATGTATAAAAAACGGCACTGTAATGAAAAAAGTCGTAACGGGAGTTTATATATTTATATATATATATATTATTGTTTTAAATGTTTTTACCTAACAGCTTTTGCTGATAGGTTTCTAGTGGTCTCAAAAGAGAGCAGCAAATGACTCCACAGGGGGGTCTGGGCGGCATCCCGGGAGCTGTGTCCGAACTCGTGTCCGAACTCGTTTTTCGCAAACAATCACACACGTCGTGCTCTTCGACCTCCCAGAAATCCATCCCGGGCCACATTCTGAATGCCCGGAGCCAACTGTAGGCCACTTCGTGCTCTTCGACTTCTCAGAACTCCATTCCCGGGCCACATTTTGAATGCCCGGAGCCAACTGTAGGCCACTTCGTGCTCTTCGTTCAGAACTCCATTCCTGGGCCACTTCTGAGGCACTTCGTGCTCTTCGAGTTCCCAGAACTCCATTCCCGGGCCACATTTTGAATGCCCGGAGCCAACTGTAGGCCACTTCGTGCTCTTCGAGTTCCCAGAACACCATTCCCGGGCCACATTTTGAATGCCCGGAGCCAACTGTAGGCCACTTCGTGCTCTTCGAGTTCCCAGAACTCCATTCCCGGGCCACATTTTGAATGCCCGGAGCCAACTGTAGGCCACTTCGTGCTCTTCGAGTTCCCAGAACTCCATTCCCGGGCCACATTTTGAATGCCCGGAGCCAACTGTAGGCCACTTCGTGCTCTTCGAGTTCCCAGAACTCCATTCCCGGGCCACATTTTGAATGCCGGAGCCAACTGAGGCTGGCTGGCAGGCTGAGGCTGAGGCAGGCTGAGGCTGAGGCCTGAGGCTGAGGCAGGCTGAGGCTGAGGCTGAGCAGGCTGAGGCTGAGGCTGAGGCAGGCTGAGGCTGAGGCAGGCTGATGCTGAGGCAGGCTGAGGCTGAGGCTGAGGCTGAGGCAGGCTGAGGCTGAGGCAGGCTGAGGCTGAGGCTGAGGCTGAGGCTGGCTGCTAGGCAACTGAGGCTGAGGCAGGCTGAGGCTGCAGGCTGAGGCTGAGGCTGAGGCTGAGGCTGAGGCTGAGGCTGAGGCAGGCTGCAGGCTGAGGCTGAGGCAGGCTGTGGCTGAGGCTGAGGCTGAGGCTGAGGCTGAGGCAGGGCTGAGGAGGCTGAGGCTGAGGCTGAGGCTGAGGCGCTGAGGCAGGCTGAAGGCTGAGGCTGAGGCAGACGCTGAGGCTGAGGCTGAGGCTGATGCAGGCTGAGGCTGAGGCTGGCTGAGGCTGAGGCCGAGGCTGAAGGCAGACTGAGGCTGAGGTTGATGCAGGCTGAGGCTGAGGCCGAGGCAGGCTGATGCTGAGGCTGAGGCAGGCTGATGCTGAGGCAGTCTGAGGCTGAGGCTGAGGCAGGCTGAGGCTGAGGCTGAGGCAGGCTGAGGCAGACGCTGAGGCAGGCTGATGCGGAGGCAGGCTGAGGCTGAGGCTGAGGCTGAGGCTGAGGCTGATGCAGGCTGAGGCTGAGGCAGGCTGAGGCTGAGGCCGAGGCTGAAGGCAGACTGAGGCTGAGGCTGAGGCTGAAGGCAGCTGAGGCTGAGGCTGAGGCAGGCTGAGGCTGAGGCTGAGGCAGGCTGATACTGAGGCAGGCTGAGGCTGAGGCTGTGACTGTGACTGCCGTTGCCTCTGCGACTGTCATCGCGAATGCGACTGCGACTGCGAGAACAGGAGAATTCTACAACTGGATTCTCATCTGGATCTTAAGGGGACTGTTTCCATATATGCTTCTACACATCGCTGTCAGGTTGCTTTGCCGGGATAATCGGCCTCTGGGGGCCCTTATTGGCCCTCGGGACCGTCAAAAAACGACTCAGGATGAAAAGCCGGTCCAGGGGAATGGGTCGAGACCTCCAGGGGTCGACGCAATGAAAAAATCATGACGCCGGGGGTCTGGGGAGCAGGGCGTGTCCCAGACCCCCTCGCGCTGTGAAAAATCACAGCGGAAGGTGTTTCGCTAATGTCGGCCTCCGGGACCTTTACCTGGCCCTGGGGCAATCAAAAACGGCACAGGATGAAAAACCAGTCCCGGGGACGGGGTCCAGACCTCTGGGGTCGACGTCGCGCAAAAATCACGACGTCGGGGGTCTGGGGTGCTGGCGCCAGCGTGCGTTCGCCCCCACTTCCAATATTTTCCTACATTCTCCTGGGGGTCGACGATCAATGGTGTCTGTGCTTTTTCCCCTCCTGATTCTTGTACGACGCGATGAGATCTGGGTTAGGAACTCTCTCAGACGGCCGGGGGCACTGCCGAGCCTTCCGAGGAGGCCTTCTCCTTCTCGCTTCCCCCCTCGCTCGCCGCCGAGTCAACTGAGGACGCACGGGCCTTGGCCGCCGACGGAGCGTTCCGAAGGACGCCGCCCGCCGTCAGGTTACCCCTGTGGGGCCGCCCAGGGGAAACGGCGAAGGGCGGGCCGCGGGGTCAAGGGCGCAAGGCTACCCTCAGGAACGCTGCTGGTTCACGCTGCTCCCCTCGTACTGAAGGGGCCACAGCCCGGAGACGATCTCGAGCACCGAGAGAAGTGTCGAAACGGTGTCGAGCGAGTGTCCTCCCCAGGGCCCGACACGTGAAAGCCCTCGAGTTTCGGTCCTTTCTGGGTGCTCGAAAATCTTCCTGGTGATCAAGGCCTGAGAAGGTTGGAACATCATACCCTCAGGAATGCTGTTGGTCCTTATTCATTCCAGATTCTGACTCTATAGCGCCAACGTGCGTTCGTCCACCGAAGCCCTCGGGTACGACGCGGGCGGTGCACGATGACGGCCGACACGGGCCGCGTGCCGTCTTCGGAGCTGGACGGGGCTCAGCACACATTGGGCCACAGTCGGCCCGTATCGTAAGGATGCGCGATAATCGGCGGTGGACAAACCTCCCTTTAGTAAACCTCCCTTTAGTGAAAACGGCCTGGGACCGAAACCGACGGACCTGGACGTACCTGGACCCGCAAAAATGACGGCCGCGACGCCCTCTCGCGAACCGAAAACGGCCAATTCCTTCATCGACGTGTCAGGGTAGGAGGTCTGTCCACCCCCGAGATAAGGGTGCAAGGGCCTTGGACGCCCATTTCGAAGCTTCTCGAGCGGGGCGCGGCCAAACGAAAGTGGGGCCGACACAGGCCGCGTGCCAACAGCGGAGCTGAACGGTGTTCAGCACACATTCCCAGAGATCCGATGTCGTGCTTTTTTCAATGCGGGGTCCCTCGAAGTCTCGACCCATTCCCCCGGGATCGGCTTTTCATCCTGAGCCGTCTGTTGACGACCCCGGGGCCCTGCGAGGGCCTCCAGAGGCCGAAAACTGCCAAAAACCTCCCGTCCTGATTTTTGTGGACGACGCGACCATCTCTGGGTCTGCAGGTCCATCGAGCCTGGGAGCCCACGGCGCAGGCGGCGCCGGCGGGCAGGCCAACGCCCTCGCCCTCGCCGCCGAAGAGCGGCAGCACGGCGCCGCCCCCCGCGCCGGCGGAGGCGTGCAGCATCTGGAACTCGGGCTCCCGCGGGCTGAGGGGCCGGAGCGGAGCCTCGCGAGCGGCGAACACGTGAACCCAGACGTGCTCGCGTCGTCAGCAAAAACCAGGACGGGAGGCTCTTCCTGGTCTTCTTCGGCCTCCGGAGGCCCTTTTTTGCAGGGCCCTGGGACCACCAACAAAAACAGCTCACGAGGAGAAACCGGCCCCGCGAAAGCCCTGACTTCGGATCCGCCCTACTTTGGGGAACTTCGTAAGTAGGGCTTGGAATTTCCGCCTTACTTTTCAAGCCCCGCTGATGCCAATTTCCGCCCTACTTTTCTGTTGCTGTTTCCGCCCTACTTCTGTGGGTTTTCGCCCTACTTGATGCTGGGCGCAGAAACTTCCGCCCTACTTTTTCGGCTTCTCATAGGTGGATCTCCGACGCAATTTTACGCTGGAGAAAAAGCAAAAGTAGGGCAGATCTGGAGTCAGGGAGGGGTCTGGACGTCCGGGGACGCCGTAATGTGGGATGACGATTAAGAAAAAAAGAGGGGGGAACGATTAAAAAAATAGTTTCCCACACCGGGGGGGACCGCTCAGAAGCAGGGCTCGCCTGTGCGGTGTTTCGTCACCGGGGGGGGGCGCGCGCCCGAGGACGGCGGGGGGGGGACGATTAAAAAAATAGTTTCCCAGCCCGGGGCCGGTTTTTTCTAATCATCATCCCGGGCGCCGCCGCGTGAACACGACCCCTGGTCATTTTTTAATCGTCATCCTCCATTACCGAGAACATCAGGACGTCGCATGTCTGGGATTAGGTCGGGCCTGTCCCCCGACAGGGGAATTTTCTACGAAAAATGAAAAATACCCCAAACATATCCCCAAAAGGTAAAAAAACTAAAAAAAGTAATCCCCCGACTATTTAAAACTATGTTTTAATTTTTTTTTGAGGTCTTCTATATTTTTCGTCGAAAATCCCCCCGTAGGGGGACAGGCCCGACTTCAGTCTGGGACCGTAGCCGCGCCCTCGCGGCCTGGGCTCCGAGGCGCGAGCCCGTGGGCACGCGGTGGCACGGGCGCGCTCCGCGCGGGGCAGCCGCGAGCGGAAGGCGCCCCGTATCCGAGGGGTCGCGGCCCAGGGGCCCGAACTGCGACCCTGAGATCCTGGCGTTGCAATTTGTTTGCAACGGCCGTTTTCGCTTGATTTCGGGCCCCGGGACCCTCACAGATCGATCGGGCTCGAAAAGTGACGCGGAAAGATGAGGTCCGGGTCTCCGGGCGTGATTTTTGCGATGTTGCAGTTGTTTCGCCACGTCGGATCTCAGAGGAGGCCGCGGACATGGACACGTTTTTTTCGGCCGCGAGAGCCGGGATCCCCCAGGCGTGCAGGGACACGGGCGTCCTCTCGAAGCGCACCAGCAGCGCGCCGCCGTTGACGACACCGCCCGCCGCCAGCCGCAGCACGGCCTGGCCGCCGACCACGTTGCCGGCGGCGGGGCAGTCGCACTGCGCCTGGTCGCCCCCGAGCAGTGCCAGCCGCGTGCGCGCCGCGCCCGCGTGCAGCGGCGCCGAGCCGTCGCCAACGTCGCGCTGCGCCGCTGTATCGAGGAACACGCACTCGAGGGCCTCGTCGTTCCGGAAGCTGCCCCTCAGCTGGAGCGTGCTGTTCTGGTCGACCAGGCAGCGGGGCGGCTCCACGGCGTCCAGGCGCAGCTCCTCGAAGAGGTCGAAGGAGGAGTGGCCCAGGGCGAAGAAGGCCAGCTCTGGATCGGAGGCGAGGGTCAGCACCGCGCGGGCCGGCGCCAAGACCGCCGGTGTCTCGCACAGCACCACGTCGCCTCCCACCTGCCGCGCGGGCCGCGCCGCCAACGCCGGCAGGTCGGCGAGCGCCGTCGGCAGGGCGGGGAGCCACGCGCACCAGTACTGCACCCTGCCGTCGAACGGCCCACCGCGGACCTCCACCCACGTGCCGCCCTTCGTCGACGCCATCGGCGGCACGACCTCCACAACCTCTCGGGCGATCGATGCTTTACCCGTGCTCCTGCTAGCGCCCCGGCCCCACGAGGAGCCAGAGCGGGAATATGGAAAAACTCCGGGCCTCCGATGCCACGCCTCTTCTCTTCATACCTAGGAGAAGGAGGAGGAGGAGGAGGAGGAGGAGGAGGAGGAGGAGGAGGAGGATGAGGAGGGAGGAGGAGGAGGAGGAGGAGGAGGAGGGGAGGAGGAGGAGGAGGAGGAGGAGGAGGAGGAGGAGGAGGACGAGGAGGAGGACGAGGAGGAGGTGGAGGAGGAGGAGGAGGAGGAAGGGGAGGAGGGGGAGGGGGAGGGGGACAAGCTAGGTGCGCTCGCGTCATATCTGACCTCCGACCCCCCTACCAACCCTTACCATAGCGTGGGTATCCGATATATATTTGTTTACACAAGCGGATGTTGAGCAGGGCAATGATCGCGAGAGGGTACGCGATGCATGGTAGAACACGGCATGGCATGGCGTACAAGAGCACGGCAGAGGGTAGCATGCCATAGCATGGCGTGGCATTGCGCAGTGACGCCTTGCATCCCGAAGCATTGCAAGGTAAAGCATGGCATCGCACAACGGCGCAGAACACAACACCGCACAGCATGTCATGGCATGGCGCCGGGTCCCTGGGAGGGTAAGGGGATCGTCTTCGAAAGGTCTGGGCCGGTCTGGAGTCGTGGCTCCATGTCTATCTCCTTGGGCTCCCCGAAAAGCTCCACAAAAGGCGGGGCTGATGCAGACCACCCGCTGGCTCTGCTTTCAACATCGCCTTCTCAAAGCAGAGACGGGGCTCCCGCTTGATACTTCCTGAAGTGTGGGGCTTCTGCGGCCCCAACAATCAACGAATCGACACCGAATGTGTAATCACTTAAGCGATGGTTTTTTCGGGGGGCCATTTTGTAGATTTTGGGGCGAAGGTCCGAAAACGCCCGCGCTGCGGCGGAAGCACGATTTGGAACAACCAGAGGCGCAGAAATGGGGCCAGCGCTTCAGCGGGAGCAACATTTTGAGAAAAACTGCAGAAAACCAATTTCCTGGGAATCCTGCGCAAACAATATATTACGCGGAGGGGGGCTGGACATCCTCCGGATGTCATCAGAGGAGAGGAGAGCAGAGGAAGGAGGAGGAGGAGGAGGAGGAGGAGGAGGACGAGGCTCCCCTGGCGCCCAGAGCGGGGGGCAGCAGCAGGGGCATGGATGCAACGCCGATCGCCGACCTCTGGCACCGGCACGTACGTGAACTGCACGTCGAGCGCCTGCGTCCTTGGGGACACCGAGAGGTACCGATGCCGCAATGGGACGCACAAATACATACTGGTACTATCTTATGTCCTTCTTGGAGGCGCGCGTCCGATTTAAACATATAGTATACCCATCTTGTACTACATATCGATTCTCAAGCGGTGTGGCCAGAAAGCACCCGCCACGACGCACGTAATAAAAGATTTCTCGGTGCACGCGTCCCCCCTGGGGGGGCGACGTACACATAGTATGAGGGTGCCTGGGTGACGCCGACGCTGCTCTCCGGACTCTCCCGGGGTGCGCTCTGACCAAGACCTCGAGGCGAATCTGGCGGTGGCGAATTCGCCTCGAAGTCCTGCTCGTGTCCCACGTCGCCACCGTGGCGACGAGGGCCTCCCAGGAGGCCCAAGAAGGGGAAACGACCCAGACATGCGACGTCCTGATTTTTTCGGGACGGCGTCCCCGCAAGTCCTGACCCTTTCCCCGGGACCGACTTTTACATCCTGAATCGTTTCTTCACGGCCCCGAGGCCCGGCGAGGGCCTCCAGAGGCCGAACAACGCAACAAAAAAACAAAAACTCCGCCCTGAATTTCTTACGGCGCAGGGCAGCGGCGGGATCGGCAGCCTTGCCTCCTCGGAGTCCTGCTCGCGCCCCCAGCGATCGTCGCAAGTCCCGACCCTGTCCCCAGGACCGGTTCGTCGTCCTGAATCGTTCCTTGACGGCCCCGAGGCCCAGCGAGGGCGCCCGCAGGCCAAAAGTAGCCAAAAACCTCCCGCGTCCTGGGTATCTTTTGACGACGCGAGCATGTCTGGGCTTGCCCCCTCGGAGTCCTGTTCGTGTCCCCGTCGATCGTCGCGTCCAGCGCCAGGGCCGCCACGGCCTCCCCCGGGTGCGCCGGCGGAGCGGCGCAGGTCGCCTCGGAGGCGCTGCGGCGCCGGCAGGGCACCGACGCGGCCTCGCCGGCGCCCTCGAAGGAGAAGACGAGGCGGAGCTCCACGTCGGGGAGCCCCGCGGGCCACCTGGGCGAGGAGCCATCCGAACGAGCTGTCTTGCTTCGGCTTCGGTCTCTGGGGCCCGCTGTCGGGACCCGGGACCATCCTTTCCTGCCTCCTCCTCCTCATCCTCCTCCTCCTCCTCCTCCTCCGCCGCCCTCCTCCTCCTCCCTCCTCCTCCTCCTCCTCCTCCTCCTCCTCCTCCTCCGCCGCCTCTCCTCCTCCTCAATACTCTCCTCCTCTTCTTCTTCTTTTTTCTTCTTTCTTCTTATTGTTCCTTATGTTCTTCTTTCGTCTTATTTTTTTATTGGTTCTTTTCTCTCCTCCTCCTCCTCTCCTCATCGAATAAGTTGTCATCCTTTCTCGGTGGAAAGATTCCTCGTCCTTCTCTTCTTTCCCCCCCTGTCAACCCAGACTCCCGACGTCATGACTTTGTCTTGACGTCGACCCCCGGCGGCGGTCTCTTCCCCCATTTCCCGGGACCAGTGTTCCGCCCCGACGGCCCCGAGGCCCAGGAAGGGCTCCCAGAGATCGAATACTAGCGAAGAGCCTCCCGTCGCGATTTTAGGAGGAGCAGGAGGAGAAGAAGGAGGAGGAGGAGGAGGAGAAGAAGGGGGAAGGAGCAGGAGGAGCAGGAGCAGGAGCAGGAGCAGGAGCAGGAGCAGGAGCAGGAGGAGGAGGAGGAGGAGGAGGAGGAGGAGGAGGAGGAGGAGGAGGAGGAGGAGGAGGAGGAGGGAGGAGGAGGAGGAGGGAGGGGGGCCTTATGGAGGCGCAGGGGCACTGACCCCGCGCAGCGTGGACTGGGTGCCACCGTGGCCAGCCGAAGCAGCGGCGCCACGTTCGTGGGGCAGGCGGAAGGCCCGGTCTCCCACGCGGGCCGCGCGCGTCCGTTGGGCACCGGGCAGCCTCTTAGGGTCGGGCGAAAGGGGGGGATAGCAAAGGGGGAGTTTGAGAATCAGCTCACGTAGCTGATTTTCCCGGCGCCTCCCGGCGCCGGAGGCGGCTATGTATCGAGGAATGGGCCCCTCGGTGAGGCCGAAACCAGCTGCATGCAGCAAATTTCGTAACCCCCCCTTTCCCAATCCCCCCCTTTCGCCCGGCCCGAGCCTCCGCTGAGGCGAGGTACTCGAACAGCGGGGCGTCGTCTGGGGGCTCGCCCGCTGCGTCCGGCGACGTGGTGATCCAGAAGGGCACGCGCCCGCCGGCGGGCTGCGGCGGGCTGAGGCACTCGAGCGTCATCCAGTAGCCCTCCTCGGGGTCTCGGGGTGTTGCCGGAGGTGCCCCTGGGCCCAGGGTGCCGCCAGGATTTCCAAGGAGGCCCCCACGGCCTCCAAGATTGCGGTGCCCCTCACGAGGCACCCCTCACGAGGCAACCCTCACGAGGTACGTACCCCCAACTTGCCGCTCCATTTTGGAGCCCTCAAGCCCCTGGGTTCCAAAGGGCCCCAGGGGCTCCAGAATGGAGCGAAAAGCTGGGGGCACCTCGGGCCGGGGGTACCTTTAGCAACCCCCGATCGGCGGGCGGGGGGCTGCCAGCCCCTGAGCAAGACGAAGTCGGGACAAGGACCAAGTCGGGTGATACCACCGCGGGGTCTCGAGGCTCCTGTGGAAGCCCAGCGGTACCGATACCGTTACTCCCAGGGAACTCTCCTGGGGTGCGCTCTGACCAGAACATCGAGGCGAATCCGGCGGTGGCGACCCTCCAAAGGGGAACAACAAGGGAAGGGTAGCGGCAGCGGTATCGTAAGACGAGCGAGAGGACGAGAACAACATCGGGTGAGAATGATGATCTCGGAGATCCGGCGGCTCTGGGGGATGCCTCGGGCGCCGCGGCCTTCCCGGAGCGTTCCCGAGGGCTCTGAGAGCGCTCCGGAGCGCTCTCCTCGTCCGAGCCCCGTCCGACTGAGACCCTGGCGCTGCCACTTCTTCACCGCAGACGTGCTCGCCCGGCCTAGGGCACCGGGGCCATCACCGATCGACCTGCCTCGAAGAATGC
>CAUYUJ010015394.1:0-10000 GCA_963575745.1 Prorocentrum cordatum
CCGTATTCTGCTGATCGTTCTATCGGGGATGGACAGACCTCCCTTTAGTAAAACGTGATTTAGCGAAAACGACCTCGGGCCCAAACCTGGCGGGAGAAAGCCTGGAAAAAGACGGCCGCGGCGCCCTCTCAAGAACCGAAAACGGACAATTCACGAATCGACGCGTCAGGGTAGGAGGTCTGTCCACCCTCGATTCTAGGCGGACGCACGTGGTGCTGCGACGCGTCGGCTACGTTATGCCAGGGCGCGTCCAGCCGGAAATCTCTCGCAGCTGGCGGCCCCGCTGCCTTGGCGTAACTCGAAGAAGCGGCCCCCGTGCGTGAATGTGAGTCCCACTGGGTCGGGTTGTCAGCTCAGCGTCGTGTGGATTCATGCCGAACATCTGGCGCACGAGCGCTTCGCCTATTAGCTCCATTACCTTCGTTTTCGGTCACCACCTTGCCCTTGCCCCTGGCGTCGTCCGATGTTCTTGCTGCCGTAGGACGGCCCTCAGGCCTCATGGAGTTTCTCCTTTGGCAGGCTGCGCTCGAGGGGAGGCACCTATCCAGACATAGTCAGGTGGTGCCTGGGCCCTTGCTTCACACGCTGGCGGCCACGGAGCTCTCAGAAATTCCACTGGCGGCCAGTCAACCTCTATTTCCCGTTCCATGGCAATTTACAATTGACTGAGCGGTTGGACTCCAGCGCTCCGCGGGGACTCTCTGCACCATGAGGGCCATCCCATTCTGGGCTCTTCGCGATGGCGGTCCTCCTGGTGATCATAGTCCCAGTCAACAGGTTCTAGAATCGCATAGCCGTCCCCGTCCAGTATCCTCCTGCTGATGCACGGCCGCCACAACCATGGAGAAACAACAGCGTTCTTGCCAGTAACGGGCGTCTTGAGATGTACGTTCTGGAACTTGATCCACCTGTGACCCAGCTTATTGGCCTTTTCCTGCTTGTAGGGGTTATGTTGCTCGGGTAGCTCGTCATCTGGGGACTTTGGCTGCCAGGCAAAGATCGTCATGATGCTGCTGTGCAGCGCGGTCTTTCCTCGCAAACCATTATCTCTACGAGCGCCGATGCCATCTTCACCGGTGTCGTTCCATCTGTGCTGTGTTCGTACCTTCGCCCGGTCGGTATCATAGCCCGTCCATTTCAACCCTGTACTCTGCGCCGCAAAGTTAGAGAACGAGGGCGAGGATCCAGAAAAGGAGGACGGGGATCCAAAAGACGAGGGCGGGGACCCGCGAGGCTCTGGAGGACGTGGACGGGGATCCAGAGGGCGAGGACGGGGGTTCGAAGGGCGAGGACGAGGATCCGGAGGACGTGGACGAAGCATTCAGCTTTACAGCGAAAACCTGCCCGAAACGCCGCCGCCTCCTTCGACAACGACTCCTTCTTCATCTGCGTTGGAAGCCGTTTTCACCCGAATGCTACCCGAGGCTGATCCGTTCCATATCCTGCCCGTGCTGGAACGTACAGATATCGATGTTCGCAGCTCAGCCCCAGCCGAACAACTGGGTCGCCGAGGGCGCGGACGCGGGCGAGGACATGGAGGGCGACGAGGCGCTCGGCAACCAGAAGCAGTTGATCAAGGCAATGGCGAGGTTACTCCTTCAACACGACGGGGATCTTCGGGCCCACGCGGGGGACGACAACATAGTGATGGAGACGGCCGAAGAGTCCAGCCGCCAGACTTTGCTGGACAAAGTGGAATAATGTTACGACGAGATGAACAAAATAGCCTGCCAAGCACCGAATTTCAAGGGCCACCCGGAGGACAGGAGGCCAGACGCGCTGATGTGTAGCGTTCTTCAGCGCCTCGCCCAGGTCGTGAAGAAGGGACAGGCCGTGATCGGGGTCACCATCGATCAGCTTCCAGACCCGACGAAGGCGGGGGTAACAGGGGCGCTCGCTCCTCTCCACGAATGGAGGGCCAACGCAACCTTACCCCCTGGGCGCGAGCTTCTCGCGACCCGTTGCTTCCACCTCCCACCGAACTCTGAGGACAAGGTACGCTGGATCTTCGCGCTGAAGTCCGAGCCGAAAGCTGAGGCGACGTTTGAACCCCCTCGGCATTTTGTTTCAATTCGACCATGTGCCGGAGAGCAAAGCGGCCAAGGAGGTGAAGGAGTTGGTCTTTGGTGGTGGTAAGAAAGAGGGCGGGGGAACGAAGAAAATCAAGAAGAGGTGATGCGGGATTCTGCACGGGTGAGAAACGAATTTTTCAACTTTGTCAATTTCCAACCTTTCCAGATTTTCCGGCACGCAGCGGGCTGCAGTGAATTTTTCGGATGAATCTCTCAGGGTGCATTGGGCAAGCGAGTAGGGGAACCGCTTGCCACTACAGAGGTAGCCTGCGAGTGCAGGTGCAGCACAGGACACAGAGGTGGCCTCCGCTGCTCGCTGGAGTGGCCAGTCAGTGAGCATGTGCACGCAGACCGAGGCATGGGCGCAGATAGGGGCCAGTGGGTTCGTGCGTGTGGCGAAGCAAGTGCATGTCTGTGTATATGTATGTGCCTGCGCGTAGGTGAACGGATATGTAGATGCATACGTGTGTAGTTGTATATGCTGATGTGTATATACATTTATTTCCATCAACGCGACGTCTCGACTGGGCATCGGGCCTTGGCGGGATGGTGAGTATACGCGAAGTTGTAAGAACTCATGAGGAGAACCATTCCGCCATCGGGGGCAGTGGAGCGTTTGTAGAATTTGTGCAGGGAACGTACCTTTATCTGAACACGGGGCCATCACCCCCAAGGAAACAGGACGATGCCAAAAGGACTCCAAGAGCCTGGTTTGTCTTAGAAGCGTCCTGCACGTTTTTCCCAGCGTTTTCTAGGTTGGGCTATTAACACACTGAAAGCGCTAAACAGAACACGCTGCGTGTACGAATCGTTTTGAAACATTTGCTTGAGCGTGTCCAAGCACGTCGCTGTGGGGCATGATTGTTTAACTTGGTTTGATTTCTTGTCGAACGCTGCTCCTTGTCTTCCCTGCCGCCTGCGCTCCCGCTCTCCTGTCCTCGTCGGGTGGGGAGGGGGCCGAACGTGGCTCCCGCGCGCCAAGCTGACAACGGTACGCCAAGAAACACGCTCTGACTGCGGTCCGACGGTGCGAAACGAGCCTGGGATCCCACGCCCCGTCTGCGGCGGGCTCCGAAGATGGAACACGGCAGACCTGAAAACGCAACAATGACTAGCAATTTTGAGCGTTTTCAGCGTTTCTGTTGGGATCTGGAAGCGTTGAAACTGTGATTTCCAACACGCCGATTTGAAACGGTAGATAAAACGCCCAGGGCCGATTAAATATGAACGAGGTCCAATAAGTTCCGGGTTACCCCGAAAAACCCTCCGTGGTTTGACTGGTGCCCCCCTCATTTCGCTACTGCCTCATCACTATCCTTCTCACTGCAGCTTGACTCGGGATCGTTCCTGGATGAGCGCGCAGGAAGACGCCAGGAGTCGAAGATTACCAACATTATCAGCCCGCAGGCCTCACTCGAAACATGACTGCACTCGTCCCTCAATTACTCCCAGTTGCCGAAGAAATGCACGAGGGCTTCTTTGACAGAGCTAGCTATCGGTGGCCAGACAACCCCTTTGACCACCAGTGGAGACCTTGTCAGGGGACGCTGCGGCCTTCTCTGCTCTGGACTCTTTCTGATCTTTATTGCTTTTCTTCTCCTCTGAAACAATACTGACACTGAGTCCGTGCATATAACCACGATTACAGAGATGCTGGCATGCCACCATATCATAAGCGAGAACCGCTGCGTGGAGGCAGCGAATGCACAAGTGCAAATTCTGATCCGATCGTTCAATCTGTATCATGATGGACATACTGTGCTTGACAAGCAGACTATGATACTGCGGCATGCCGTAGCCCAATACACTTCGCATGCCTGACGTCTCTTCATGGAAGCTGCTCTTGGTGATACCTGCAATTGCTCATACCTTGTCCCAAATGGCAAACTCCTTTTCCAACCACCCCGGCTACACTACCACAGAATGGCAGCCACCCACTCCGCGGCAGACTGCGCCGCAGCGATCTGCTCCCACTGGCCCTCCCCGCTCCCCTTGCCTTCCCCTTGCCTCCCCTCCCTGCCCCCCCCCCGCTCCCAGCGCCCCCATGTCCGATCAACCCAGGCTCATGGTGAAAACTGCTCCCCTTAAGTTGCCGCACCTGGACTCCAGATCCCCCGGCATCATTACTCTGGCCGAGAGACGCTTCCCGAGGCCTCGGGCGCGTGGTTGGAAACACATGCTTTCCACGTGTCCGAAGATGGCTCCGATGGGCCGCCTTAGGCCGCCTTTGAAGCCATTACGGGCCAGCTCGCGACGCTCAAATTATAGAAACACAGTTTTGCAACATTTCCGCATACTCGCCTTTTCTGCCTAAGGGCACCCAAGACGGCCCAAAAGGCCTCCAAGAGGGCCCGCGAGGTCACCAAGATGGCCCCAAGAAGTCGATTGGTTACTGGACATGTATAGCGTTGTGGCTCAATCCCAGAGCTGGTAGTGGATTGAACAGCGTAGTCAGCCGTTCGATAGACGAAGAGACCAAGACTTTGTAACACGTTGTTCGTCAGAATCGCGCCAGTCCGTGCTATTAGTGCTTGACAGTCTTCGGGCCCAGAAACCAACGCTCAAGGGGGAAGGAGAGGAGCGTGGAAGAAACTTCACGCTACGGGTGATAAAACATCACTCGGGACGGTATCTTAACGACGCACGGGGCACCCAATATGCCCACAACATGGGCCCCAAGAGAGGTTGCTCGAAGAGTCAATGGCTCTAGGCTCTAGACCAGGGCGCGAACGAAACAATGTTTCCCGTGTGCGCTGTGGCTTCCTCTTCCCTCGTTCTGTCTTCGTTCCGCCTCTGCTGCAAAACGAGATCAAACGGGACCAGTCCACGATAACTATCACCAACACACCTTTTAGCTCGCGCCCGGCACTACAGTCGAGGCTGATTGGAGATTGGGGAGGACACGCGAAAGGACCCAGGACCTGTCCGAGGGCCACATTGCCATAGAACTGTGGAAGGCATGGGTCGCGAAACGCAGGGCACAAGGGTTTCCACTCCCAAGGCGCCCCCCCTGCTCGGGATGCCGCCGCGACCCCCGACGGCACGGTGCTCGGGGGAGGCGGCCGTGGCAGCCCCTTGGGGCCTCTCGGGGAGCCTCTTGGGGACCTGCGGGGGACCTCGTGGGGGTTTCCTGGGGCGCGGGAAGCGGACTGCGGTCGGCAGGTGCTGTTGCTGCCGCCGCGGGAGGCCGACCTAGTCGAGTTCGTGCAGATCGCTTTCGCGGGGCCCGACCCCACCAGCCTGCAGGGCGCGCAGTTGAAGGAACTCGGCGTGTCCCTCGAGCTGTTCCAGCGCGCCTACGATTACCTCCGCGACACGAACGGGGCCATGTTGCTTATAGCTGCCATCCACGGCTAGTCTTGGGGCACTCTGATGCTCTCTTGGGGTCCTCTTGGGGGCATCCAGGGATCGTGGTCTCCAGCCCATGCTCGATCAGACATCGCCCCTGGCACGCTGAAGCGTGGTAGAATGCCAAGCGGGCGACGAACAGAAACGGGTCTTTAGGGAGAAGACATAGCGACCTTACGTCGCGGCCTACGCGGGCCGCCAACGTGGCACACCGCGTGGAGGCGAAGGCACTTACGCGCGAATGTCCGAGCAATCGACCCAATATTCTTCCGTCGCTCGAATGCTGCCTGGTATTGCTCCTGTAATCTTCTAACGGGGAACAGCGGAGGTCGTCGCTCCAACCCATGCTCGCTAAATGCCCAATGCGCGGAGAGGAGGAGGAGGAGGAGGCGAAGAAGGAAGAGGAAGAGGAGGAAGAGGAGGAAGAGGAGGAGGAGGAGGCTTCAATTGTGCCATTGTACCCACGAGCCCACTCGGCTAGGGGGCCTGGCTATTAGGAGGATGAGCAGGAAAAGAGAGAGGAGGAACTCAGAACTTACTCCCCCTTCTCCCCCTCGCTCCTTCCCCGTCTCCTACCCCCGCTGTCCTTGTCTCGATCCCTGGGCTTCTCCTTCGCCTCGGGCCTCCTCCTCTCTCGGGACGCGGACTTCCTCTTGCGGCCTCCTGCGTTCGGCGAGGGGCTGTGCGCGAAGGGCAGGCGGGGCAACGAGCGGAATTCGAAGGGGGAAGACGTGGGCGCGAGCGGGAAGAAAGTGCCCAGGCGCAACGTCGCTCCGCGCAGCAGGTGGGCCCCGGGGCGGGGGGCCTGTCCAGCGGCCTGCCTGACAAACGCGCGCACGCGCGTCTCCGATGCGGCCAGGCAATCTTCTGAAGCCCAGGCGCACCGCGATGCCATCCCGCACGCGCAAGCACCCCCCACGAGCACATCACACACACACACACGAACACACGCGCACTCACGAGTGCACATCACACATACACATACAGACAAACACACACACACACATACACACATATAAACACTCTCTCACACACACACACTTTTGGGCGGTAGCGGCCTCGCGCGCGGCGACGCGACGGAGACAGTCAGAGTACGAAGCGCGGAGCCGCGGCCAGGCCTACAGGAATCGCTGTGGATCCCGCTACACGTACGCACGCACGCACGCGCGCACACTTTTTGCGTCGGCGGAGAGGCAGGGGTCGTCTGCGCTAGCGGAGGCACGCACGCACGCACGCACACACACACACACACATACACACGCGAGCGCACACACACACGCACACACGCGCACACATATGCACGCACAACACGCACACACACACACACACGCACGCACGCACGCACGCACGCACGCACGCACGCACGCACGCGCACGCACGCACGCACGCACGCACGCACGCACGCCGCACGCACGCACACACACACACACACACACACACACACACACTCACACACTCACACACTCACACACACACACACACACACACACGCAGACATGCACACACACATACACACACACGCACTCACGTACACACGCACACACACACACACACGCATACACGCACACACGAACACGCACACAAGCCCACGCACACACACACACACCCAAACACACACACATGCACAGGCACACACACACACGCACGAAAACACACAACCACACACACAACCACTAACACACGCACAAACGCGCACACTACACACGCACGCACAAACAAACACACACACACACCCACGCAAACACGCACACACACACACACACACGCAAACACACACACTCACACACACACACACACGCGCACACACGCACACACGCGCACACGCACACACACACACACACACACGCACACACACAACACACACGCACACACAAAAACACACAACCACACACAGACGCACGCACACACGCACACACGCGCACACGAATGCACCCACCCACACTCACACCCACACCCACCCACACCCACCCACACGCACATCCACGCACAGACACACACACACACACAACCACACACCCCAAAACACACACACACACACCCATACACACCAACCCACACCCACACCCACACCCCCACACGCTCGCCAACCACACCCCCCCCCCCTCCCCCCCCTCCACCCCACGCACACACACACACACACACACGCACGCACGCACGCCGCACGCACGCACGCACGCACGCACGCACGCACGCACGCACGCACGCACGCACGCACGCACGCACACACACACACACACACGCGGACACACGGACACACGGACACACGCACACACACACACACACACACACACACACGCACACAAACACACACACACACACACATACGCACACGCACCCACCCACCCACACACACACACACCCACACACACACACACGCACGCTCACACTCGCGCGCACTCACGCACACACACGGGGACGCCCGCAACCACACACATTCCCTCACACACACTCTGTCTCGCACACAAACACCCACACAAACACGCACACACACACACACATCCTTGTTCCTTATTACTATATACCCCCACCTACCTCGCATTCCGGCCGATAGCAACCCAATCCGGGACCTCCCATCCGGACTGTAAAAAATCAAAGCAAAGTTGCCGTTTTTCTTCTCAACATCGTCTTTCTTGTCGTCGACGATGCGAAAAACGTGGCAGGAATGGGACGCGGCGCACATCGCGCGCGGCAGTCAATCCGGGCCCGCCCGTCCTGAATATAAAAAATCAATACAACGTCTTCGCTTTTTCCTCTCAGCATGGTCTGCCTTGTCGCCGACGGTTCGAAATATGTGGCAGCAGTGAGACGCGGCGCACATAAGGGACGCGGCGCACGTCGCGCGCGGCAGTCAATCCGGGCCCGCCCATCCTGACTGTAAAAAATCAATACGATGTCTCTTTTTTTCCCTCTCAGCATGGCCTGCCTTGTCGCCGACGGTGCGAAAAACGTGGCAGGAATGGGACGCGGCGCGCATCGCGCGCGGACGTCCATGCGTGCTGCGGGCCCTCCCATCCTGTTTGTAAAAAAGCAATACAGAGTTGCCGTTGTTCCTTTCACCATGGCCTGTCTTGTCGTCGACGATGCGAAATGCGTGGCAGGAATGGGGCGCGGCGCACATCGCGCGCGGACTTCTGGGGAAACCCCAAGGCGGGAGGGGCCACCTTACTTGTCAGAAACAATGCCATGCTGATTTTCCCTGCCCACATAGCTGTTCTTGTCGTCCACCCCGCAAAAGTGCATGGCAAGAATTGGGCGCGGCACACCCCCCTCCCCCCCCGCTCGAAGTGAATGAAATGACCTTCCCGCTTGGGCGCCGAGCGAAATTTTCTCAAAGTCGCGCTCCCGCTTTGGCTTGGCGCACGTTTCTTGCTCGCCAATTCATTGGGCGCCGGGGCGTTCCAGGAGGCCCTGGGGTGACGAATGCCTGGGATGTTTTTGCTTGTTCAGGCTCTTGGAGGGCCTCCTGAGGCTCCCCGCGGTTTCTTGGCCCTACGGCCGTCCGGAGGCTTCTTGGGCCGTCTTGGGGCCCTCTTGGGCCGACTTTGGCGCCTCTAGGGGGCCTCTTGGGCGGGCCGTTTTGGGGGGCTCTTGGGCCGTCTTCAACGCCGTGAAGGCCGACAAGTCGTATATGACCAATCGGAATTGGACGATTTTGGCCTCTTGGGCCCTTCCTGGGAGTCATGTCTGAGGCTACTTGGGCCGTCTCGGAAGCTTCTTGGGCCGTCTTGGGGCGATCTTGGGCGTCTTGGGTCGATCTTTGGACGACTTGAGACCCTCTTGGGCCGTCTTGGGGGCTGCTTGGGGCCCTCTTGGCCCGTTTTGCGGCTCTCTTGGGTCCGAAAAGGTCACGCGGGGAGACTCGCCAGGGCCCATGGGACAAGCGGCAAGCACCGGGAGATTTGAGAGCGAGGGGCCCTGGTCCCATCAAGACTCTGCAGGATTGAGGGCTGAGGCTCAAGGGATGAGACACACGACCTGAGGACACGCCCACTCCGTGCCCGAGGCACGGTGGCGTTGATTTGTTTCGTCGTAGTATTATTACGACCACAACGTCCATTTCAACTACTAGTACGAGTACTAGTACTGCTACTGCTACCATTTCTACGACCACCAGTAGTGGCGTTATTCTGTTTAGTCTAAGTATTACTACAACCACAACGTCCTCTTCAACTACTAGTACGAGTACTAGGGCTGTTACTGATACCATTTCTACGACCGCCACTACTACAACAAGAACAACAACTACTACTACTACTACGACTACTACTACGACTACTACGACTACTACTACTACTACTACTACTACTACTACTACTACTACTATACTACTACTACTACTACTACTACTATTACCACTAATACCACTACTACTACTACCACTACTACTACTACTACTACTACTACTACTACTACGACTACTACTACTACTACTACCATTACTACCAGTACTGCTACTACTATACTACTACTACTACTACTACTACTACTACTACTACTACTACTACTACTACTATACTACTACTACTACTACTACTACTACTACTACTACTACTACTACTACTACTACTACTACTACTACT
>CAUYUJ010015394.1:12500-35704 GCA_963575745.1 Prorocentrum cordatum
TCCTTCAAGATCCTTAAAACAACCTTCTGCGAATTTAGCATCTTGGGGCTCCCTCGGGAGGCCTCTTGGAGCGCTTTTGGGGCCTCGTTGGGCCATCTTGGGCCGTACCATCTTCGGGCGCCTTGGAGCACGCTTGGCCTCGGCAATGCGAATACGACGTTATTTGCCCAAAGTTTATGGTTTCAGGGACACGGCTATTGCGTAATAATTCACGAAGGCGTGTTGCCTCGGGGACGCAGGCATTGTGTACTTTACAAGGGCGTGTGGCCTCGGGGACGCGAACATTGCGCATTTTACTACAAGCCTCGTCCAAAATCAACAAGAAGACTTCTGAATTCGGTGATTGTGGGGTCAGCGCTGCTCCAATGCTGACGGATGCCTGTTGACTCGGACGCGGAGTTGTCCAAAAACCGACCCCACCCTCTCAGCATTGAAGAATGCGCTTTCTGACGAGTGCCCTAAAGCATCGTGCTCCAGGATTTCAACATCCATTTCTGGATATTTTGACGAGGCTTGCAAGGATTCTGGCCTCGGAGGCGCGAATCTCATATATTTTCACGTGCCCCACGCCCCCCTGAAAATTCAGAGTGCGCGATCTGGGCGAGGTAGATTGGGCGGTCTGAGGCTCCCCCCCGCGCGGACTTCAACCATTTGCAACAGGAAGCAGAAAGCGGGACTGTCACATTGGAGATTTGAAGTTGCAACTGGCGCAAGGCACAGCAGCTTCGTCCTGCAGCCTGGTGGCCCCACAAGGGGGCCGGCGGATTGTTTCTCCTGACTCCACGATGATCGCTCAGCCTTGAACGATCGGCGGTGTTCCGATCGCCAGATCTTTCCACATTGGCCGATTCTGGGCCACTGGCTGAATTCAACCTTGAACGCCCGCAGCGGGGTCGCCGCTACGTCGGCACAACGCGAACCTGCCGTATCTAGAGGTCTCTCAGATGGGGTCAGAGTAGATGGGGTCGGAGGATTGCGCCGCATCGCCGATGCATCACCGATGTATCGGTGATGGATGAGGCCGCATACCCTCAAAATCGGATCCCTGGACCCCTCTAAGAGTCCATCTGGTGCAGTTTTCTCCACGGATCTGTTGTTGACGGTCCTGGGGCCCGAAAACGGCCCGCAACCCTTTCGGCGGCGCCAGGGGGGAATCGAGAACGGGCAAGCCTCCTCAGAAGGCGGCGGGGCTTCTCAGACGCCCCTCTTCTGAGAAGTCGTCGTTGTCTTCGGGGAAGTCTCAGAAAATTCCAGAGAAGGCCAGAGGCCTTCCGAGCCTGCCTGCCCCCTCTGCATTCTCGCCTGGGCTCGCCGCCGACGTTTCGGGGGTTGCGGAGGGAGCCCCTGGCCCAGGGTGCCCCCCAGGATCTCCAGGGAGGCCTCCACGGCCTGCAGAGCACCCCTCACGAGGCCCAGGGGGCCCGAGAGGCTCCAAGATAGAGCGAAAAGCTGGGCCTCGTGAGGGGTGCTCTGGAGGCCGTGGGGGCCTCCTCGGAAATCCTGGGGGGCACCTTGGGCCAGGTGCACTTCTAGCAACACCCGACCTGGGCTCTTAGCATGGGGGAAACGTGTCCTGAGGGAAGCGGGTTCTGGACCCCGGGACCTTCCCCCATGACGAGTTCTTCATCCTGAGTCGTAGGGGAAACGGGTACTGAGGGAAACGGGTCCTGGACCCCGGGACCTTCCCCCATGACGAGTGCTTCATCCTGAGTCGTTTTCTGACAGTCCCAGGGCCCGTGGAGGGCCCCGAGCACCCGAAAACTGCGACAAACCTCCAGATCCGTCTCTGACGGGCTTGTTTTCCACCACCACCACAAGCTGGAGGGGGGAAGGAGGTGGATGAGGAGGAGAAGGAAGATGGGGGCGGATGGCCCCCTCCCCCTCCTACTTATGGTGGCGGCGGTGGAGAACAAGCCCACCAGTCTCGCTCAGGACCCGCTTCCCCCATGGCGAGCCGCAGGCCCTTCCTTCGCGCGGAGGCGGCGGCGCCGGTCCTCTGGAGGCCGACCTCCTCTTGCGGTCCCTGGAGGCGGAGCGGGAGCGGCCGCGGCCTCCCGGTCTCCTGCGGCTGCGGCTGTGCCTCCGAGGAGGGGCGAGGGAGGATGAGTGGATGAATGAAAGCCCCAAAATAGACAAGCGCGTTCCTCTACTCGCAAAGTCGCTGCCTCGCAAATGGCCTGGATCCGCCGCAAGGAATGCACGATACATTACGCAAAGGCAGAGACGTATGGTTTTTTATGACGTTTGCAAGTCGGCACTTTGCGCGTAGTGGAACGCGCTCGGCGACAAAAGGGGGGCAATGCGGTTGCTCATCAAATAAGAAACAAAACTCCGCATGCCGGAACTCCGGCGGGGGGACGAAACCCAGTAGGGCGGGCAAGCATTAGCAAAGGACCGTCCTCCGGCTCCTTGTTTAGGCTCACCTCCAATAGCGCCGCGCAACACACGTGCCTGGAGGAGGAGGAGGAGGAGGAGGAGGAGGAGGAGGAGGAGGAGGAGGAGGTGGAGGCGGAGGAGGAGGAGGTGGAGGCGGCGGCGGAGGCGGGAAAGGAAGAGGAGGCGGAGAAGGAAGACCGTTTGCGGGGACTCTACCCGCCGCAAACGCCGCCGGGCGCCGCGCCCGACCGCGCGCGCGCCCGTGGGGGGCCGACTTCAAAGCGCCGCCGCGCCATCGGAGGCGGGCGGGGCGCGTAAGTACCACGTGAAGGTGATCAACCGCGACCACATCATCATCCACCAGCTCGAGAGCAACTACCACCAGTTGTTCAATTACAAGGCAGACATCTCCAACACGACCTAAAGGTTAAGAGACCTACCCACCACCTCGGTGGAAAAACCCAGGAGAGTATGCCCAGACCATACACGCATACATAGAGAAATACGAGCGCGAATTGATGCTACCAGAACATATGCAGCTCTCAAGGGGGCGGGCTACCTCGTCTGACACGGGCTACAACCACACCTCAACGACATCATGACCATCGCTACGACCGCCTTCATGATGGCGGCCATTTCAAAGCGGAACGAGCCGCATCACACGCGCGACGATATGCGTCACATGCAGCCCGAGGACAAGCTGCGCAACAAGCAGCCCAAGTAGTTACGACAACCATCACCAATACGAAACCAAGCTCGCCACCAATATCGACGGCAAATACGACAGCAAGAGCGGCGGCCTGAACCCAACCGTGGCCATCTTCAAGCCGAGCCAAACTACGATCGCCCCCCAGGCGAAAAAGGACAATACTGATCAGTACTGGGCTGGGGCGACCTGAGTGCTTCCTTTCTCAGATACCGGAGCCACCGTGGTCCCCAGTCCCCAGAGCAGATACGACAACCAGTGCTACGACGACCACCAAGACCACGAGTTCTACCAAGGCTGCCACGACTACGACTCCCTGTGCAACCACGCCGCCGGGGACCACTGGTACAACCCAGGAAGACCCAAGAAGGCAAAAGAGGCCCAGGAGGCTCAGGAGGACAGGAAGGCTTAGGGGACCACTGCAGAGCTACAAGGGCACCAGCAGAGCTACAAAGATCTACGTTCAGAACTTCTAAGGTAACGCGCAGAGCCTCGTGGGCCACCTTCAAGAGCCACCAGCTGAGCTACGGGGACCACAAGCTGTGCTACGAAGGCCGCGCGCAGAGCCGCGAGTGCCATCAGCTGGACTACCAGGGCTACCTGCCGAGCCACGAAAACCACCAGCTGAGCTACGAGGACCACATGCTGAGCTACGACGTCCACCACCTGTGCTACGAGGACCACCTGCAGAGTTACGAGAGCCCTCCGCTGAGCTACCAACACCACCAGCTCAGCTGCCAGAGCCATCAGCAGGACTACGAGCACCAGCTAAGCGTCGAGGTGCGCAAGCTGGGCTACGAAGGCCACCAGCAAAACTACGAGGGCCACCGGCGGAGCCACGGATATCACAAGCTGCGTTACGTGGAACACGAGCAGAGCAACGAGGGCCTCCAGCATATCTACCAGTGCCACCAGCTGAACTACCAGTGCCACGAGCAGAGCCTCGAGAGCCCCCGACACAGCTACGAGGACCACCAATCGAACTACGGGGAAAACAAGCCGAGCTACGAGGGCCGCGATCAGGACTCCGAGAGCCACCAGCTGAGCTAGGGAAACCACGCGCTGAGCTACGACCGCCGCGCGAAGAATTACGACAACCACCAGTTGAGGCACCGGAGCCACGTGTCGAGCTACGATTGCCACCAGCCTAACTACGAGGACCACTTGCTGAACCAGTTAGACCACAAGAGCTACGGGAACCACCAGCGGGGATAGCAGCTCCACCAGTCGAGCTTCCAGAGCCACCTGCAGGGCTGCGAAGGCCACGAGCTGAGCTTCGAGGTCGGCGAGCCGAATTACGAGGGCCAGAAGCCGGGCTACGAGGCCAGCTGGACTACGAGGGCCACCAGCTAGGCGACAAAGGCCACGAGCTGAGTTATGCGAGACACGAGCTGAACAGCAAGGGCCTCCTTCAAAGCTGCGAACGCTACCACCTGAACTACGCGGTTTGTTTTTGACCTCCACGGCTTCACCACATCAGCCAAGCAGGCGGCTCCTTACAGCGTGTGGGAAATGCTGTAATTCAAATACACCGAGCAGCAGGTGCAAAAAATAGGGCGACCTCGCCTCGGCGAGCGCCGCTTCGGGGAGGGGGCTTCGCGAGCTCCTTACTATGCCCCCCCCCCCCACGGATCGACCCTCGGCTCGGCCGCCAACAGCAGGGCATCCGTCGGCTGCGCGAGACATGAGCCACAGTTGCATGCCTTGAAAGCCCCTCGCTGGCCTGCGTAGACCCAGAGACTGCGCAGAACCAGGAGAGGGCCCAGAGGTGTGAGGCGACGGGATGCACAGGTCGGGGAAGACAGAGGCTGACCTCCCCCGTGTCCCGACGTTCTCGGTAGGATAGGCGGCCCCCCTGCGCAACGGTCACCGCGGGGGGAATTACCTCCAGCGCCCCACGGCCGTGCAAGCAGGGGGAGGTAGACAGCACTCAGCAGTGAAAAGGACGGCCTCGGGGACCCCAGACCGAACCCGCCGCGCGAGTCCAGCGACCGCGACGCATTGGAGACTGAGCGGCCCCCCTTCGCAGCTGTCACCGCAGGGGGAGAATAACCTCCAGCGCCCCACGGCCGTGGACACACACGCAGCAGTAAAAAGGACGGCCTCGGGGACCCCAGATCGAACCCGCCGCGCAGGTCCAGAGACCTCAACGTAAAAACTCACATCACCCGAGGAGATGCTGAAAAAAGACCGCATTTCCTCCAGGAGATACCTTTTGGGGGCATTGCCCTGTGTAATCATGGCTACCTGAAACACATCTGGGCATGGCCCTGTCTGATAAAAGGAATAGAAACGGCAACGAAGGTGAGGTGCAGACGGGCACCCTGCCAGGCCGATGGAAACCCCGAGGCCTCGGACAGGGAAGACTCAGTCCGATCCCGACCCCGACTCCACCCCAACCTCGACCCCTTCCATTCTCGAAGCTGCCGCCTCGGAGCGCGCTGAGGCTGCAACACAACTTGGACCAGCACTGGTGGTCGCGGATGCTTCCGCGACTCCATCCGGCCTTGGCACACAAAGCTGAAAAGGGGCTGCAACATCCTGTTGACCACTGTCGTCTTCCCGAAGGAAGTCGGGATCTCTAGAGCCCCCGACACAGCTACGAGGACCACCAATCGAACTACGGGGGCAACAAGCCGAGCTACGAGGGCCGCGATCAGGACTCCGAGAGCCACCAGCTGAGCTAGGGAAACCACGCGCTGAGCTACGACGGCCGCGCGCGCAGAATTACGACAGCCACCAGTCGAGGCACCGGAGCCACCTGCCGAGCCACGAGAGCCACCAGCTTAGGTACGAGGACCACTTGCTGAGCCATTTAGGCCACAAGCAGAGCTACGGGAACCACCAGCGGGGATACCAGCTCCACCAGCCGAGCTTCCAGAGCCACCTGCAGGGCTGCGTGGGGCACAAGCTGAGCTTCGAGGTCGGCAAGCCGAATTACGAGGGCCAGAAGCAGGGCTGCGAGGCCAGCTGGACTACGAGGGCCACCAGCTAGGCTACAAAGGCCACGAGCTGAGTTATGCGGGACACGAGCTGAAACACAAGGGCCTCCAGCAAAGCTGCGAGCGCTACCATCTAAACTAGAAGGTCCACGAGCTGAGCCTCTAGAGCCCCCGACACAGCTACGAGGACCACCAATCGAACTATGGGGGCAACAAGCCGAGCTACGAGGGCCGCGATCAGGACTCCGAGAGCAAACGGCTGAGCTACGACGGCCATGAGAAGAGGACGAGAGCGACGAGCAGAACGAGCCCATCTTCATCATGTACGCCGCGCTGGAGGGGCTGAACTTCCTCAGGACCGTGACCGCCGAGGGGAAAACAATCACAGAAACCTTCGCCAGCAAAGCCACATGCGAACTCACGAATCCCGCGAAGAACAAGCCCCACGGCACGATGATGCCCATGGACATGAGCGTTGGCCGCCACTACGAGAACGGGGACGCGATGGTCCGCGCGCTGGGCCC
Source organism: Prorocentrum cordatum (assembly GCA_963575745.1). Taxonomy (NCBI): domain Eukaryota; class Dinophyceae; order Prorocentrales; family Prorocentraceae; genus Prorocentrum; species Prorocentrum cordatum. The sequence continues at coordinate 19,049 of CAUYUJ010015394.1, forward strand.
CTCAAGAGCCATCAGCGCTCTTGTCCACCCGCGACCACTGCGAGGCGCACCAGAATCCGATGCGCACGGGCCAGCGACCCATGCCTGTCCCCTCCGAAGACTTGCTACGACGCCAGAAGGAAGACGAGTGCGACGACGAAACGTGAAGCACGAGGGAATTAGCGAGCAGCAGAAACACTATTCAAACGAAGACAGGTGGAACGCCGAGTACTACGATCTGGCGAGCGACGAGTCCGAATAATCATGGCGAGACCAGCCTGCCTTAAGCCGGAGAGTATCACGAACTAGCGTGCAGCGTGTACAACGCTACTGATAAGTACTACGTATACGGTACGTACCGTACCTACGGTTGAATGGCCCCGACGCTCCACCCACCTCCCCTCCTCCCCCTCCGACGCCTCAGGTGGTGTTCGAACCCCTCCGGAAATGGCGGTCTCGGTGTCGCCGTCGCGTGGTGCGGGGGCGTTCGGGGGATGCGGACGAGAAGGAGGAGGCTCAGAAAAAGGAGGCCGAGAAGGAGTTGTTTTCGCAGCAGCGTGTGCTCACGGGGCGTAGGAGGAGGTTGAAGAGGAGGAGGAAGAAAAGGAGGGGGAGGAGAAAGAGGAGGCGGAATGTGGCCATTCCCCGTCCGTGCAACCTGCGCATACGCCTACCACCCTTGCCGCGGTGTTTACCCTCTCGATGGAATGCACGTCGTGCTGCCCGTCCAAACCTCCTGACAGTTCTTTTGTTTCATCTGTCGCCTCCAGCGGAGTTTAGCATGATGATAGCCTATGTATAGGTACTTTGCTGCTTGATCGTCGCCAACGGACAAATCTGACCAATCGATCGCAGCAACACCTGTCGGTCCATCGATCAGACGGTGTCCGCGTCGGCTCCTAAGTCAAATGTGAATTGGGATACTTTTATGATGCATCCTAAGGTGGTCGCAGCTGATGGGCAGCCCGCCGTTGGCCCCAGCAGGTATTTTTTGGGCCAGCTGTTAGTGCGTTGCAAATTCCCTGGCCGAGGAACGTTGTGGATTCGTTTGGCTCCTGATCGGCCCAGATCTTGCCCGGCGTGGCCGTCAGCGCGTTGCTCACGTCCGCATGGGACGTACTGGCGCAATATCCTCAACGATAGAAGACGTCGCCAATGTTTCCAGGAGCGCGCTCAGCTAAGTGTCCTGAGCTGCGCATTCGATCCAGCACTCGTATTGTTGTTGGTTTCGGGGCATCTGGTGATTGAGGGCTTGTCACAACTGTGAGAAGATAACTACTCCCAGGGCTCAAAACAGCAGGAGCGTGAACATCTGGAAATTATGGATGTTGAATCCAGCCGAATGCGCTTCCAATCTGGCTATGTCGACTCGGGCTAGTACCGAATCTATGCGTTCACTACGATCGATTCTAAAGTCGATGATGGCTGTTCCTGATGTCGGCTGTCGCTCGTCCGCGAGATGTTCATATCTGGTGCTGAGGAGGAACATGATGTTCGTAACGGCGTCGGTGCGTAGACCTCGTAGTAACCCGTAGTTGATGACAGCGTCCTGGCTCGGCCTCCGAGGCCGCGCTGCAGAGCAGCGGCTTGTTGTGGTGGGGTCACAACCCCACTTATTACATTGAGCACAATTTCGCCAACAATTTCGCTACAAGCCAGATCCCAGTGATGGCGCCTAGTGCGAGTATCGTCCACTCCTCTTTGCGTGTGCCCTACGGCTGAACCAAAACATACCCACATGATGCCAAAGATGGTGACCCTTGTTTGTCGATGTGGTTGTGGGCGTGGCCGTCAGCCTCCAACTTGGTGTAAGGTTCACGTTGTGGTGTTGCGCCTGGTCGCGCTGTGGTAAGTTGTCGCTCGAGGAGATGGGGGTAGGATTGTGTATTACCAATTGTTTGTTGGTAATTGGGGGCATAATGGCTAAGAACCGTGGCAAACACGTGCAAACTGACGTGTCCGTCGGTCGTCGTGATGTCACGTGTCGGCTAATTTCCTGGCTCTGATCCCCGACGGGGAACCAACGCAATTGGATGTATCACCATAGAATACTCCGCCATTGTGCAGTTGAGTACCGGCATTTGGGTCAGAGCCAGCCACATGAAGATGAAGCCAACTCCACTACCAAATCGTCAGTGACATGGTAAGCCGTACTATATACTACGCCGTAAGCGTGTGATAGCACCCCATGACCTGTCCATACTGTAGGTGTGAACAGATAGATGACGGATAAAGCATGAATGAGAGAAAAATACCATCGAACGATGTGTTCCGTTCCTCAGGTGCGATGGTACCCCGTCGTACTCGGAACAGTCACATGCACACATAGGGCGCGCCGCTTGAGTCAACGCTGCGGCGGACGCAGGCGCGTCGCTCGTAGACTTGCCTTTGCCCTCCATTCAAAATCTGCGCACTCCCCTAAGGTGCTGGGCTGGCACGGTGGCGGGAATTGTCGAAGGAACCTGGATATGAAAGGATTCGAACATCGATTAATGTTGCCGCCGAAGCCGTTTAGGGGTCCTGCTGACACATCTTGGGCTCCCCTTGTCGGCTTCGCGCGATCTCGGGGGCCTTCCGGGCTGTCTTGAGCGCTCTGACGACAGGAAAGGCGGGCGCACTAGAATATTACAACCAAACAATGGGAAATCAAAGAATGCTGCCTCCAGGGGGCCTGCAAGGCTTCCTTCGGGCCCAGTCACTCTGTGACGGCCTCAAGGCTCGGCGAGGGTCACCAGAGACCACAAAGTGTGAAACAACGCGGCCTTGATGTGTATCAAGACGTTGGATGTCTGAGTTTGGGCATCAAACAATCTCGGATGCGCTCTGGCCAGAACCTCGAAGGATATTTGGCCGTTGTTACGAGGAGCCTCGCGCAGGCCAAGAAAGGGTGACAACGTCCAACCACTTCAATATTCACAATGGAAGCGTTACCTGTCTCGGACCTGGCGGACGCGCGAGTCGGTCGGAGCAAACGATTGCACAGAAAAGAGCCTGCGGGAAGAGGAGCGGTCACGGAAAGAGGGAAACAAGGCTGCATCGTCAGAACATGTAGTCCTGGTAGCGGAGTGGTGCGGCCTCAGACTCCAGGTAGGAGTCATGCCATGGTGATGCAAGCAAAACAACGCTGTCTTGCAAAATTCGCAAGGGTTTGATCCGCCGACCCCTTGTGGGTCTCAGGCGTGTGAGATCTGTCCTGCCGCGGTCTGGCGGGGCCTCCCTCGAGGTGTGGGAAGGGCACCCAACCTGGCACGCCATAGGAACTTACAGGGTCGGCGGATGTTGTGGCGCAAGCCTGTAGGATCCGCCGACCCTGTCGGCGTGTGTGAGGGGCTTGTCCGTTCAAGTCGTCATTTTTGTCATTTGTTGGTTTGGTCGTCGTCTCTGTCGTCCCCTTTCTCTGTCTCCCCCTTTCCCTGGGCTCGTCGAAGCTCCCCCCTTTCCCAGGGACCTCCTCAGCGCGCCAGCCAAAGGAAAGCCCCTTCCCTTCGATCCCTCCCCCGCTGGGGGGGGGGTCCCAGGGGGGATCCCGGGGGGGATCCCGGGGGGGGTCAGATACGACGCCCCCCTGGGAGTCCCAGAGCCCCCAAAAGCCCCAAGACTGGCCAAGAGTGCCCCAAGAGGCCCCAAAGACAGTCCAAGAGAATCCCGAATCGCCGAACGATCTGTCCAAGACGGCCTCCAGACGGCCCACGAGGCCTGCAAAGCGCCCTAAGAGGCCTCCAGGAGCTTTCCCACGAGAGACCCAAGAGGCAAAGTTCATGGATTTCCCATAATTACGTGTTTGACAAGTTTTGGTGTTTTTGCCTCTTCCGCTTCCCGACGCGTCAAGACGGCCCAAGAGGCCCCCAAGATCGCCCCGAGACGGCCCAAGGGCCCCCAAGAGGGTCCCCTAACGGCCGAAGAGGGCCCCAAGACGGCCCAAGACGCCTCCAAGACGGCCCAAGAGGCCCCCGAGACGGCTCCAGGAGAGTGCCCAGACGGAGGACCCGAACGGACATTTCGAGCTCTCAGCCCCAGAGGCCCCCAGGAGGCCCCGAAGAAGTCCCAAGAGGCCCCAAGAGGCTCCGAAGGGGCCCCCAAACTGTCCCAAGACAGCCCCACATTGCCCAGGAGGCCTCCAAGAGTGCCTCGAGACGGCGCAAGAGGAGCCCTGGACGGCCCAAGACGGCCTCCAGAGAGCCCCAGGCTGTCCCAAGGAAGCCTCTGGCCTCCTCCTCTTCCTCCTCCTCCTCCTCCCCCTCCCCCTCCTCCTCCTCCTCCTCCTCCTCCTCCTCCTCCTCCTCCTCCTCCTCCTCCTCCTCCTCCTCCTCCTCCTCCTCCTCCCCTCCTCCTCCTCCCCCTCTGCTCCCCTCCTCCTGCTTTCCTCTGCCTCCTTCTCCTCCTCTTGCTTCTCCTCTACATCCTTATCCCCCCTCCTCCTCCCTCATCCACCTCCTCCACCCTTCCTCCACCTCGCACTCATCCTCCTCCCCCTGCCCCCCCCTCGTTTTCATCTCCGTCGTTCTCAGGGTCGGCGGCACCGGCCGTAAGGCCTTCGCAATCATCCAAGCCAGTCCAAGCCGGCTCGATCACGACTGCCGGGGAGCAGGCGCTGCAAAGGCACGGGCTGCGACGGTGGTGGTGGGAATGTGGCTGCTTTCCCAAGGGAGAAGACCAAGCAGGCGAAGATCACAATGCCGTGAAATACGGGTTCAACCCCCAAACATCCGACGATTGAATGTTTCTTTGCACGGCCCCAAATATCCCGACCCCTCCCCCAGGGCAAAAGTTTCGCCCCAGATCCGTTCCTGATAGCCATGGGGCCCGACAACGGGACCAGGAGGTCCAAATCGAGGAAAACCGCTGTGTGAAAACGTTAAATCCACAGGCCTCCCAGATGGGGTCGCGCATCGGCGATGCACCGGCGACGCACGCAGTGCATCGGCGACGTCGGCGTGCAGCAATTCGGGCTCCGCAACGAGCCGCATCGCCGATGCATGGGCGATGCGGCGTGATCCTCCGACCCCACCTACTCCGACATACCCCGACCCCATCCAGGAGGCCTGGGATATCATCGGAGATCTTCAAGATTCGATCCTCGATCCTCGATGCGACCCCCGCCTGCGACTCCGGCTGCGCCTGGCGCCCCTGGCGCCGCTGTGGCGCCGGCTGCGGCTCCGCTTGCGCTCGGCACGCCTGGCGGCGCCGCGGCCGCGCGCGCCTTCCCCCGTGGGACTGGGGTTGGAGCACCGCGTGCGACCTGCTGTAGGACAGGAAAAGACCGTAGCCGCATCTACCCTGGATCGCTTAATAATCGCCCCCCCCTTGGAGTGCCCGGGGGGGTTGGCCGCGGCGCGTCCGCGGGGGTGCCAGGGGGGGTCTGGGGTTACTTCCCTTCCCCGCTGGGGCGCGGGGGTGGTGCCGGGTGGTGGTGGCCGCGCCGCGTTTTCACGTTTGTCACCCCCCGGTTGATTAATAAGAAGTTCGGGATACCCCTTCTCCGACTCTGCACTGCGCTGAACGCAACGGCTGCGTTGTCCATGGACGCATCCACCCAGAATGTCTCTACAGACGTAACGACGCCCCATGTGTCTGTAGGCGCTCGTGGCCAGAGAATGAAAACGGTTTTGGGCATATGCCCCACATGTTGATCCTCCAGAAGGGGGCAGAATTCGGCCCTCCAAGACAGGTGCACCTCGAGTTGAGATCTCCTCCTTGATCGCCCCCCCTCCTCCGACGCAGTTCTGGGACTTCTGCGACCAGCGGCTCTTGCCCCAGCTGGGCCCTGGTGCTTTCCCCTGGCGCGCCCCTCTCGGCTCTCGCATCCCGCTCCTGCCCTCGAGAGAATCTTGGGTCCCAGGCTGCGCTGCTGGCCCTCGGTCTGCCCGGCGTGGTACACGGGCCAGCCCGGCGCACCCCGTCTGGGAGCGCCTGCCCCGCACACTCGTTGGCCGCCGGCGAGCTGGGGCCCACAAGCGGCAGAGCAAGCGGCGGGGCGCGACCGTGGCGAAGTCAGGCACAGGGGGCGCGGGCAGGCGCGGGGCGAGGGGAAGGGAGGCCGCGGGACGGCGCGAGGACCCTCACACCGCGTGGACCCTCAGGATGCGCCGCGCCCCTCACACTCCGAGGGCAGGGAGCCCGTCTGTCGCACCCGGTACGCCTGGGAGGCGGGGGGGAGCAGCACAACGCCACCACACAACACAAAGTCAGTGCACGATACACAAGTGGTCGATGTCATATAGCCTGCACGCTGAGGAGGAGGGACGAAGAGGAGAGTAGGAGGAAGAGGAAGAGGAGGAGGAGGATGAACGAGGCAGGAGGTGGAGGAGGACGAGGGAAAAGGCAGGAGGTGGAGGAGGGTCGTAGCCATTTTGGCTCAGGCCGCTTCACCCCCAACTTATTGACTCAATGTATTCTGCTCATGGAGTCAGCTGCTGGGAGGTTGCTTGAGATGGCACGGGATGGCGCCCAGAGTGGGCGCTTCTGTTTTTTCTTCTGCTTCAGATCGTCGTGCTCGTCGACCGCGTGCTGGCTTTGGCACCCTCTCTGGGAGCTCTCCTCCAGGGCGCCACGCCCTCGCAGGTGGGCTTCGCGCGGAGGCTCCCGCCTTCGTGCCCGGTGTGGGCACGTAGGTCCTTCGTGTACCGTGACACGGATGAGGCGAACGAGCATGTCTTCATCCCTGGTTCGGGGCCTTGGGAGCCGCTGGTGAGGGCGACTTCCACGCGGCCCGCCTGTGGGATTCACATGCGGTGCCATCGACTATTCCTCGGCAACGCTCGTGAAACAGGAGGAGCTCCATGCCACGACCCCCGCCCCGCCCGGGGTGCCAGATCAGTTCGAGGAGCAGCGGGAACTCCAGGCGCCATCAGCTACAATTCTGCAGTCTCCCATCGCCACCTGGGGAGGGTTTAGGGGGCCTTCCCCTGCGGCGCGGGAGGACCCCGCTCCGCCCTCGGAGGCGTGCGAGGGGCCGCTGGCCGATGATGCTGTTGCTGGAGCCCTGCCTGACGATCAAGTTCAAGAGGTTGAAGCCGTGGTTCTTCCCGTTCCTGGGGCTACCTGGGTGCCGCGAGGGCTGCCGCCAGACCCTGGCGAGGGTCTCCTCTTCGCTTAACGTCGTAAAGTTGTCTGTGCTGGTTGGATCGTTTCTTTCTTGAGTGTTTGCTTTCCTTGCCTATGGATTCGTGCGCCCGCGGTGGCATTATTTTTTTCTCGGCATCGGGGCTTCCTAGTACAGCGTGCACGCGTAGTGAATGTGGCTGCCGTCGAGATCGTGCTGTCGCTCGGCTTGTGGGCTCGGTTTTCGGTATTCGGCCTGAACGCCAGCGAGTTGCACCAGTGCGCGAAGGAGGTTCAGTGCTGCTCCAGCTGCGCCTCTGGGCTGGTGTTCGCAAAACTGGCAGTGGCCGTGCAGATGCTGCCCCCCCAAAAACAAAAAACAAAGGTGGAGGAGGGAGGAGGAGGGAGGGGGAGGCGGGCTGAATCATGAGTATCGTTGATCCGATCCCCATCCCCAATGGCGTGGCCTGGGCCCCACTGGCCGATTTACCCCCCCAGATGGGGATAGAAGCCGTCCCCTTCGGGTTTCGGGGGGTGTCTCCCAACTGGGGTGGTAATTTGGTGGGGGTCCCGAAGGGGATGAGGATGGGGATGGGGGTCGGATAAACGATACTGACTGAGGGGGGGAGGGGGGGAAGGAGGAGCGATCCCCAGACGACCCCCTGCAACTGCAGTGGCGCATCCTTGCGACCCTGCTTGACTGCAGACCGGAGGCCGCAGCGGCCAGGGGGACGGGGGAGGCCGCGCTCGGCACAGCAGCTCCCGGGGGCCAGGGCGCCCCCAGGATCTCTCTCCAGGGAGGCCCCTGCGGCTTCCGGGGCACCCCTCACGAAGACCAGAGGGCCGCAGGGGATCTGGCCATCGCTCCGACGTCCATTCCCTGTGTTTTTTGTTGCGGTCTCGTGCGTGTTTTTTTTTTCGCGAAATGATCAAAGATGTTCCTCGATGGTCCTCGCCGAAGGAAAAATGCACACGCCCGAGCGATGCCAAGGGATCCAACACGAGGCGACACCTGGAGACACCCGCCCGGACATCCGCCCACACGACTCTCCAGAGGGCCCGACCCCGGGCCGGCGTCTCGGCCCGGATCCGGTCTTGGTCCTGGGGCCTGCTCACGTGCCCCGGAGGTCCACGTCGAGGAACGACGCCGAGATTGGCAACACACACGTCGTCGAAGACCTTGGTTGGGCCAGGCACGCCTTCAACAGCACGCGAGGAGGCAGAGGAACCCAGAGTCGAGTCGGCAGGTCGGATCGGTGATCGACACGAATCGGATCGGCGGAAATCGGCAAGTCGGGTCGGGAGAAGTGCACTGGGCGGAGATTGGCAGGCCTGCGAGGCCTCTACTGAGCAACCGAAGTTCACTTCGGAATCCGAAATCGAAGCGGAATCGAACCGAAATGGAATCGAATCGAGTCGGAGGAGTCGAAATGAGACCTGTGAGGGGAGGGAGCGCACCTGCTGGGACTTCTGCGCTTCTGGCGCTCCTTGCTAGGGCTGCGCTTGCGCTGCTTGCCCTTGGCAGGAGGGCTGGCGCTCGCCTCCGGGTGCGGGGCGGGCGGGCGGGCGGAGAAGGAGGAGGGGGAGGAGAAGGAGGAGGAGGAGGAGGAGGAGGAGAAGGATCGGGGGGGGGCAGAAGGCGGAAAAGGGAGGAGAATGGCAAATCAGGGTGGAAGCAGGGCACAGGGGAAGAAGGGAGAAGAACATATGCTGCTGGTTATGACTTTGATGATGGTGATGAAGGCTATAAAGCAGATGCTGATCCCGATTGTGATTATGATGATGGTGATGCTGATGATTGTGATGATGTCAACTGCGTTGATAATAGTTATGCTAGTGAAACGGAATATGATGACGATGACGATAACGATGAGGATGACTGTGACGACGACGATGAGGATGATAATGACGGTGATGATGATGGTGACGAAGATGATGGTGATGATGCTGGTATGATGCTGGTGATGCTGCTGCTGATGGTGATGCTGATGGTCTCAGCGAGGGCCGGGCGCTCGTCTGCCGCCGTCGTGTTCGCTCGCTCGCTCGCGCGGGGCCGGTCCTCTTGTCGGGGGCGCGGGGGCCTGCCGGTCCTACTACTACTACTACTACTACTACTACTACTACAAATACTACTACTACTACTACTACTACTACTACTACTACTACTACTACTACTACTACTACTACTACTACTACTACTACTACTACTACTACTACTACTACTACTACTACTACTACTACTACTACTACTACTACTACTACTACTACTACTACTACTACTACTACTACTACTACTACTACTACTACTACTACACTATACTACTACTCACACTACTACTTACTACTACTACTTACTACTACTACACTACTACTACTACTACTACTACTACTACTTACTACTACTATACTCACTACTACTACTACTACTACTACTACTACTACTACTACTACTACTACTACTACTACTACTACTACTACTACTACTCACACTACTACTACTACTAATACTACGACTACTACTACTACTGCACTACTACTACTACTACTACTACTACTATTACTACTACTACTACATACTACTACTACTACTACTACTACTACTACTACGACTACTACTACTACTACTACTACTACTACTACTACGACTCACACTACTACTACTACTACTGCTGCTACTACTACTACTACTATTACTACTACTACTACTACAAATACTACTACTACTACTACCACTACTACTTCTACTAATACTACTCACACTACTACTACTACTACTACTACTACTACTACTACTACTACTACTACTACTACTACTACTACTACTACTACTACTACTTCTACTACTACTACTACTACTACTACTCACACTACTGCTACTACTACTACTACTACTACTGCTACTACTACTACTACTACAAATACTACTACTACTACTACTACTGCTACTACTACTACTACTACTACTACTACTACTACTACAAATACTACTACTACTACTACTACTACTACTACTACTCACACTACTACTACTACTACTACTACTGCTGCTGCTACTACTACTACTACAACAAATACTACTACTACTACTACTACTACTACTACTCACACTACTACTACTACTACTACTACTCTACTACTACTACTACTAAAAAAGCATTTAAGAAACCCCCCCGCGTTATTATTAGCACCCGGTTTTTATTCAATATTCCGGGGGGGGCATTTCCGCCGAGCGATATTCTTAGCACCCGCCCGCACAAGCGAAAAAAAAAAAAAATCGGTGGGATTTCCTATGGGACCAAGAGAGAAACTCGCAAGGCATGTGACGAATGCAAATGAGGGTATCTGTGGCTTCCATGAAAAATAGAATGCCAGAAATACTTACCAAAGCTAAGAAAAGCTAAGGAAAATCTGGAAAAAGGCATTAACAACTAAGGAAAACCTAAGGAGAACTAAGGCAAAGCTAAGGTAAACTAAGGAAAAGCGAAAGAAAACAAAGGAAAAGCTAATGATAACTAAAGAATAGCAAAGAGAAGCAAAGGAAAAGCTTAGGAAAACGAATGAAAACTATTGCAAACGAAAGGAAAACCAAGGAAAACGAACGAAATGCTAAAGGAAACTCAGGAAAAGTTAAAGAAAACGCAGAAAATGCTGCGAAGAACTAAGGAAAATCCAACGAAAACGTAAGGAACATCTGAAGAACACTAAAGAAAAGCTAAAGAAAACGAAGAAAAGCTAAAGAAAACAGAAAAAATCTAAGGAAAAGCTAAGGGGAACCAAAGAAAAGCTAAGGAAAAAAACTAAGGAAACGCTAAAAAAAACAACGAAAGCTACAGAAAAGGTAAGGAACACTAGAGAAAAGCTGTAGAAAACTAAAGAAAAGCTAAGGGAAACTAAGGAAAAGCCAAAGAAAACTATAGAAAAAACTCAGGAAAACTAAAGAAACCGCTGAGGAAAACTAAGGAAAAGCTAAGGGAAACTACGGAAAATGTGAAGATAACTAAGGAAAACTAAAGAAAAGCTATAAAGGACAACTAAAGAAAATCTGAGGAAAACTAAAGAAAACGCTAAGGAAAACTAAAGAAAAGCTGAGGGAAACTAAGGAAACGCTAACGGAAACTAAGGACAAGCTGCGCAAAAGCTAACGAAAAGCTAAGATAAGCTAAGACAACCAACAGAAACATTGAAAAGCCAGGACAAGCTCAAGTAAACTAAGGGAAAAAGCTCAGACAATCTAAGGAAAAGCTTAGAAAAACTGTAGGAAAAGCTGCGGAAAAGCTGGGAACATCTGATTCCCCTGTTCAAGTTGATGGGTTCTGGAAGGGCTGGTGGGGATCACGCGAAGCGTTCGAATTTGTGACGCCCGGCCTCGGCGCCTGAACGCGCGGGCGTTCGCTGGGTCTCAAGTGAGACAATCTGGCGGTCTCGCTGACGACGCGAGAGCTGAAAGCCAGAACTCTGAAAAGGAAGGCGGGCTCGCTGATCAAGGGAACGCTGAAAGCCAACTCTGAAAAGGACGGCGAGGTGCGGCCTGAGCAAAGTGCGGGGGCCTGACAGAGCGCAGGAGAGACACTACTCTGACTTCACTCAGAGGCGGCCTCTGAAAGGCGCGCTGCCCGAAGAGAACAGGCGGCTCAACACGTCAGCCTTAGCGGAAGGCCTTCCCCTCTGACTCTTGCGCTGACTCCTGGGCGGCTCATCGTAGCTGCCGTTGTGGGAGTCACTCGTCGTCCCGCTGCTGCCTGAACTCTTCTGCGCGGCGGGCCTCTTCCTGGGTGTCGTCTGAGCGGCGGGCCTCTTCCTGGGTGTCGTCTGAGCTGCTGGGCGCTTCCTCAGAGCGTTAGCGGCCTTGGCCTGAGCCTGCGTGGCGGCCTTGACCTTAGCCTCCTCAGCTGCCCTTTTGTGCCACTGAGCTGCCTCTTTCTTACGGTCCCTGATCCACTTCCTACGCTTTGACTCTGACCAAGCGTCTTCTCCGTGAGGAACTGAGCGGAACTTCGCGTACTCCCCCTCGTCTGAACTCCATCCTGTTGTGTCTGGCCCAACTGCAACTGCATCCAAGTCGATCGAGCTTTTCCACTCCATCCCGCTGAAGGCTCTGAGCGAAAGAATGGTCTGCTGCTGATGGCGGATGCAGATCGAATCCTAAAGCTTGAGCCTGAAAACTGAACCACAATGGCTACGGAGAAGCTCAGAAGTCTCTGCTGCACTGGACTGAACCGGAATGAATTCGAGGATCTCGTGAACTCTGCTGTAATCTGAAAAGGAAGTGTGCGACCGAGGAAAGGCGTAGAGTCCTGAAAAGGAATTGGCCTCTTCGGTCACCTCAGGGGCCGTCTTGGATGTGTTCTCCTCCTCCTCCTCCTTCTCCTCCTCTTCTTCTCATTGCGATTTCTATTTCAAACCCCTTTGAGAAATTGTTTTTTTTTCGGCCGTCGTATGGGGTAGTCCATCCCAGGGTATCCCGGGCGCCCCGCACCGAGGCGTTATCTTAGCACCCGACACCCACGGAAAAAAAAGGCAGGGCCTGATCAGGAAAAAAAGGAACGTAAGGAAAACTGTAGAAATTGTAAGGAAACTAAGGAAAAGCAATGGAAAGCTAAATAACACTAACGAAAAGCTCAGAACAGTAAGAAAACGCTAAGGATAGCGACAGAAAAGAAACTAAGGAAAAGTAAACGAAGACTAAGGAAAAGTTCATTGCGACCGAGGAAAGGCGTAGAGTCCTGAAAAGGAATTGGCCTCTTCGGTCACCTCAGTGTTCTCCTCCTCCTCCTCCTTCTCCTCCTCTTCTCATTGCGATTTCTATTTGAAACCCCTTTGAGAAATTGATCTTTTTCGGCCGTCGTATGGGGTAGTCCATCCCAGGGTATCCCGGGCGCCCCGCACCGAGGCGTTATCTTAGCACCCGCCAAAAAAAATGGGTGGGCGCTGAAGGCACAAAGAAAACTAATGTATCATGGGGATTAATATTACCTGAATCGCCATAGGAAATTCTTTAATAAATTGAAGAACATTAAAGAAGAGCTGTGGAACACTAAAGAAAAGCTGAAAAACCAAAGAAATTGGTAACGACAAGCTCAGGCAAACTAATGGAAAGCTAAGGAAATCAATTGAAAAGCTAAAGATTCTTAAAGAAAATGTAAAGAAATCTAAATAAAACTAAAGAAAAAGTTAAGGAAAACTCAAGGAAAGCTAAGGAAAACTAAAGAAAAGCTGAGGAAAACTAAGGAAAAGCTGAGGAAAGCTAAGAAAATCTAAGGAAAAGCTAAAGAAAAGCTGAGGAAAACTAAGGAAAAGCTGAGGAAAGCTAAGAAAATCTAAGGAAAAGCTAAGGAAAAGCTGAGGAAAACTGATGAAAAGCTGAGGAAAACTAACGAAAAGCTGAGGAAAAGCTTACAAAACGCAGGAAAAGCTACAGAATACTAAGAAAATCTAAGGAAAACTAAGGAACAGGTGAGGAAGAATAAAAAAAAGCTGAAGAGAATTCAGGAGAACTACAAAAAGCAAAGGAAAACTATTGAAAAAGCTACGGAAAACCAAAGAAACACTAAGGGAAACCAAGGAAAAGCTGAGGAGGACGAAGGACAAGCTAAGGAAAACCAAGAAAAAGCTGAGGAAAACTAAAGAAACTAAGAGAAAGCAGAGAAAAACTAAAAAAAGCTATGAAGAAAACGAGGGATGACTGAGGAAAAGCTCCCCTTGTTGCGTCCAAGCAGCAGGGGAGCACCGCAGCTTGAGCGAGGTGGCGGAGTCGCGCGGCAGCGCCATGGAATGTGAGACAACTGAATCGAACTGACAGAAGGACAGAAGCCACCTGAGGGATTTCTTTTCTTCGCGACGCCTGCCCTCGGCGCCTGAACGTTCGGGCGGTCTCGGAGTCTCAAGTGAGACAATCTGGCGGTCTCGCTGAGGACGCGAGCACTGAAAGCCGGAAGTCCGAAAAGAAGGCCTAACACAGGCTGGACAGCTCACTGCGCCTTATTCACCTGCACATGCCCCTGAGCACGCTCATCGTGCTCATTCTCCACCAGGTCGGCGGTTTCCCATGCCTCACGCAATACCTGAGGGCGTGCTCATGGCTGCACGCGACGCAGCCTGAGCGGTACTCGCACTTAGCACATACCTGCACTGTCTGGATCATCTTCACGTGGCTGACGTACGCCACACACTCGTCCTTGTTCAAGTTGCTGAACTGGATCTGGTCGAACGCTGCCTGAAGAACTGGCAACGGCAAGCTCCTGAGCCATTTCTCGAAGCCCTTCTGTCCCTTCTCCTTAGGCTCCGACGCTGCCAGCTGTTCCTGGGCTTCCTTCTGAGCCATCGCCTCAGCAGCCGCGGCATGGGCCTGAGCCTGAGCCTCCGCCTCAGCAGCGGTCTTGGCCTGAGCTCCCGCCTCAGCAGCAGCCTCGGGTTGAGCCTCCGTCTCAGCCTCTCCAGCGGCCTCGGCCTCGGCCTCCGCCTGAGCAGCTGCCTTGACCTGCGCCTCGGCCTCAGCAGCGGCCTCTGCCTGAGCCTCCGCCTGAGCAGCTGCCTTGACCTGCGCCTCGCCCTCAGCAGCGGTCTGCTCCTGAGCCTCCGCCTCAGCAGCGGTCTTGGCCTGAGCTCCCGCCTCAGCAGCAGCCTCGGGTTGAGCCTCCGTCTCAGCCTCTCCAGCGGCCTCGGCCTCGGCCTCCGCCTGAGCAGCTGCCTTGCCCTGCGCCTCGGCCTCAGCAGCGGCCTCTGCCTGAGCCTCCGCCTGAGCAGCTGCCTTGACCTGCGCCTCGCCCTCAGCAGCGGTCTGCTCCTGAGCCTCCGCCTGCGCAGAGGCCTTGGCCTGAGCCTCCGCCTGAGCAGCGGCCTTGGCCTGAGCCTCAGGCGCCTCCTTGCCCACCTCGCCGTCGCCGCAGCCGTCGCCACCGCCGCCGTCGCCGTCGCCGTCGCCGTCCCCGTCGCCCTCGCCGTCGTCGTCGTCGTCGTCCTCGTCCTCGTCCTCGTCCTCGTCCTCGTCCTCGTCCTCGTCCTCGTCCTCGTTCTCGTCCTCGTCCTCGTCCTCGTCCTCGTCCTCGCCGTCGTCCTCGTCCTCGTGCTCGTCCTCGCCCTCGTCCTCGTCCTCAGAGTGTGTGTGTGTGTGTGTGTGTGTGTGTGCGTGTGTGTGCGTGCGCGTGTGTGCGTGTGTGCGTGTGTGCGTGTGTGTGTGTGTGTGTGTGTGTGTGCTGACCGTGAGAAGCGATTAAGAAACCCTCCCCCCCTGCGAGACCCGCGGGGCCCCTAGGATCCGCCCCCTTCCCGGTGCCAGGATAACGCCGCCAGGGTGCGCAGGGATATCGTTTCGCCGGGAGGGGGGGGGGGGGGGGGGGGGGGGGTTCTTAAATGCTTTTTCGGGTTACTCACACTAAGAGACGAGAAGGGAAATGGCAGAGGTGAGCGGAGCCCACTTGCCCTATACGTCGACGTGCCAGCACTCCAAATCAATGGAAGTCTAGCACGCCGCCGCCCTTCAGCCGATGGCCTTTCGGCACGACAGGGCCGGATCCCCGGTGGCCAAAATGGCGGGACCCCAGCCCTAATTGAATGCACCCTCCCTTCGGGGGCTTTCCCGCCCCCTTGGGTTTCTTCCCGGGCCCCCCGCCTCGCTACGGGGCGAACTCTTTGAGCATGTCGTCGCTGAAGACACTCGAGAGATCTCCCAGGGCCTCGCGCACCGGCTGCATGAGGTCGTGGACGTGCTGCGACCCCTTCCCCTGGCAGACCATGAACGCCGACAGCGCCTCGAACCGTTTCTTCTTGCGCACGTCCTCCTCGGCCTTGAACCAAGGGCAGAGGGACCGCATCATCGGAGTGGATGCCCCGTCGCAGCTGGCCACGAAGCGATCCCTGAACCCCTTCGGGCCCCACTGCTCTCCTTCGTCCTCTGTGAGCTCCTTCGCGGTGGTCATCACCTCCTGGAGCGCCTTTGCCCGCCCGCCGATCAGGTGTTTCATCCCCTCTTCCAGCTCCTGCGTCACATCCGGGGGAAGCCCCGACCTGATATCGTCTGGGAGCCGCTGGTCGAGCAGCGACTCTCCGCGAATGGGGGCCGGAGCCGACCCCCAAAGCTCGGCCTGCAGCCAGCTGACGCCCTTCGCGACCATGCGAGCCTTGAGGAACGGCGTCCATTTCGCGGGACTCCCCGCCATCTTGGACGCCATTTCCTCGCAGAATTCGCCGTTGACTGGACGCCCCGCCTCGACCTGGTCGTACCACGATTTCTCTGTCTCCATGTAGCCTGCGACGAAGAACGCCGTCTTCTGGGCACCCGCCATCCCGCACTCACACTACTACTACTACTACTACTACTACTAGAAATACTACTACTCCTACTACTACTACTCACACTACTACTACTACTACTACTACAGCTACTACTACTACTACTACTACAAATACTACTACTACTACTACTACTACTACTACTACTTCTACTACTACTACTACTCACACTACTACTACTACTATTACTCCTACTACTACTACTACTACTCACACTACTACTACTACTACTACTGCTACTACTACTACTACTTCTACTACTCCTACTACTACTACTACTGCTACTACTACTACTACTACAAATACTGCTACTACTACTACTACTACAAATACTCCTACTACTACTTA